>CM037151.1:41223203-41715747 GCA_020921065.1 Vaccinium darrowii
TTGAAGCTGTTTTTGTGATAATTTTCTGTAAGGAATCGGATCAACTCATAGTCCCGCCACGGAAACTAAGCATGTTTGATCTGTTTACTTTTACTCATTATACGAGGTTGAAATATTTATTGCATTGGCCCGAAAATCCTGCTTAGAGTATATGTTGCAATCTTGTTTAGTGGTCATGGCCTATTTCTTCTCTAGTGTTATCCATCATTTCTTAGTAACATCAGGCTGAAAAGTTCAGTTGATGGGAAGAAAATTTCCAAACTTTTTTCTTTTCCATTTTCAGTTCTGGATAGAAGTAGGGCTAGAGCAGTTAGGTTTGCTGTGTGGATTTGCATAATAGGTACAAAAGACGCAGCTTTAAATTAGGGATTCTTGAACTTGCATGAGATTAGTTATGCTTCCAGTGGTCGTTATGTTAAAATAACTTCCTTCTTGGTGATAAATTTGGGCTATGGACCTAGGGTGATCCTTATTAGATTAATCTGGAGGTTTCTTGGATGCCCCTTATTTGTGTGTCAAATTTTCTGCCATGCTACTAAGGCATGTCCTAATAGGCCAACGTCACAAACTGCAGTCAATCAGAATGGAAGGCCAAAGCTAGAGAAGAAAAAAATGGAGCAATGGCCTACTGAATGGGTAGAGGTAAAGAGGGTGGGGGTGCGATTTCTTCCTAGTGAGTCGTTGCAATTTCTATATATGTTCAAATGCCTTTGATTTGTGACTTGAGTGAAGGTGGGGATGCGATTTCTTCCTAGTGAGTCATTGCAATTTCTGTATATGTTCAAATGCCTTTGATTTGTGACTTGAGTGAATTTTGTGCACGCTGGATCCTATTCGGGGGGAGGGAAGACTATCTACTTTGACACTGGGGCATTGTGCCGCGGAGGGTGGCAGTTATGAGCTATGCCTCCATAGATCTACTCATCGAAGCGTCCCCGAAAGGCCCGTTGAGATGGATATTTTATTGGTCCTTGGAAAGACTCCGTCTTGAATTGGTGAGAACAAAGTTAACCTTGTGGAAATTGAAAACATGACGCTTGCTAGGAAAAAAGCAATTGCTAACGTATCTATGAAGCCTAAGGTATCTTGCTTTAAGTGTTCTAAGAGATAGGAGATGGTGTGTCTTGGGTTCGGATTTGTATTTGGTTGTGGGCATCGGCTCATGAGTAGTGAGAGGTTCTTTTCAGTGCTGCTTTTTTTTATTTAATGTTGCTGACCATTAACAGTGTCTTTCTTTGTTTCTCTTTTTTGGGTGGCAGTTAGTAGTAGTTTTCCATGTTTCTTAACAAGATCTGTTTTGTCTCGGTCAAGGTAGTGTAACTGGATAGTCTGTTGAGATTACATAAAGTCATTCTTCTTTCACGCACGAAATTTTAGTTCAATTGCAGTGGTGATATTGGTTTCTGTGTCATTTTGGAATCAAGTTATACTTGTAAACTTTGAATTGCTGGCACCAATATTAGGCTGGTAAATTTTGTTGTTATAATTTGCAAGTTGTGCTGGGAATTTTTTCTGACTTGCTGGTTGGTTTCATGTTTGCAGGCAAAAACAGGTCCACATGAATTAAAGCCTAAGACAAAGGAGAGCTGACACTTGTGCAGTTGAAACAAACCTTTTCTTTACAAGCAAAGACATCTTCCGGAATAAGAGTAAGCGAAACCATAAACGATAAGGAAGTGGAACCGAAAGTTTTACTTTGTAGAATGTAAGTATAGACTAGAGCAATAGTATTCCTGAAGCGCATAGGTAGCACTGAATTAACCCCAGGAAGAGCTTTGTATCTGTATCCTTAGCCATCTTTTAGTTTTGCTGGCAAAATTTCTTTCTAGGTACCACCTTCCCTGCTGGTTGTATTCCTACTCAATTCATCTTTTTATTCAATTTTTCGCTTCGATCTGATAGGGTTGTAACGTTCTCGGATGCAGAAAGTATGTACATGTAGCATTAAATGTAAAGAAAATTATAGGTCGGTCATAGCCTCATAGGTCGGTCTGTTGAAGTTGTTTAGGGGACGATGAGTTGAATTTTTCTTAGCTCCTTGCAGTTGTATTTGAAAGCTAACAAACGGGATGCGAATTGTGATTCAATGTTGAAGAGAATTCCTGTCCTTTTTTCCACATTGTCATCTCTCATTGATGCATAGGATGTATCCACTTCGTTTCTTCCTTTTTGGTATCGCGGAACCTACAGTAATACCGTAATGGTAAAGAGTAGCAGCCTTAAATACATAGAAAATGCAAAATTCAACCGACCACATACAGACCTAAAATGTTGAATTGTTGTCGTTCAGGACCTGAGCAGGGATTTTTGGAGCGAAAATATGGATGATCCAGAGACAATAATACGAGTATTCTGTATCTTTCTTTTGCGCTGTGTATTGAAATTGATTCTTTGGTATTTTTATTACTTTCTACCCTTTGCAATTATCAACATGATTGAATAAAATGACTGTAACCTAACAATGTTTCGGGAAATAACCCAAAAAAAATTCATAGTTGTTCCCACTTTTCCATTGCTCCAACCACAAGGGAACAAAATGAGCTCAAAAACACCAAAGAGGGCACCCAGTACTTCAGAAACAAATAGTAACCCCATGCCAAGTGAAAACCATAATCCTAATTCCTCAATACTGAACAAATAGTAACCCCATACCAAGTAAAAGCATTAACACAATGAGCTCAAAAACAGACGAGGGCACCCAGTACTCTTTTGTTCTGCAGCATGGGAGCATGGTAAAACAATAAATCAAAGTTTATTCCAAATAAAAACAAAGAACAACACAGAGAGAGAGAACACAGAAAGTTTATACCAACTCTTATCATCAAGAGTAAGAAGTAGTGGTGAAGGTCTTCGTGGTGATGGAGACTGATTCTAGTGTTCCCATATCCCATAATCATTCCCCATCAACATTGCCTGAAGGCCCAAATACAAATGCAAATTCACCTGTAGAGATTAAGAACAGATCATTCAAAGATGCAGTTCTTCAAACTAAGGAATCGAGTAAAGATGACTTGGAAAAAAGGCTAGCGGAGTTCCCCGACTCGGATGACGAGGAGGACATGGAAAGCGATGATGTGCCTAGAACCAAGTCAAAGATTCGAGTGGAATTCTCAAAGGAACAGCTAAAGAGAAGCAGACAACAGTACAAAGGATGTCTCATTATCAAATTACTTGGGAGAAATATGGGATTTAAAGTGCTTATGGAAAGAATCTCCAGGCTCTGGAGTTTGGAAGGAATGTTCATTCCGGTCGATCTGGGTATGGGTTTTTACCTGATCAAATTCGAAACTAAAAATGACTACAATAAGGTGTATACTGGAGGGCCTTGGATAATACAAGATCATTATCTCACAGTAAGAAAGTGGCACCCAGAATTCAAAGCTGATATGGCCACAGCGATCAACACAGCGGTGTGGCTCAGAATCCCCCTACTTCCCCTAGAATTTCACGAGGAGGAGATGCTCAATTCTATTGCGGCAAAGCTAGGAAAACTCCTCAAAATTGATAACAACACGATGAAAGCTACTAGGGCGAGCTATGCCAGGATCTGTGTGGAGATCGATCTCAGCAAACCTCTCGCTCCATCCATTGCTATAGGTAAATATGATTATTTTATTGAATATGAGCATGTCCACTTGATCTGTTTTCTGTGTGGCAGGGTAGGTCACCGGAAAGAAGGGTGTAGCTTGACTCCGGCGACGGCGGTGCAGAATGGAGCTGCAAACTCGACCGTTAGCCTTGCTGATTTTTCTGACACAAAGTCTGTCCGTTTCAACGGCTTAGTGGAAGAAGATGGACCAGAGGAAATTGGGTTTGGTGAGTGGATGGTAGTGACCCGAAGAAACAAAAGACAGCCCAAACCAAGTGGGTCAGCACCAACTGACAATTCTCGCTCAAGACAAAATAGTTCTGGTTCGACTAAACCTTCTAGTCATCTAAATAAGCATATGACAGATAACAAAGCAGGCCCAAGCAACACTTCTTCTAGCCAGCAGCCCAATAAGCCCATCCACTCTGGATCTAAGCAACACAATTTCAATGCTAAGGATTCCAATCCAAGCCCGCCAACACTTCCAGCCCAACCGAAACCAAGCTCATCCCCTGTGGGAAAAAGAAAAGGAGTTGTTACTCCTCCAGTTAATCCAACAGTCCACCTCTCTCCACGTGAAGAAGATGCTAAAATCCCAAGGTCTGAAAATATACATTCTATGGAAGTGGATGCTACAGATTCTGGGATAAACCCTAGCCTCAGCAAGCCAGAAACCTCTAGCCCACTACCTCACTCCACTTACCTCCCCAACAACCCTGAACCTCTCCCACTCAAACACCAACCCAGACCACCCGACCCCCTCCAACCCCATATCCTTACCTACCATGAATTGTCTAGAGCCAGAGAGACTTCCTCTCAAGAATCAGCTGGTGCGGTACTCGATCGAGCCAGAGAACAAAGTCATTCTCCTAGCAGAGATAGCTTGGTGGACGGAGATAATGCAGCTAGAGCTTCTTCTCAACAGGAAAAGTGTGGATGGAGACAAGATCCATTGGGTAACAATGAAGTCTCTCAAGACTCTAGAGCAGGACTGTGCCAAAATAAGTGACGTTTTGCGGAGCCCTACTTTGATCGACATTGTTAAAGATTTCTTTATGACATCCTTTGATATTTTAGTGTGGAACTGTAGAGGAGCGGGCAACCCAAATTTCCGTAGGCATTTTACAGCCCTTATTGAAAACCACAAGCCTGATATCGTGGCACTTATGGAGACTAAGGTAGAAATTAGTTCCATGGATATGTTTTTTAATACTTTGGGTTTTCCTGCTGTCTCGTATGTGGACCCAGTGGGCAGATCCGGAGGCATTTGGTTGCTCTGGGATCCTAATCGCGTTACAGTTAAAACTACACTTATTACCAATCAAGCCATCCATGCTACCATCAGTAGAGATGCGTATGAAGACTGGATTTTCTCCACCCTTTATGCTAGTCCGAACCCGAGAAATCGTGATATACTTTGGAATGATTTGGAGTCTATGGCTAACAATTTGGATAAAGCTTGGGCTGTGGCTGGCGATATGAATGATATAGCTAGTTGCACTGAAAGAAGAGGGATCTCCCCTAACCCCGATAATAATCGGATTCGCACCTTTGCGGATCGCATTCATAAATGTAAGCTGATTGATATGGGAAGCTCTGGACCGAAATTCACCTGGACCAAAGGGAGGCAAGGACTTGCTAACATCCAGAAACGCCTTGACAGAGGTCTGTGTAATACCAAATGGAGGGCCTTATTTCCTGAAGGTATGGTCAAAATTCTGCCTAGAACTTACTCTGATCATTCCCCATTTATTATTCATGTCTACGGTAAACAGACCCCTACTCTGTTTAAGCGCCCTTTTAGATTTGAAGCTGCTTGGTTACTTGATCCTTCTTTTAATGACCTTGTGTCTGATAACTGGAAGGGTAACAACATTAGTGAGTGTATCAGTAATTTCACCAAGGCCTCCATTAACTGGAACAAGGAGGTCTTTGGAAATATTTTCCGTAAGAAAAGATGGGTTCTTTCTAGAATCGAAGGTATTCAAAAATCTCAGGACAAACAATTCTCTCATAACCTTCAATTCCTGGAAAAAGATCTTATTAAAGAGTACAGTAACATCCTCGCTCAAGAGGAACTCCACTGGTACCAGAGGTCCAGGGTAAAATGGATTACTCAAGGGGAACGCAATACTAGATTTTGTCATCTGTCCACTATCATTAGAAGGAGGAGAGCTAAGATATCTATGCTCAAGAACACTGATAATAGTTGGGTGGATGATCCTATTAGACTTAAGGTTCTTGTTCAGGATTATTTCACCTCTTTGTTTCAAGCTAGTAATGTTATTAGTTCCCGTGATATGCATTCTACCCCCCACTGTACTTTGTCTACTGAGGATAATTTTGTGCTTTGTCTTTCTCTAACAAATGATGAAATTTGGGATACTATCCAACATATTCCGGCCTATAAGGCTCCTGGGCCTGATGGCATTCAAGCCATTTTCTATCATAAATGTTGGAACTTTGTTGGGGAGGATGTCTGTAAATTCATCAAACAATGCTTTGCTACTTATACGGTCCCCTCAGATGTTAACAAAACTTTTGTTGCCCTTATCCCTAAGTGTGATAACCCTGATAACATTAAATTGTTTAGACCTATCAGTCTTTGCAATGTGCTTTACAAAACAATAACTAAAATTATGGTTTCGAGATTGAGACCTTTCCTTGCTAAGATCATCAGCCCTTACCAAAGCAGCTTCATCCCTGGGAGATCTACTAATGATAACATTCTTATCACTCAGGAAATTCTTCACACCCTTCGCACCAAAAAAGGAAAAAAGGGGGGTATGATTTTTAAAATTGACCTGGAGAAAGCTTATGATAAGATCTCTTGGTCTTTTTTGGAAGATACTCTTCATTATTTTAAGTTTGATATCTCCTGGATTACCCTTATAATGAATTGTGTTTGCAATGCTAGTACTGCTATCCTTTGGAATGGAGAACCTCTTCCTAGCTTTAACCCTGGAAGGGGATTAAGGCAAGGGGACCCCTTATCTCCATACTTATTCGTGTTATGCATGGAAAGGCTTTCTAACATGATAACTGCTAAGGTGGATCAGGGCCTCCGGAAGGGCATTTCAGTGGCTAAAGATTCTACTCCTTTAACCCACTTGTTCTTCGCTGATGATCTTATTTTGTTTGGTCAAGCCACTGATGCTAATTGTAGGAATATCCTTGAGGTTCTTGATAAGTTTTGTGATATTTCTGGTCAAAGCATGAATCTACATAAGTCTAAAATGTTTGTGTCTCCTAACCTTCCTATTAGTGAAGCTCGTAATCTTAGCTTCATCTGTGGGATTGCCCTTACGGAGGATCTTGGCAAATACTTGGGAATTCCTCTTCTGCATACTCGTGTTAACAAGAATCATTTTAACCACATTATTGAAAAAATTCAGAACAAGTTGGCTGGCTGGAAAACCAGCACTCTTGCTATCACTGGTAGAGCCACTCTTATCCAATCTGTTACTTCGGCTTCCCCTAGTTATACTATGCAAACCATAGAGCTTCCCACTTCTGTTTGTAATAGGATTGATAAAATTAATAGGGATTTTTTATGGGGAGACACTGCTGTCAAAAGAAAGATTCATTTAGTGAACTGGCACAAGGTTTGTAAGAGCAAAGATAAAGGAGGTCTTGGGTTGAAAAAAGCTAAAGTCCAAAACATGGCCCTTCTTTCTAAACTTGGGTGGCATATGCATAATGGTAATTTTAATTTGTGGACTTCTGTGCTTCATAGCAAATATTTAAAGAAGCACAAATTCTCTGAATGCCCTTCCAAGAGCGCCTCTTCTCATACTTGGAAAGGCATACTTCATACTAGACCTCTTTTGGAGAAAGGGATAAAATGGAAAATAGGTGATGGTGAGTCTGTGAGTATTTGGAAGGATTGGTGGTGTGGGTCTGAGCCTTTGGCCACTAGATACCCTGGAGAACACACGAACTCAGGAGATAAAGTGAAACATCTCATTAATTCCAATGGCGATTGGAATCTTACTCCTATTTCTCATATTGTGTCCAGTCGGACCTTGGATGATATTCATAATATTAAAATCCCCAGGTACAGTTCCACTAAGGACTGCCCTATTTGGGTAGGATCCTCCAATGGTAAGTTCTCTGTTGCCTCTGCTTATGATCTTCTCAACAAGGAAGAGGATGATCTCTCTGGCTGGAGTTGGATATGGAAATTGAAACTTCCCCAAAAAATTAAAGGCTTTATCTGGTTATTGCTTCATGATAGACTCCCAACAAATCAGTTGAGAGCCCATAGGGGGATGATACCAGATAATTGTTGTCCTAGATGTAGTTCTCCCAATGAGGACAGAACACATCTCTTGCGTGATTGCGAAAAAGCCAAAGAAATCTGGCTTCTTTCTCCTGTTAGCCATTGGAGAGTTAATAGTCTTGAATGCCAAACCAAAGATTGGCTCTGCTCTAATCTGAAAAAGAAGGGAAGGATCCTTGGCAATGATGTTTCTCAATCTTCCATATTTGCTATCACTTTATGGCAAATATGGAAGGATAGAAATAGGAAAAGTTTTGATAATGTTGATGTGGATCCCCATCAAAGTTTAAGAAATATTGCCACCTATTCCCTTGAAATATCTGAGGCATTCAAGTCTATTCTTTCTAATGGCCATAAAAATAGTGCTCTAATTTCGTGGTCTCCACCTTGTGCAGCTGGGGTTAAGCTTAATACAGATGGTTGTCAGATGGAGAGCCGAAAGCTAGCTGGTTATGGAGGAATTTTTCGTGATCATCGAGGACAATGGCTGCTAGGATATTACGGGAAACAGGAGTGTTCCTCTAGCTTGGAGACTGAGATCTGGGGGATATACCGAGGCTTAACCATCATGCTCGAGAAGGGATACAACAATATTAGTATCGAATCGGACTCTTTGACTGCGGTTCAACTAATCAATGAAGGCCCTAATGAAGAACACCCCCAGGTTGACTTGATCAAGGAGGCAAAAAACTTGCTGACCCGTACTTGTTCCCTGCTAAGCCATGTGTTTAGAGAAGCTAACCTATGTGCTGACCATCTCGCACACCTGGGAGCTGAGCAAGCTGAACCGCTGGTGGTTTTGGAGGAATCACCTCCATCTATTCGCACTCTTGTGTTGGAAGATGCCCTCGGTGTAGGGCAGTTTAGAGACTAGCATGTGCTAGTCTTTTGTTTGTTCTCTGTTGTTGTTTTTTGAACTTCCGACTGTACCAAAAAAAAAAAAGTGGTGAAGGTCTTCAGAACCAAATTTACAGAACCAGACAAGAACTTCATAAAAAACGACCAAAGATCAATTTCGAATAAAAACCCATCCATCAAATATCAAGCAAAATATTCAAGCTAAATTATACTCTACTAAAACTTCTCATAGTCAACCCCGCATTGCTCGCATTGCCCCCGCATTGCTCGCGCATAGCTTGCATGGCCCCCCCATTGCTCGCATTGCATCAATCACATCACCATCCTCCATCTCTAGCTGCAGCAATAACAAGATAAGAAGTAAGATACGACATACATGGATTTGATATATGCTATTGCTATTGAGAGGCATAAGTAGTTGCATCAATATGTGGGTGCAGGTGCAGCGGTTGGGGGTGGGCTGTGAGCACTTGTGTGTGTGTGAAAGAGAGAGAAAGAGACCTCATCAGGAGTCTGCTCCCCCCGGAGACGTCGTCCATCAAACATGAAGGCGAACGAGTTGAACTCCACAGACTGTCGATCGCAGTAAGCATAAATAAGTTTCTTCAGTTGAGTGCTTCTCTTGATTCTAAAGAAGACTTCATTACCATCCTACAAGATTTTGCCTTAAGGTCAATGCATACATAAAATCACATCTTGTATTCAGCCAAATAGTAGATGGAAAACCATAAGCTATGGCAGGCCAGGCAGGGTTAACATGTTTCTTTAAAAAAAATGTCACTTAAATCTGAAGCTTCAATATGGGCAAGAAATACTTCGGCAGTAGCCTTTAATACAAAACATTGAAAAGGCAACTTGGAAAAGGCAACTTATTTAAGGCATAATTTGGGTTAGAGCATAAAAAAACGACAGAAAAAATGTATTTTCAGGCAATGCATTAGGCTAGAGAATGCCCAGGTTTTAATTCATTTGGACTATTCAGAAGTAGCACATTTTTCAAGGACACGTTTCCAGAAACATTCCCAGTTGGATAGAAAACAAGAGGCACTACTTCAAATTCAAGCTGAACAAGCCAACAACCATACTGTGCCAACTCAAAAGATTTGAAAGAGAATGCAAGGGAGGGGGAGAAAGATTGAGGGTGAAAACTATAACGTGCACAACATGGGATCTCGTATGGCTGGGTACATTAGTCATAACCGCCAAAAGACTTCAGTGTCAACAGACCAAACCTACTTGGGAATACCCATATTCCAGTCGAAGATTAGCACAATGTCGCATCGATTTGCTTTTAACCAAAAAGTATTGGTTTTAGCGGGATATAGGCACAAGTATCAAAACCTCTTCTTTTAGAGCGTCTTGAAGCGAGGGGGAAATCGAAAGGGCGAAAGCACCTCCCGGTAAAGGCTCTCATTCACAGGATCTTATGTTGGACATCTAACCGATTTCAAATCCACAGCTAAATTGGAGAGAAGCAAAACCACCACCAGAGGGCTTCAAATTGAAGTCAAACCTCAAGGACAGTTAGCCAAGCTCAAATCCTAACGAGGACCTTCTTCTCCCTGATCTATTCTTCGGTCCACATAGACATGGCAAAATTCGGAGAAAATCTGGAAACCACCCCACCCCAATCCTATTGGGATGAGCTAGGCAGCCAAAAAGGAATAAATACGACAAAGGGGGTTTTCTCGCTTACTTTTTTGATCGGTTATTACATGGTTACATTTCTTCAAATCTGTTTCATTCACGACACTGGCTGACGAACATTATAAAACACCCAACTTTCACTGCAAATCTTGTTTACCAATAACTACATTTAAAAGAACTTCCATAAACAGATACGTGCTCCATTGGTTCAACGCAAATTTTAAAAAACACTGACAAAATGTTTAAACTTTTTGGTTAAATAAGGCTTTTTGTCAAGTGAATAGCTGTTAAAAGTTCTACAGAGGCACTCCTAAAACCAAGAATACCAAAAATACCATAATGTAGCATGTTAACGGTTAGTGAATCGAAAACCAAAAAAAAATTGTAGCCTCTGCCCTAATAGAGTAAGTTCCGAAAACCAAAAAAAATACCAAAAAATACTAAACTCGGCAAGCTCCGGACAAAAAGTAAGTTTATTTGCCACGATGATAAACGTAGCATGTTAACGGTTAGTGAATCGAAATCTATGGCCGATGTTGCTTCATCAACTTGAGTTGAAACCTCTTCCACGGGCACTAAGGCACCACGACCACTGGGGCCAGGGCTCTGGGTCTCAGGCTGAAAACTATTCGAAACCCAAATACAAAATAACTGAAGAATGAGTAAAACCCACCAAATTACAAATCCACTTGAACTATATACTGCTATATGAAACCCTAGAAATCCCAAACTGAAACAATAAGATAATTAAGCTTTACCCTCTGCCCTAATAGACATCAAAACGGCCTACGACGGTAAATAATCAATAATTGATAGAACACAAACATGTACAAAGCGCCAATTAATCTTGATCGCCAAGGGAAACAAACAAAAATCATATTTTGCATACAGGGTCATCAAAACCCTAAATGAAAGCAAAAATTTTTCCACTTACTACAAGCAAGAAAAAACTACTCCACAAAATCCTCAAGGGAAACAGATATAGATGTAGTTGTGTACAATAAGCATACACATACCTGACCCGTGACCTTGAGAATGATGTGAGCGGATTGGTCGCTGGGCTTCTGATCTTCCTCCGCCGCCGGTTGATTAGCTACGCCTGACATCCTCTCTCTCTCTCTCTATAATTCCTGATCAGAAGTGGAACAGAACTGATCACTGTAAGAGGATCTGCTTGTAGGGGGTGTTTGGGAGCCTACTTTTTAGCTTTTGATTTTTGACTTTTTGGTTTTTTGGTTTTTTTGGCTTTTGGTCAGAATGAGTTTTGGATGTGAGAGGAGTGTTTGGGAGAAATGTGCAGAATGTGTTTTGGAAAGGAAAAATGAGAAGTAGAAATCAAAAAAGAGCTCCAAAGCTCTTTTTGATTTCTGGCCCAGATTGTTCAAAATGGAAAAACTGTTTTTGGAAAAACTATTTCTCCCCTTGGTTGCCAAATATCCATAAACCAAAAAAGAGAAACCAAAAAATCAAAAAAGAGGGGGCCAAACACCCTCGTACTCTCTCTCTCTCTCTCTCTCTCTCTCTAGACTTCTGTTCAAGGTCTTCTACTTTTTTGTTTTTTTTTTTTCACCTGTATTTCATTTTCTCACGCAACAATCACTTTTTTTTTTTCTTCGGCCTAGTTTCCCAAAAAACAACAACTGGGCCTTTTATTTTGCCCTTATTTTTTTAAAATTTTTTTTGGCATTTCTTTGTTTTGTTTTGCATCAAAATTTTGAGGATTATTTAAAGTAAAAATTTATGACTTTTACCCAATTGTTTTTTTGGAATATTCAAAAAATTCCCAAAAAATTGACTTCCCAAATTAACTTCTGGATATTTCCAAAAAAAAAGGGTTTGAGTAATTTTCCCAATTCCTCTTATTAAGACGAACTATAATCAATAAAAGTTCCGCACAACTAACAAATGAAAAAAAAATTCTAAATAAAGACGACAAAAAGCTAAGTTGACTTTTTGAGAAACTAGGCATTACAGTAGTTTTTAGTGAACAAATGGAAGTACAATTATGGGGAAGCGGGGTGGGTGTCGTGCACCGTGGGATGCACTGCAGGCGTCCAATGCCCGGATGGGCAGCTCGGATTTAATTGCTCTGCGCGCCAATGAATGGATAGGATGCAAAGGATTGGAGATCAAATCTGGACCGTCCATACGAACATCAGACTGCTTGTAGTGCAACACACGGTGCATGACACCTAAGTGCACGACACCCACCCCAAATCCCAATTACGATACCCGTCACATCCGTCATAAAATATATTCAACTCGTCACACCATTCCACTATGATGATCCACCACACCTATGTTAGTACCAAGCTAAATTCCCATGTGGATGGTGTTGAAAGTAGGAGTATTAACGAATTAGAGGTCGGCTCCATTTTTAGTTCGTTTTCATCCTAACCCAGAAAATTATTTCTAAATCTGGACACGCGTTAGACCCATGTACTTGTTTCATGCATATTTACTATTTTGCCATTTGTTTTGTTTGTTTACATTATTAACTTTAAAATGTATACTAACTTTTTTTTTTGGGTCTATGTAAAATTTATATTTTTTGAATCTACTCAACGAAGATCTTTAAAAATGTGATACCTATTCATTATGAAATTATGTATACATAAAAAACTATTTTTTTTATAAAAAAAAAAACGATGTGAATCATGAACTATGGGAATTGTATGAATTATGTAAATTGTTGAATTCTGTATGATGATGAGACTTTGTGAACTACATAATCTTATGTGACCCCCATATAATTAGACTATGTGAACTTTGTATTTTAGTGTGCTATGTGAACTGTGGTTAGGCTATGTGAAGCGTGTAGTGAGACTATGTGAACTGTTTATGTTAACTGCATAACCTATGTGAATAGTGTATCAGTGTTGTGGTATGTTGAGCTATGTAAACTGTGTGGTTGGGCTATGTAAAATGTATGTGAACTGCATAACCCTATGTGAACTTTGTATAATAAGGCTATACATGTCAAAATTATGCCTTAAAAACTAATTATTTATTTATTTTAATAATTTGTTTGACATTTTATTTTGCATTTTTTGTATACTATTATTCTGGGCAATGTTATTATTTAATTTCATATATGATGTGAACATAAGTCACTTGGGTAACATTGTAGACAAAACATGCTAGTGGTTAATGAACCAGAGGCTGCGTGTTTTTTTTTTTCCAGTGTCTTGTAAACCCAATAATATTCTAGGCTATGTGTGTTGATTGGACATCACATCTATTATGTCCTACACTTGTTTTGTTGCTATACGATAAAATGATTTACTCCATCATTGATGCAGTGACCTTAGACAAACAAGTGGATGATATGTAGTAGCAAGTATATACATTGAAAGGATAAGTTTAAGAACATATATGGAATAAATGCTATCCGATTAGAAAAGGTAGTTCTACTACAATTCATTAATTTACCTTTGATCCGAGAGGCTAGAATAAATTAATTGTTTATTCATTTCACTTTGACATTGTCAGTCGCTGATGCTAAATTAAAGGCTATATACGGGCATGTTGGGCTATATGGGTGGTAGTTAATATCTATAAATGCTTAACCAGGAATCTACCTTTATCAAAGTGAGAAAGTATATTCAAGCAATTTTCACATTAATATTGAACCAAAAAGAAAAAACGGCCGATCTTTAGTAAAATGTTCTTGCTAATTACATGTATATATATTATACTATAAAAAAAATTTAAATTACTTTTTGGGATCCAACTAGAAAGTGAAAATTAATAATATCATTGCATGAGCTAGGGTTATGATGGTGGCGAAGCCACATGTGGACCAGTGTGGGAATGTGCCCACACTGGATTTTTGGGAGGAACTTTTAATTTTTTTTAGAAAAATATAAATTGGTACTTCACTTTTTTTATATACAAAAAATTAAAAAGCGCTCTTAGGGCGTCATTACTTTGTGTTATAATGTGATTTTCTTGCACATATTTATATGAGACTCAAGACTAAATATATAAGCTTTATCTGAATACGTGATGAAGGCCCATAAAAGAAAAGTGATGGAGAATGGAGTTAGGGCATCACATGGTCATGCCCCAGAGCCACTGAATAACTAATTATGCACAAACAAGTCTCAATTCACTGAATTTTTGCCTCGAAACTACATGTTTACGACTCAAACCTCCACTGACTCGAACCTCAGACCTCCCCCTTGGAAGCCAAGAAGTACAACCAAGTAGGCTAAGAGGCAAATCTTCTCATAAAATGTAAGTCAAGCGAGACTCATTTTAAATGAAAATTAAGACATGTTAAATACTTTAAGAAAAGTTTTTTTTTTATACTAAAAAATATTGGCGTTTATGAATTGTGCCATCACTAGCCGAATTTTCTGGCTACGCCACTGGTGTTAATATATCCTTGCCTATTAGCTTATGGGAATATAAGTTGGTGGACCGAAATTAGTAGACAAATTGTAGGAAAGGGTCTCAATGGTTCACATTTTTGTTTTTAGTTGTAGTTTAGTTTAGTGAACGTTGATTTATCATGGGCTAAAAGCTGGGTTGGTTTTGAGAGGCTCATGTGAGAGGCCCAAACCCAAGTCGTAAAGGGTTTTCATGGCCTTCCCCTTCAGGTATCATGGGTTCTTTTTTGGAAGTGATATTGACACTCCTCTTTTTTCTATTGACACTCCTTTTTTTTTGTCTTTATTAGGTAAAAATTACTCTTGCACTTTGTAAAGACAAAAAAGGGAGTGTCAATAGAGAAAAGAGAAGTGTCAATATCAATTCCCTTTTTTTTTTTTGTCTTTAATAAAAAAACTTTTTACATTTATTAATTTTGTGTCGAGTTTTTGTGAATAATCAGTTCGTCTCGACAAGAAGAATCTAAAGAATAAAAAATTGTTAAGTAAATTGAATTTTTTTGTGAATAATGATAAAACCAATTCAATAATGTACAAAAATTTAAATTATTTTGGTCTTTACTGAATTTTTTAAATATTTTTATATTTATCTTTTAAAATTTTAAGATTGCTCTCGTCTTGACGAACTAATAATCCATAAAAAATTAACACAACTAACAAATGCAATTTTTTTTTTATAAAGATATTTGGTTTATTTTTTTTCATTGTTTTTTGGAGATCATTCATAAACAAGTATACCCCATAAAGTATTCTATCCTTTCCAAATTTTTGGTCTACTTTTACTATTCATGACACTTCAAATATTATTTATAGGGCAGTAATAATGCCAAAACTCTTTTTGACTGTGCCAAAACTTCAATTCATAAAAGGCATGTACATTGCACATAAGTATAAGCATTTTATGCATTGGAGTTTTGACACAATCAAAAACAGTTTTAGCATAATCAAAAACAGTTTTGGCATTAACATTTGCCTATTTATATTTTTAAATGTATAATATTATACATATGTTATATTGTTCTTATTTGATAGTTCTCGATTAGTTTTATTAAACAAAAATTTTAACATTATATTAAAGACATCGGAGATCGAAAGATGGGAGCAATTGAAAAATAAGACGCATATTAAGAAATAAACAATAAATTTGGAACGGAGGGAGTATCAGAGATGAAATCATGAAGCATCATTAAACATTCGTGTCTTACGATTAAAAAAAAAAAGGTAGAATTTTTGGAATTAGATCTAACAAGACCAAAGGTTGGTTTGCTTCCCAGCTCCGCCAGCCAAGAAAATCAGCACAATTATTCGTCTGGCGGTAGACGCGTCCTTTCTTCAACAATCCCAATTACTCCATCATATGAACATGCTGCAATCAAGTTTCTCTTTCAAAAAGGAGAAAAATCTGCAATCAAGTACTACTATAAGGTAGTGGTGGTGGTCCGAAGCAATGCCGTTTAGAAGATCAATGATGACTTTACCAAATGTGGGATACCAAATTTCAGTCCGTTGAGTAGAATCAGGCATCCTCTTCTTTTCGGCCTTCTTAAATTCGAGCTAGGGTAGGAGTGCAGCAAGGTTGTTCGGTTCAGTCGATTTTTACCGGTGAATAAAAAGTCAGATTTGGTGTGGCGGCTCTTCGGCAACATCCCAATCGGTTGTTTTTTTTATTATTGTTTTTTTTTTTTCGTTTTTGTTGTTAGCTATTGTTTCTCCGTTTATGGAGATTTATATTTCCCGTGTGGGAATTTTCTCTATCCGTTGTGAGACTTTCTCCATCCGTTGATGGTGATATTCCACTGTACTCAATTAGATTCTTCCGAATTTATATAGATAACCTGAAAATTGTAGACTGCTTTTTCCCAACAAAAAACTTGGAATGCGGGTTTGTAGCTCTTTTGGGCAGATACTGAGTTTAAAAACAAAAATAGAATCAGCCATTATTTACCCCCCTAAATTTGGTTGTAGATTTGTAACAGTTAAAAGCAAGTCTATCCATTCAAGTCCATTCTTGCTAACTTTTGGAGCTAAAAATGAAAAAATCATCTCTCACGACAAATTGTTTTACCACAATTTGAGTTTTGTCAAATTTATCAGATCAATCAGTCCAATTAATTTAAAAAAATACTATATGACGAGCTTAATCTAATGATTCGACTTCAAAATGATACTAGTATAAAAAAAAAAAGGGTATAGTAACCTTATTATTTTTTGATGTATACCCTTAATGGCAATACTAGGGTGAAAATTTAAAACATGATTCGAACCCGGCCAACCTAGGATTAAAGGATTTGGCTCGATTATTTTATGATACAAACACAAATACAACATGACCCCACAACATAAAAATTAAAATTAAGTATAAGTTTTTTTTTTTTGTTTTGAAAATGTCAGCATATCATTCAAAAACGCCATACGGCATCGATTACAACGAAGAACAGGAAAGAGACCAAAACCACTAGTAGTGACATGAGTACGGCAAAAGACATTATGTCACCGACTCTCGGACACACCTGCCGAAGCAGACCCGACACCAGGGACGTGGATTATGAATCCTATTCACTAGCAAGCGGTAAAGAATCCCATCGGATTCCCAGTTCAATCCATAAAGCAATACAGTGCAGAGTAATCGAGAAGAATCTAACTAAACAGCAATACTAACTAAACACAAATAAAGCAAAATACAAACTAATTAGGAACCCAAAAACCGGTGTAGCCGAGTTACCCCACTGAGTCACCCCATTGGGTGTACCGAATCACACCGAGTTGTAGCGAGTTCACCGATCAGTTTCTTCCCCGGGCAAAACCAAGCTTCCATAGCCGCCGTCCATGGCATTTGAGAGCTTTATTAGCCGGAGGGGGCCAGAGACACCCAAAATCATCCCACCGCCATAGCAGACTAACTCAAAAAAGGAGGGAAAGGGAGTGGAGGCTAAGATCTGGGATGTGGTGGAGTTGAAAGGGGGCGGAGTTGAAAGGGGGGTTCTGGAGGTGTAGGGTTGGTGGTGAAGGTCTGATAATGGAAGTGGAGAGGACAGAGGTGAGAGGGATTGGTGGTGGGGGCAAGAGGAGGCGGCCTGACCAAGGGATGATGGTGGGTGTCCGGCGAGAAGGCTTGGAGGAGGGGGGGGGGGGGGGGGGGGGCGGCAGCCCCACCCCTCAAAACTTTAACCAGAGAGAGAGAGCTGCGAAGGGGAAGGGTTGAGAGGTGGAAGGAGAAGAGAAAATGGTGGAAAGGAAAAGGAAGAAGAGAAAAGGAGAGGGGAGGCCGGAAGGTGAGCCGCCGCCGGCAAGAAGAAGGGATAGAAACCCTAGGATTCTCTAACTTTCTAGAGAGAGAAGCTCTCTAGGGCAGTAGTAGGCCCAAAATGAATTTCCCAAGAAGGATTCAGGCGAATATAAGTTCGACTTGAATAAATCAAGAATACAAAAAATTATAGTTTACCTTTTTGGTCTACTCATCCGAGTGAAATAATAAAACATAGCCAAAGTTCGAATTCTAGCATTTTTTTTCCCCTTGTGACCACGAACAAGAACTCACTTACACGCAGCTTGACTCATAGCGAAATTTGCATGCAGTACGCCTAGTAATTTGGAAATTAATTTTGATGTACTTTCTCAACTTACTACCCGCACTCTAAAAACACTGCCTAATTTAATTTAATTAAGGAAGGGAATTTAGGCCTTGTTCGTTTTGGATTTTAAGACCCTGGTTTTCTTAATTCTAATCATTACTTTTATTTTCAAATATTATTTTTATTTTTCTCTCTACCTTTCTCTAATCATTAACCCATATTTTTAATTGTTATTCCTATTTCTCTTCCAATCATTACAAAAACCAAAATTCAAATCCCAAAACCTAAACCAAACACAACCTTCGGTGCAGGATCAATCAAGCCGCACCCTAAAATAAGCGGAAAACCTGGGGGTACCCCCTTTTTGCACCGAAAATGCACCCCACGCCTTCAGGGACCCGCTTTCGGGTCCCATACGAGTGATCCGAACCGTTCATTGGTTCAAACACTTCTAACCGTCCAATTGAGCTGATTTTTGGTGGGTCCCCTCGGAAAAATGTTTTAAGAACAATGAACGGTTCGGATCACTCGTGTGGGACCCGAAAATGGGTCCCCGAAGGCGTGGGGTGCATTTTCGGTGCAAAAAAGGGTTGTACCCCTAGCAATGCTCATAAGTGGTGCCAGTCCCATCACCTCCCAACGTTCGAAAATACAGACTCCACATTTACCTGAAAATTCTCACTTGTGGGACCATTCATTACTCAACACTATCATCACAGTCGATGGAACCCCATGGACGTGTGAAAGTCCAACGTTGATACAGTACAAATAGTACTTTTAAATTGTATTTTTTGTAAAGTGGTATCCACAAAATTATATTTTTTTGTATCTTTAATGGGTGGTGTAGTATGACGCTTATTAGCATGACTCCAAACAAAAGTACTGGTATACATTCATACAACCACAACCTCTCACATACTTGTGGAGCTCACCTCATAATTGTGTGTGGACTCCTCGTATATGTGAGATGTTGTGAATTTGGTTATGGTTAGATGGTTGTGTATGTAGCATCTCTATATGTGAACTCCTAATTGTGACGTGTAATTGAGGGTGTTCATGGTCCGAATTAGTCCGCACTACTGTGACTCAAATGACTGAATCACGAGTTACTGTCTTTAGGGTGAGTTTCCGAATAGATTTTATCAAAATCTGATACTAAAATCAAGCCTTTGATTTTATCCATTCGGAAACTGAGTTGATAAAATCTTAGATTTTTGCATTCAAAAATCTAAGATTTTATCAACTCAGTTTCCGAATGGATAAAATCAAGGCTTGATTTTATCAAATCTTGATAAAATCTAGATAAAATCCATTCGAAAATTCACCCTTAGAAAATGCAATTTGTATACGGACCATTAGTCCATTACATAACATATTCCATGTTTTCATGCCTAAATAAAAAAACAAAAAAACGATAGATTCGAGGCTCACTGCTCACGGTACAATTCTTGGACTTTTAACCCAAAAAGTGAATTATTTTTGGCTAACAAAAGTCGAAAGAAACGGTCGAGTTTAGTGGGCCCGTAGATATTGGCTCAACGTGGAACACTGTATACCTCACCACACTGGTGTAAAACCCCAAACAGCCAACGTTTCCACCACCCGGAAAGGCTATGGTAGTCCGTTGATCTATTGCTGACACCTAGGCCCCACTTCTCCACCTCGATCTCCTCAACTCTCTCTCTCTCTCTCTCTCTTTCTCTCTCCTCCATAAATCACCTTCTTCACTCTCTACCAGCAAACCAAACCCCAGAACCAGAAGGAAAAAAAAAACACAACAGTTTCTTATCTTTATTTCTCATGCTCTGTTTCTCCCTGAACCAGAGTATGGAGCGCCTCACATTTCCTCTCTTCTTCCTACTCCTTTCCATTCTCTCACTAGCAGGTAATATATTATATATATATATATATATATATGTATATGTGTGTGTGTGTATGCTCTTCTGTACTTTTGGTTACACAATCTTAAAACACATCTCCGGACACAATTGCGCTCCAATGCATGCAGACCCTCGTGACGTATGCAGTTGTATCCGGAGATGTGTTCTACAGGGTGAGTTTCTCAAATGATTTTAGCAAATATTAATTAAATTTTTCATAATTTTAGCAAACGAGGAAACGCGTTGTTAAAATCATGGAAATGGGTTGCTTGAATCATTTGGCAAACTCAGTAACTGCTGCATTTTGCATGCAACCAGTAACGCAATTATGAAATTTTGTTTAATGTAGTAATTTTTTTATACACAAGCAATTTGAGACGGACGGAGTAAATGTAGTATTTTTCGACTCGTGTTCTGATTTTTTGATGCTGAATTTGCAGACGGAGGTTCGATCGGAGTAAACTACGGCCGGGTCGCGAACAATCTACCATCAGCAGTCAAAGTGGTTCAACTCCTCAAATCCCAGAACATAAACCGGGTCAAAGTCTACGACTCCGACCCGTCCGTCCTCAAATCCCTATCCGGATCCAACATCAAAGTCACCATCGACTTACCCAACCAGCTCCTCTCCTCCGCCGCCAAACGCCCCTCCTTCGCCCTCTCATGGGTCCAGCAAAACGTCGCCGCTTACTACCCCTCCACCCAAATCGAGTCCATCGCCGTCGGTAACGAAGTATTCGTCGACCCGAAGAACACGACCCGGTTCCTAATACCCGCTATGAAAAACATCCACCAAGCGTTGGTCAAGTACAATCTCCACTCCAACATCAAAGTCTCCTCCCCCATCGCCTTATCCGCCCTCCAAAGCTCCTACCCGTCCTCATCCGGATCTTTCCGACCCGAACTCATCGAACCCGTTTTCAAGCCCATGCTCGAATTCCTCCGCGAAACCGGGTCTTACCTCATGGTGAACGCCTACCCGTTTTTCGCTTACGAGTCAAATGCCAACGATATCCCACTAGACTACGCTCTGTTTCGCGAGAACCCGGGCGTGGTCGACTCGGGTAACGGGTTGAAGTATTACAGCCTCTTCGACGCTCAAATCGACGCCGTTTTTGCGGCAATGTCGGCTCTTAAATACGACGATATTGAAATGGTGGTGACTGAAACGGGTTGGCCTTCAAAGGGAGACGAGAACGAGGTAGGAGCGAGCATAGACAACGCCGCTGCGTATAACGGGAACCTGGTGCGCAGGATACTCACCGGCGGTGGGACCCCGTTGAGGCCCAAAGCAGATCTGACCGTCTATATGTTCGCTTTGTTTAACGAGAACAACAAGAACGGGCCCACATCGGAGAGGAATTACGGTCTTTTTTACCCTACCGAGGAGAAGGTTTATGACGTTCCGTTTACGGTGGAAGGGTTGAAGAGGTGGAAGGATAAGAGGTCTGCTCCGGTGGCCCGCGGCAGCGGCGGCGGGCAGAGGCTGTCGACGCCGGTGAGCGGGAACGTATCCCCTAGTGTGGCGGGGCAAACTTGGTGCGTGGCGAATGGGGATGCAGGGAAGGCTAAGCTGCAGCCGGCACTGGATTATGCGTGTGGGGAAGGAGGGGCTGATTGCCATCCGATCCAGCCGGGGTCCGCGTGTTACGATCCTGATACACTGGAAGCCCACGCGTCGTACGCGTTCAACAGCTATTACCAGAGGAAGGGGCGTGCGGTTGGGTCGTGTTACTTTGGCGGGACTGCTTATGTGGTCAGCCAACCACCGAGTGCGTATTCTATCCCCTTCTCCGTCTTTGTGAATATCGTTACTGTTAGCAAGTTTTTTCGGGCCCTTATGTTATGACATTATTACTTACAATAGATGTTTTTCCATCAAATCGAATCTAATCCGTCAGAGTGTCTTAGTATTTAGTAGTACTGAGTAATGATGGTACACAAGTAACAGGATCAATTGAGCTAGAAGTCCGGGTTATGTTTTCTTTTTTCCCTGGTAATTGGAAGTTCAAAGCCAATTTGTTCGTATTTTGACTAATTTCAAAAATAATGACGGGACATAACTCCGAGTGGTTCAAGAGTTTGCTGACGAAATCGAATGTGAGACTTTAGGTAGCTTAAACCTGTAAATTGCAAGCTAAGAATATTGGAGGTTAATAAGTCTGGGTCATTTTAGCTAGTTAGATTAGGGTGATTTTTTTTTCCAAAAATGATAGGTACACTCCCTGGGAGCCACTTTCAGTCACACCCTTTCTCATACGGCTGCAAACGAACCGAGCTGTTCTCGAGCAGCTCGTGGCCCGGCTCGTTTAGGCTCGGCTCGGTTCGATAAGTAAACGAGCCGAGCTCGAGCTCGATTTTCAGGCTCGTTTAGTTAACGAGCTTGCTAAAGCTCGGCTCGGCTCGGCTCGATTACATAGGCTTGGCTCGTTTAAGGAGGCTCGTTAAGTAAATTACCCTGGCTCGGCTCGATAAGGGCTCAACTTGTTTATGACCGAGCCGAGCTCGATTTTTCGGCTCGTTTACTTAACGAGCCGAGCTCGAACACTACAAAACTCGGCTCGGCTTGGCTTGGCTCGTTTGCACCCCTACGCATGGGGTGTGAGGCCCAGATTTGGGGATCACACCCCACGTGAGAGAGGGTGTGGTTGGAAGGTTAGAGGGGAATTTTTGTTTTTTTTAGTGCAGCAGAAATTCTATTTTGTAAGGGTGAATTGTTAATGTGCTGGAGAATCTAATAGGCACTGGTGGTAAAAATACACTGGGTCCCATGTGGTCCAGGGAGTTGGTGCACGCCAGGTAAGAAGACAGCACGTGATAGACGGAAACTAGATTGGACCTTTCTGACACGGCGTGGACTGGGCTTTTTTGTCTTTTTATCTACGTGATAGGGGCACCACCTCCCAGGGCATTGTTTTGAAACCGTAGAGGATCCGGTTAGCCCTTTTGTGAGCCTTGCCTACAGTTCACAATTTAGAGCTCATCTCAATAATAATATATGAGGCCCTCGTGGCCTCAAACTCGAAACGATGCATCTAAAGATTGAGGCCTTGTTTTAGAAATTGACTTCGGAATTAGTTTAAGTTGGCTTTTTGAATTGATTAATTGTGAGAGAATGACATACTCCGTAAAGTGTAATAAGTCAATTTTTAAGTCAGTTTGTTATTCTCATCAAGCGGCTTTGAGCCTCCAAACACATTTCCATATATTTTCTTATGATGAAAAGAATTGGGTGGTGATTTTCAAACTTTTGGTGTATGCATATTTTGCCATTTTCTTTATAAATCTGAATCCAAATAAGAGTTCATATGGTAAAAAGAGGGTGGGTGGACACCACTCAAATGCGTGGTGAAGCTGGAGAAGCAGTACTACATACTATCATAAAATGCACTCAAAATCAAATTCTGGGCCATTTTCTGCGTGCATTTTATGGGTATTTAGACTTTCTGCATCTTAATTCGTGTATCCTCCTGCTCGAGATAGGCATTAGATTATTGGCATTGAATAATTATCTCTTAATTCCTTCCCTGTTCTTAATCAATCTTTCATTGATTCATCCGAGGCATGCTCAATTGTCGTTTGGCATTCTGGGTCAAACATTTCGCCTAGGATAATGGAAAAATATTCTCGGAAAACACCACTTTTATTATTCGTTTTCTTTTCTCATTCTCTCTTTATACCATTGATTTCTTTGTACCTGAAACAACCTTTGCTTGGTGGTCTTTTGCTTTGCAGAGTATGGGAAGTGTGATTTCCCCACTGGATACTGATGAAGGGAATTAAAGAAGAAAGAGGAGGGAGGAGGTTGGGGGGTGTAGTTAAAAGTCATAGGAGTTGTTAGTATATTTATTGTAGTAGTCTCTAGTGGCAGAAGTAGCTCTGCCAATCATCCAAGTTTTGGGGTATCCAATGTGTATTTATTTTGGAGTAGTTTGAGAAATCACTTGGACCACTAATCATTATTAGCTTTGTCCATAAATTACTACTATCCTAATTTCAGTAATTTGTAGTATGTATTTTGCTGCTAGTCTGTTCATATTTCTTTGTTGAAGTTGTTTCTCTTGCAAGGCCTCCATTTTCGGACGCAGGGGAGGCTGCTGTGTAACTTGTGCACAATAGGTGTTGTGCAGAATTCAGGTCGTCCGTTGCTTGGATCGACAACCCAGATTTCAAACAAACTATTTGCACGAATAGTTTGTTTGAAATCCAAACCTTTGAAAATACTTATAGACCGCTGTGATTTTGCACAACACCTGCTGTGCAACAAAACAATGAAATTAAGCATCATGTCACAATCAATTTCTTAATTCATTTTTTTGCCCCGTTTTTTCAGCCTAGACAGAATATTTAAAGCGTTAGTTGACGATAAGATGAGATTCTAAGGATGACAAAACGGAGTTTATCGTGAGGATGATTGTAAGTCCAAATTGCAGCATCCAAAATACTACTCCTATATGTTCTGGAAAAAAAAAAAGGGAAAAGGATTTTTGACCCTAAAGAAACTCGATATATGTGAAAGCTTACAATGACATGATAAACTCTAGAGAAAGTTCACCGTTTTATGTTAAAGTCATTTTTTAGTTTAAGTGTCCGACTTGGTAATATTTTAGCACAATCTCATTTTTTTTTGGTATTCGGATGTCCGTGTCATTTTGCGCACACTTCGATTTATTCTGGGGTTTTGGAGGTAACGATCGGACATAATTCCCAGTGGCTTCAAGTGTTTGGCCGGCAAGGGAAATCGAACATGAGACCTTAGGTGGGAGCATATTCTTAAGTCTCAAGGTAAGACCACTTTGCCAACCCCTTGGTTTTACAATCTCAAATTCATACTACTAGCATTTAATTAAACCCATTTCATTTTTCAAAGATAACTAAATTGATTGGACGATGTGGTAAGATTGGCATTTGCCAAATTAAATACCAAATTCGGTACTAAGAATAACATTGCCAAAATTTGGCATTGAGTTTGGGAGAGTGGAGAGGGTTTTGTCGGTTTTAATGCCAAATTTTAACTTTGGCATGGAATTTGATGTTGGTTTTTGGCTCGATTTTCACATTCGCAGCATCTCTGGTCTGGACCAAGCAATTTTGAGCAATTCTGGACAAAATTGCAACTTGCAACACCCTTCATCTGGACAAAATCCGAATGAGCGATTCTAGTTGTGTATTTCGGTCTTAGCAACTTTGGTCTTGACCAACAGGAGCTTGGTGCGGACGAGGGCGTCGTAAAACAACCCTTTTAATATGTTTTTGGGGTTTTCTATCACTATATTGCTTTCACATTTGGTTTCTGTGAGAAGCAAAAAGAGAAACTTTGAGAGCTCATCTGTAGCCTTTGGGCATTTGATTCTCTTCTGATTAGTGACTCTAATCATTTGACTGCCCATAGAGTAGGTTTTTATTGCTGAACCACGTAAAGTCTTTGTTTTCTTTGTGATCGCGATCTCTCTCTCTCTCTCTCTCTCTCTCTCTCCTTTGGTTTGTTCAATTACGTAGCATAAATTGCATCCATTTTCTGTGTTCGTTAACGCTTCCGCACAATATTTGACACATCGGTGAATTTGCTCTAATATAGTAAGAGAAGCCAAATCTTGCGTAATGGTGTACCATCATGATATGTAGAGTCGAAAAAACCCAAATGGTCCCTGGCATGCAAGTAAAGACAAGGTGATTGGGAAAGATAATCTGGTAGGGCCTCCTCTACTTTCTCCTTATGAAGATATAACAAAGTGATGAAATAAAGTTCACCAAAAGTAGCATTGGATTCTTGTATAGTTAATATCTTGAGGATACAGTGCATGAATAAGGATGGATGAACCCAATCCGGAATGTAAACCATAAAACAAAATGCTTATTAAATCGTTCATACTGCAACATGTCAATTGCGATTACGGTATATATTGAGAGAGTTTTCTGGAGAGATTGATCGTTGACTCGAGTAAACAGTAGATGCGTAATCATCAATTAAAAATTTAACGAAGGGATTGGTTTCCGGGACTTAAACTAAGCGAAACAGTGATTCTTGTGACTTGACACGAGAACTTGTGTCTAGTCACAAGAAGCATTGGATTCATAGTAGTTGTCATGCTGCCATTCCTGGTAGCAATTAGGTGAGAGATGCTTTGAACCCCATAACCAAAACGACAATGGTGTCTTTGGGACTGCAAAAGTTGATCCAATTTTTGCTTTTTTCCTGGAATTGGGTTGAATATGCTTATCCCATGTGACCAAGTGGTGGAATGTTGATCCCATGTGACCTAGGGCCACCTCTCATCAGCTGCATAAAAGTTGATGCAGTAACAAGTGAAAGTACTAAAATTCGCAGGAACACTAATTTGTCTTTGTTCTCATTTTTTACTGGTTTTGTCAAAGAAACTTCAATATTTCTCTGAGAGCATCCTCGTCAGGCTCAATAAAAATTGGGCCAAATTTAACCTCAAAAACACATTTTATAAATTAACAAGTCACTTTTTCAAAAACTCAAAAAATCAGACTCTCTATTTAGGAAGTTAGGAGAGAGAATTGCTTTAACCTGTGAATAGTGCCCCAAAGGATTTACCGAGTTACTGTAGCAAAGTTATAACTTTTGCAGATTTACAAAAAAATTATTGAGTCTGATTTTGGGAGGGTTTTTTCCCCTTTCATTCAACAACTTAGCCATCAAGGGGATTTGCCTCCCCTGATGAAAATGCTCTAAGGTGAGACTTTCATTTTATTTTAGTGGTCCTATGCCAGAGTGTTCAGACTTAATGTTTTTTTCTTTGGTTTGATAGCCAGAATTGTCTGAGGCTCCGAGCCCTCCGAGCCAATTTTTACGTACCTCTCGATTAATTTCCTCCTCTCGATTAATTTCCTCCCAGTCCGGACACTGTACTAGAGTGTTCATAGTTTAGAGAGTGATAGCGACATCTTGATTTGTGCAATTTGTGGATGTGAGTCCTTGCTCAGTTGCAGAGATTCGGTTTGCCTCCCTCTTTCATTTCTACTCTATAGTCACATGTCTCGTGAGTATCTGTGAATTATTGCTTGCATTTTATTATTTTGAGCATGGGATTGTTGTCCATTTCCCCCCGAGTAAAATAGTGTTGACACAAATTTTGAACTATTGTTTCTTTCTCTGGTTAAACGGAAAATCATACATTAACTTATACTAAATTTAACGATTACATAGTTCAAGAATAAGAAACACCTCTTTTGTGTTCCGAAAGTTGGATATTAATACAATTAGAATAGAAGGATAAACTAGAAAAGAAAAACAGTGCATTTTGGCGAGTACTTATGCAAGAAGGTCGGCACACTCGTTCTGTTCTTTCTCGCATGATGTGCTTAACCGGAGGCTTATTAGTTGCCGTAGAAGGGACCTACAAGGAAAAAAAATTAGATTATAGAGGTGGTGATCACTATCATCCGAAGTGAGGAGGCTCACTAGATTTGATGCATCCGTTTCTATTTCCTCCTTTGGTAAGTTTTGTTGTTTAAGAAAGTTGAGACCAATGTAGAGTCCTGGTTGAGTACCAAGTTTCGCTGCAAGTCCAGAAATTGATCCCAGTTTGCAAGAAAACCCTCCAATCTAGTTGCCTTTATAACAACAATAACAGAACTCATCTAGTTCCCAATTATTAGGGATATGGGCGGGGGATGATTAGAGACAGACCTAACCTTAGATAATATGCACAAAGTGGTTGCTCTTAGAATACTATTGAAACAATGGCCTCCCTAAACGTCCAAGAACCGAGGAGCTAATGAATGTTTTGCTGCAGAACTATACCCCCAAATCAAAGCCAAAAGGCATCAGAGAGGGCAGGCCTAAAGACCCAAATCAATCCAGTTGCCTTTCCAATCCCTAATTATTCCTCCTGCACATGCTTCTTTAAATGGCCCCTAAATAGCGGAGTCCTAACCAGGTACTAGGCGAGCCTTCGGTTAAGCACAGGCTTTTGAATTCTTAAGTTGTGTTCAATTAGCCAGATCAATAGTGAGACTAAGTGGGGGCATGGCCCAGTGGTGGAGGCCTCTGCCTTCCTCCCCGTTGTCCAGAGTTCGACTCCTGGGCCTGTGCCAGGAGTTTAAGTATCGTTCCTGGCTCTGTGGGCGGGGGTAGGAAGCACTCCACTGGTGCCCCATTGGCAGGTCCCTTCCTTGGGTTGTGGTTAAATCTGGCTGGCAACTGGTGACCCCGGGGCCAGAGCCTGAGGGTGCAGTGACGTCCATTGCGGAGCACCTTTTTTTGCAGTTCAAAAAAAAAAAAAAAAATAGTGAGACTAAGTAATTGTCAATATTACAACTCTCCTTGTGTTCACCCAATTTTGGCAGGACTTATTTGCAAGCCCTTATGGAACTGGATCTCAAACTAATGACCAATTACATGAGAAATTACTTCAATTCTAACTCACAGCCCAACAAAGAGCCCTATGAAAAATAACAACTAAAGGAAGAATCCCAAAAATCAATTAAAAGTGTACAAGCCTGCCTACAAGGATAGTGTATAAGCTTGGATTACAAGAAAAAAAAAGAAAAGAAAAAAAGGAAGAGACTACTACTCCCCGTCAAATAAAAATGCTGATATTATAATCTTCGCACTGGTCATAATTCAATTCCCTGCTCTAGTAGGGCTGCAAACGAATCGAATTGTTTTGCTCGGCTAGTTTAAGGAGGCTCGTTAAGTAAATTCTTTGGCTCGGCTCGTTTAAAAAGGAGCCAAGCTCGAACTTGATTTTTAGCTCGTTTACCAAAACTCGGCTATGCTTGTTTACACCCCTATGCTCTAGTCTATGAATCAAACGTTTCTGTTTCAGTATAGAATTCGTGGCAGTAGACCATGTTTGGATCAACACAAATCGAACTTAATTTAGTGTTATAGAGATCCTTGTTTTTTTTTTTTGATAAGCGAATGTCTGGGCCAGATTGAGCGCCCCATGACTAATTTCGGAGCCCTGGAGGTAACAACCAAGCATCACCCCCAATAGCTCCAATAGTTCGCTGGCAAAGGGAATCGAATCTAGAACCTTAGATGAAAACAAACCCTTAAATTTCAAGGCCACTTTTCTAATCCGTTAGAGGTTATTTAAGTGATCCTTTTTCAAGCAACTATTGAACACGTGAGGCATTTAGAAGAAACAAAAATGATTGTGACACAAACTTTGTACCACAACTAACCACAACCCCACTCACATGGGGTGTGGGTCCCGCATGGGCCCCATGTGCGGGTCCCACCCCCCACGTGAGTGGGGTTGTGGTTGGTTGTGGCACAAAGTTTGTGTCACTATCTTTATTCTTTTTGGGCTCTTCCCAGTTCTGTTTTCGATAATCAGATCTATTAATTTTTTGACCTTGTCAAGAAATATTAGGCAAGTCAAAATTCATGTTAATTGGATATCTTTTAATATATTTTTGAAATACATTTATGTTGAGAAAAATGGGTTTAGAAAAATATTGAACACTAGATAAAATCTATTTTCTAGAGATGAATATGTTTTGAGAACATCAAAAAGATATCCAACTTGCATGATTTTAGACGTAGCTCCTATTCTCAACAATTGACTAAAATTTCAATGGTCCCGATCATTAAAACAAACACTGAAAAGGCTCGAAAATGGCTCGTACAGGAGGCTTAAAGGGTGTTTAGGAGCCTCTTTTTGACTTTTTGCATTTTGTATTTTTGCCTTTTTATACTATTGTCAGAATGTATTATGAATTTGTAGATTGATGTGTGAGAAATGTGCATAATTTATTTTGTGACGGCTTGTATTTGGAACATATGTGCACAATACATTCCCAAAATGAGAAAAAAGTGAAAATGAGAAATCAAAAATTTTCTCCCCCCTACTTTTGCCTTTTGTTTTCTAACATTAAAAACAAAAATGCATTTTCAAGGAATGCATTATGAGGGAGGACATCCAAACACCCCACAAATGCAAAGCATAAAAATGAAAATGGGAAAAGTGGTTAACCAAACAGCCCTTAGGCGATTGACAATAGATAGTCATCTTTTGATCCACTGAAATCTGCTCACAAGCAGGCAGTGTGAAAAGGCCCATGTGGGCTATGTCAACCCATTATATTCACTTGCAAAACGAATGAAGGTGCAAAATTCTCAGAAAAAGTTCCCAAATTGTGTCAACTTTTTTTTTTGCTTCTATTTGGTAGGCATACCGAAAAAGTTTTGGGTCCCGGGCGGGCACGGCCATGCTTGAACACCCATCCACACCGTCCAAAAGGGTTTCGGACAGCCCAAATTTCTTCATTCTCTCTCTCTTCTCTTTTTCTCTTTAAAATATCGGATCGTCCAAAAGTGTTTTGGACGACTGAGATGGGTGTTCGCCTGTTCGGGCACGGTCACGTGGTGCCTGTCCGGCACCCAAAACTTTTTCGGCATACCAGAGGTCCAGAACATCCCAATTCCTGCATCAACATTTTGTGAGGTCCGCATGAGAAGACCCTCCACATGCTCCCAACATTTTCTACATGCCTTACTATCTCACAAGTTTGTGTTCTCTAATGTGTCAAATTTGATATGACAAGTTATGCGGATGAAATTGGCATGCGAAGCAAATTCAACAAAAGCATCGATTATCATTAAAAAAAAAAAAAAATCGATGGTTTTAGTTGTCAATTTTGCTTCTTTTTTTTTTAAATTTTATTATTATCTCTTGTCAAATTTCATCTGTAAACAACGTTCAATTTATTTTCTTTACCTAATTTATTAGGACGAAATCCACAATTTGTCAAAACGTTATGTAATAAAACAAATGGTAAAAAATATTAAAGTAAAAAGGATGAGAAAATATGAAATTTAACATGTTGATCGGAGTACTTTTTTTTTTTTTAAATGCCAACATTTTGATGTAGAATCGTTAAATGAACATTAAAACTTACTCTCTAAATTTGGCAAATTGGTTAGAGATGATCATTGGCTATTATCACGGGCGGTAACAAATCTCTGTATTTCCTTCTCTCTCAAAATATTGCAAACGACTAGGTCAACAAAAAATGCGAGTTTTTGTCGCTCGTGAGAAGCTTACGGCCCCCAAATTCATTAGCTTCATCAAACAAACATTTCACAACAATTGTGAATCAAAACTAATCTTCAATCCCCTCTTTCTCTCTCTCAAAAATCCACCTCTTATTTTTCCAGAATCAAACGCCTCTCCATGTTTGAACAATCCAATCCAGATTCAAGAACATTAGGGTACCCTGCACAATACATGCAAATTTCCATTGAAACCAAAAAGGGGTAAAATTTAGTTACCAATTTTGATTAGTTGAGGATTTGATCTCAAATTGAATAGAGATTCCTCAAAAAAACCATGCCAAGCAAGCTTAAGAAGGCCATTGGAGCAGTAAAAGACCAAACCAGCATTAGCCTAGCCAAGGTCACAAGCAACAATTCATCCAACCTAGAGGTGGCAGTGCTCAAAGCCACCACCCATGACGTCGTCCCAATCGATGACCGCCACGTTCACGAAATCCTCCGCCTCGTATCCATCGACAAGGATAACGCGGCCATCCTTGCCCGGGCCATCGGGAAGCGGATCGGGCGGACGCGTAACTGGATCGTGGCTGTAAAGTCGCTAATGCTCGTTCTACGAACTTTTCAGGATGGCGACCCTTATTTCCCTAGGGAAGTTCTCCTTGCGATGAAACGCGGGGCCAAGATTCTCAACCTTTCGAGCTTTCGCGACGACTCGAATTCGAGCCCCTGGGATTACACCGCGTTTGTGCGGACATTCGCTCTTTATTTGGATGAGCGTTTGGAATGTTTTCTCACGGGGAAGCTTCAACGGAGGTATACCCACAAAAATAGAGAGCCCTTCCACCGGAGAAGCCGATCAGGTAATGATAGAAGAATTGTGTTACAATGCAAAAATTTATTTTTCCTAAATCCGTTGTTATGTTGTTATGTTTTTTCGCGACGGTTCAATCTTCAAACAGAGTGCAATATCTGCAAGATAGAACTCAACGCTGGAGATCCTCTGTTCTGGATTTCTCTCTGTGCCGAGAAATTTCCGGCCGTCGGATCGCTTGGAAATAATAATAATAATAATAAATACGATCTACCAACCCAAACTCCCTCGGCATAGAGGCACAGACACTTTGGGAACAGGTGATCTTGCACCAGAACTCCAAGGCTCATAATCTTCCTCATTTGCTCACAATTCACAAATTATGATTTGTAAGCAAACATTTGCTGTAAAATTGAGAAACATTATTTCAAAGATTAATAGGGAAGAAAATTAAAGAAGAGGAAAGGTGCCATTAAAACTAGCCAAATAAATGGGGCTTTGCCCTGGTTTAAATGGATTCCTCGGTGAAATTGATTTCATAAAAATGAGTTGAGTTGCGCGTAAAATGGTCTGCATTACCTGAGATTGTTAGAGCATCATTATCACACTTAACAAATTGCTTGAAAGTTAAATTTGATGAGTGAAATGTAACAAAACCCTCCAAAATCAGACTTCACAAATCTTTTACAAATTTGTTAAATTTGTAGCTTTGCTACAGTAACACCCCATCTTTGTTAAGTTATTGTTCACTAACCTCTCTAAGTTTGGATAGAGAGTCTGATTTTGGGAATTTTGGATAAGTGACTTGCTAAATTTGTAAAAGGTGTTTTTGAAGTTAAATTTGGTAAAAAATTTGGTGCTCCTGATAAGGATGCCCTTACGGGAGCAAATGTTTTGTTCAAAACTTTTGTACTGGATGGCTTGATCTCTTATGATTAATTAGGTTTTTTTTTACCATAACAGGCAATATTGGTTTATAATTTCTAAGATCACAGTGCTGCAAAATTTTGGGTATTTGTTTGAATGATTTTATGTTCACAATTCATGTTCATTTAATTGCAACAGGTAACGAGCCGGTACGAGACATGAAACCAGCAATGTTGCTAGACAAAATCTCCTACTGGCAGCGCCTGTTAGATAGGGCGGTAGCCACCCGCCCCACAGGCGCTGCCAAAACAAACCGCCTAATCCAAATCTCTCTGTACGCTGTTGTACAGGAGAGTTTTGACTTGTACAAAGACATATCCGACGGCCTCGCCCTCCTCCTCGACAGCTTCTTCCACTTACAGTACAATTCCTGCGTCAACGCCTTCCAAGCCTGCATCAAAGCCACCAAACAATTCGAAGAACTTAGCGCATTCTACGACCTTTGCAAGAGCATCGGCGTGGGTCGAACCTCTGAGTACCCGAGTGTCCAGAAAATATCGGAGGAGCTGATAGAGACATTGCGGGAGTTTTTGAAAGACCACACAAGTTTCCCGACGTTAACAAGCCGCCCCCAGCTGATGCTTCCTGCCCCACCGTCTTTTCAGAGGCGGAGGGACAGGAGCAGCAGCAGCTGTGGGCAATCAGAGTTTTCGGAGACGACGGGGAGGGCTTCGGAGTTCTCGTGTACTTCGTTGGAGGATTTGATAAGTGCGACTGAGTTGTCCGGGACGAGTCGGTCCATCTCGATTGATTTGGAGGCGTATTCGATCACGGATCAAGTGGAGAAAGTGGATGACGAGGGGTCCACGAGGTCGTTGCCCGTGTCGAGGTCTTTTGTTGACCTCGTGTCGTTGGACGAACCACAAGGTGGAGAAGGAGAAGGAGAAGGAGAACGAGGAGAGTCGTCAACTTTGTTAATTGATCTTGTGTCGTTTGATGTAGAACCGGAGAAGGAGAAGGAGAGAGGAGGGAAAGAGGTGGAATTTGATCCCGGTTCGACCACGGGTTGGGAACTTGTGCTAGCCGAGACCGCAACCACATCGACCCAACCGTCAACAAATGGGTTCGGGTTTAACCCCTCTTCGAGTCAACAACAGGATAAATATTACAATCCGTTTTTAGACGATGCAACTGAACTAACTGCCCTTGCAACCCTACCCGCACCGGCTACTGGAGCGGAATTAGGCTTTTCGGCCAACGACGGGTTTTCACCAGGGCCGACTTTCGAAGCGGCCCCTACATTTTGTGCCGGGAATTCGAGTAGCATGGCTTTGGCTTTGGTGAATGAAAATGACCCGTTTGCACCGTATCCGATTGGGGGAGGTGAAGGTGGGTTTAGCGGGTCGGGCAATCAGCAGAACTTGTTGCTTGAACAACAGTTGTGGCTGCAGCAGCAGAACAAGATCATAGCTAGGCATTTGGCTTGATTGATGTTTCACAAATCGTCTAGACTTTGTAAAGTAGTTTTGAACTTTTTCCTTTGCTACGTAATAAGAATGCATGTGTTGTGTTAGGCAAGTGAGATAGAGGTACTTTTTAATTATTCGGATTAATAGCGGCTTAAATTTTGTTCATACACTGTGAACTCTATCCAATCCTCTTGTCTACGACGAATGAAACCGCGTCTGAGATTCCCTGTGCCCAAAAAATAATGTGCCTCTGTGACGAATTGTTTTGGGTCGTTGGATGGTGTGTTTTTTGTAGTTTGTTTTTAAAATTTTCATGTGATCCAATGACCGGAAGTACACTGAAACAAAGGAATAAAGGATTTTCGGAGTAGAGGATTTGATTGGTAGATCCCCTCCTTTCACATTGCATTCGCTATATCTAAACCACGCTTTTAATTTCATGGAATTTGAGATTGCGGTTAAGGGGGAAAAAGAAGGAATGTTATAGGAGTAGCATGTTACAGTAAAACTTGAGTATCCGACTCGTTACTTAAATAGCTTGAAATATTTAACCAATCCACTGATTTGAGGATGTTTAGTAGGGCTGCACATCGGCCTGGTGGCCAACTCAACCCAACCCGATTTTTTTAGGGCTTGGGATAGATATTTAGGCCCATAGAACCGGGCTGGATTGAGATTACTAAATGGGCTGGATTTGGGAAATTCTTCTAAGGCCTAGCCCAATCCAGTCCGGCCTGATTTATATAATATTTTATTTTAATACTATATACTTATATGATAGTATGTTGCCACTGGAACTTAGCTACTTAGGGTTAGATTATCATTATGAAGAGGCTCATCTCCTCTTATTCACTTAACTTAGGTATCCTCGTCTCTTATTCAATGATCAAATGTTTTTGATATTTTCGTAAGAACTTAAACTCTAAGTATATTATTACGGTTGTGAATTGTAATTGTGATCGTTATGGTTAATTAATTTATATTTGTGATACCACGCTTTAAAAACATAAATGGGCTTGTTGGACGGGCTTGAAAATTTTAAATTTTATTTGGGTTGGACTTGGGCATATTAAATGAAGACCGATTCTAAATGGGCCAGGCTTCGGAATGCATAAATCTTGTAATTATCTAGTACAAGCCCGGCCCGAATCCGGCCCAGCTCCGTATATGTGCACCTCTAATGTTTCGATTGGCGATAGATGAAAATAAATCAAAATAGTGGTTGGCATGAAAATGTTTTCCCAACCCTGCATTAAGGTTTGATCTTCAAACCAAAACCAAGTGGGCTGACCCAATACGAGGCCCTCTGTAGCCCATTTCCATTTCCAACATGATTTCGTTACTTATCTCATATGCCTAACCACTGGGCCACCTGTGTGGTTCTTCCAGTGGCAATGATATTGTTTCTCTCATTTTTTAACCGCCAAGAACTGAGCCGTTATGCGGGCGTGTCAGGATTACAACGGTTAGATACGGTCGTGGGCATAACTCTATGAACACCGCCCCTCATTTTGTGGGCGGGCTTAACGGATCATGGGGCCATTTTTTTTTAGCCGAAAGAGAGAATATCCATTCAACCCAACCAAAATAAACCCTAAAACAATCTACCAAAAAAAAAAAAAAACAAAAAAATAGGGGAATAGAAGTTAAATGGCCATCTCTTTGATTTTAGAAGCTTACTTCCTAGTAACTTCTTCCCCTTTTTATGGGCTCATCATTTGGGCTCTTCCTACATAACCGAATAAAACAAATGGGCCCAAGCTTCATGGCCGAAATTAATTGGGCCTCCTGATGGAAAATTAATGAAGTCCAATAATTTTTGTAGCCGACTTAGCCCAATGCAGTCCAAAAAATAACACCACGACCCTCTTATGACTTTGTGCCAAATTTGACGAGTATAAACGCAGATACGTATAGATATTCAAACCCAAGAAAAGAAGATTTATTTTTGTAATAAATTTCAAAATTGACCCACAAATTCACTATATGAGACACCCCACAGGGCCCATACTTATATTCTGATTTTCCACAAGGTTTTTATCCCTTTACTTACACCATTCCAACTGCCAAACGTAAGAAATATGGCAATGGGTTTGTTAATTGTTATAAAAAAAAAAAAAAAGGCAAAAATTGCGTGCACTGAAAAGCCGGAAAAGCATAAAAAAATACAGCTTCTTGCTTATGTTTGACTTCTCTCCCTTTGAGAAAAAAGTGGATTTAGAAGGGCCAAAGTAAAATTTAAAGAAAAATAAGGGCTTTTCTTTCCGCCCCAAAAGAGCACTTTACGTCTATGTCACCCCCTTTACCAACAAAAATTATTGAAACGAAGCCCCGAAAACAAATGATATTTGGGTCTCGTCCTCTCCTTTAGAGGGTAGTTAACAATGGGTCCCATAGCTGGGTTATTTGACCTGTGGGCCCCATAGGTAACCAATTAACGGCAGTGGATGTGTAAATGGTTTGGCCCTTAGAAAATGATTTCGAATGCATGTGATTAGGCTGGTCCATGTCTTCATGTGAAATGCAGAAATTGCAGGCGATAATGGTCTATTTTTTGCAGAAAGAAATCGTATTATTACCATCATCATTTCTAGGGTCCAAGTTTTAGGTAATCCCATTGGTAAATTAATCTTGGAAACGGACCGACAACCAATCTATTTTTGCCGCGTGTCAGCGCAAATAGAGATCAAGCAGTCAAATTGTTCACTTTAATCATTTATCGGGTAAATTTCATTGACCTCCCCTGAGGTTTTTGAAATGACACTAACCTTCGCTAGCTGTCACACTTGTCGGGTCACGGTATTAAGAACATGTTAGTTTCTGACTTCTTTGCCCTTGGAGTTCACATTTATACTTACGTCTCTAATCCAAATATCTTTGCCCACAGTTTCAGTTGTTATGTGCCTCACCTCCCCAAACACAATTTGAAAGGTGACCATCATGCATATTTAAACTTTATAAGTAATTTTTGTCTAGAATTTGTAATCGCGGCATTGGTTGTTGGTTTGAGCAGAATTTATTATTATGGGTTATGTATATGATTATTGATTACCATAACATTAATGAGAAAAACAAAATAACATTCGAAGATGCACCATATTTTTTATTGGTAACCTTTTTATACGTCGATCCTTCATGTAATCCAATGTGTTTTTTGTATACAAAATGCACTAATGTGACGTAAAATGAAACATCTCTCATTTAACAATTCTGGGTTTATTTTATAGGATGTTTATTTTATCGAAGATGTCTTTTTTTTTTTTTTTGCTCAGTATTTTATCGAAGATGTCGACGTGCCAATCATTTAGACAAAAATTCAAATCGATCTCACATGCATGCATTAAAGTCAAAAGTTAGTTCTCACAACTTACCCAAGTGAGAACTGATAACATTTAAATTTACTGATGTTTTGAGCCAACAAACCATCAAACACTTGAGTCAAAGTTGACCAACATCCTCTCTTGGATGCACAAGTCAAGTTTTTCGGAATTGTAGTCTTTGTAATTTCCTTGGTTTTTGGATGGATATGAAGCCATATGAATGGTAGTTAGAATTATTTATTTATTTATTTATTTATTTATTTTTTGCAATGGTAGGTAGTTCAGAACAGAGACGGAGCCAGGAATTTCAGTACATAGGGGTGAATATGTTTTCCAAAATATTTTGCAGAGGCGATCAAGCCTATATAATTCACAGGAAATTTGTGTTTTTTCTATAGAATACTAGAGGTTTTTTTATTTTTACAGGCGCGACCGCCTCTACTTGGCCCCCCTGGCTCCATTCCTGGTTCAGAAGGTATATCCGTGAAGGTTGTCAGAAAAAGTCACTTTGGTGCAAAAGTCACTTTGGTGCTCACTTAGTGGTATTTCTTTTTATAATTTCCATATTGGCTTTCCTTTTTTTTGGGCAAATAAATTAAAGCTGAGGTCCCATATTGGCTTTCGATTTATACATTTTAAGCAATGTTGTGGTGATTAAATCTGGCAACAAATTATTTATTTATTTATTGTTATAATATGATATGTCATTGCTACATTGGTAGAATACATGATATGTGAACTTTATTATGGCAATACATCACTTATTATGCATGTTTTTCGTTAACACATGAAGAAAAATGTTAGGCGTATGATCGAGTTTTATTCTGGGTTTTTCTTTTTGTTAACGTGAGCAGATTTGAAAGGGGGTGGTGTTTGTTCGATGGAAGCCCATTAGTATTGTTGCATGTTTTTTCATTAAAATACGAAGAAAAATGTTAAGCGTAAAGTTGAGCTTTGTTTTGGGTTTTTCTTTTTGTTAACAGAGAATAAACTTGGTCCAACTGTCACAATCTTTAAATGATAGTCATGCTGATAACTAGTTTAGACAGTGTGTTGAAGTGACCAAATTACTTGGGCTTACCACATTATTCATTATGTTATAGCCATAGTGAAAATTATAAAAATCGTTGAAAATATTTTTTCAACCCGACCCATGCACTTGAAGGCCTTATCTTTAAACCAAATCCAAGTGGGCTGATCTGTAGTCCAACCACCGACCCAAAACCAGGCCCGTTGTAGCCCATTTCCATTTCAAACATGATTTTCTTACTTACCTCATCGGCCTAAGCACTGGGCCCACCTGTATGGCTCCTTCAGTGGCAATGAAAGTATTTTTGTTGTGTGGTAAAATTTAAATTGACCCACAAATTCACCTTATGAGGAGTAATTATTCAGTATTCTATCACATCGCGTTGCCTACGTGATTCTTCCAATTATCTGGTAGTGACGTTATTATTCACTTTTGTTAGGCGATTCAAAGACAAAAAGTGACACAGTGGCGATCCTTTATTCACGGGAGTACCATGTATTCCAACAGTGCCCCATATTCACGAATTTATTCTGATTTCCCACAAGTTTTTCTTTTGAAATCCCTTTAAGCCATTCCAACAGCCAAACGTAAGAATTATGGCGATGGCCAATGTGTTTGTCGTAAAAGCAACAATTGCGTGCACTGAAAAGCCGGTAAAGTATATATACTAATAGGTTGAATTACAGCTTCTTGCTTATGTTTGACATCTCTCCCTTTCAGAAGAAAGTGATTATAAAAGGGCTAAAGTGCAAGAAAATTGAAAGAGAAACGAGGCTTTTCTTTCCCCCCAAAAGCACTTTATGCCTTATCAACCCCTTGCAAACATGGTGAATTGAAACGAAGCCCCCCTAAAAAATATATTTGGGTTAGCCCTGAGGATTAGTCTGGTTGGTTGGTGGATTTACTTTCGAAAAAATTGACCAGGATTTGAATCTTGGGGTCAGACTACAAGAAAGTAATTTCTTGTGAATCCTCTAGCCCTGGCGTGAGTTTGCCTTTGACTGGATTAGACAAGGGATTAGAGCATCTCCACCTAGTTTTGAACACAACTTTTGATCGAAAGAGTTTTATTTGGGTATGACTTCTCCAACGATACACCCAATTTTCTTTCTTTTCTTTTAAAAACCAAAATCTAATGTTTTAAAGACTTTCCCTCCAAGTTTGAGTCAAATGGCAAAAACTAAGAAGTGAAAATGGTGTTTGAGAAAAATAAGAATGAATTTGGATCTCCCCTCTTTTCGGGTAACAAAAAAGCGTACAACTCAAACTGGCCAGGCAAATGGGTAAGGCATTGGAGATAAGTTTTAAATGTTTTTAATCAAATTTTGGGCTTGGTTAGAAAAAAAAAAAAAACATAACGATCGGAAATATTCTTAGTCGAGATGTACATAAGCTAACCCGAACATCTCATAACCATCCCAAAAAAAAAAAAAAAAAGAAGATATTTGGGTCTGGGGCTCTCCCATTATATCAGTCAATATACTCCTTTCACAGAGTAGTTAAGATTGGGTCCCATGGCTGGGTTATTTGACCAATGGGTCCCATAGATAACCAATTAACGGCGGTGGATGGTTATATGGTTTGGCCCGCGTAAAATGATTTCGAATGCATGTGATTAGGTTGATGTGAAATGCAGAAATACTCAGCAGAAAGCTAGAAAAAGAAGGCGGCAGATTTTTTTTTTTTGAAAGGCAAAAGAAATATTATTAATCTTTGGAAAGGATTACAAAGATTAATGAGGTGAAAGAAAAACGGCATCACAATGTGAGGAAACATCCCAACTAGGTTGGCACCTAACCTCCCGACGATCACATGCCACCAGCCTAAGAAGGCGGCAGAAATGGCATACGATAATTAATGGTCCATCTTAAAGTGTAATATGTTGATGGAAAAGGAAATAGGTAATTAATTAGTATTTACGTTAAAACTTTATTTATTATAAATGGGGGCATAAATGACCAATTATGCATTTTCAGGATTAAATCATAAAGATTCAAGCTCCATAGGGTAGCATCCTAAGGATATTGTTAGTACAGAATGCTTAATTAAAATTCTCTTATTATTACAATCATCATAAATCACTAGGGTCCAAGTTTTGGGTAACAAAAATGATAAGTGTACAGCAACTAGCTCTAACAAGTCTCCAACACACTTACATAATGTGTGGAGCCCACACACACTTGAGTATGAAGTTTGTGTGGGCTCCACACACTATGTGAGTGTGTTGGAGACTAGTTGGATACTTTTGTTGTACATGTATCATTGTTGGGTAGGTAATTCTATTTCTAATGTGGGGAAGGGACTTACAACCAATCAATTTCTGCCGCGTGTCAACACAAATAGAAAGTAATAAAATTATTCACCTTAATTATTTATGTAATCGCCAAATGGTTCTCACATATGGCATGCAATTTTTTTTTTTTGAACACAAAATATTACAAGAGGAAGGAAATAGATAATATTTTGCATGCGACTATCAGCCCACATCAGGATCACCTGGTGCATAAATTCGATTTTTTTTGTTTAAAATATTTAATTTCTCTGTGTTTTTTTCTCCCTATCCTCGTAGAGATATGTGCGTGCTTAAATTGTAAGTGGATCATCATCGCTAACCATTGCAAGTATCTATTTTGTTTAGAACTTGTAACAGCGGGCATGGATTGTTGGTTCGAGCAGAATTTGTTATTTGGAGCGATGTATTTGCAAATGATTAGTGATTAGCATCAAAATTAAAGAGAAAAAAAAGTAACTAACATGGATATATGTGTGTCTTATATTGTACTAGAAACCTTGTAATACGTCAATGTGCCAATCATTCAGACAAGAATTCAAATCGATTTCACATGCATGCATGAAGCCATTGTTGACCAACATTCTCCCTTGGATGCATGAAGCCAACAAACATACTTGTAAATGTTTTCTCTGTGTTTTGGATGGATATGAATGGTAGCTAGTTCTTCAGAAGGGATGTCCGTGAATGTCGTGGGAAAAAGTCACATTTGGTGAACATGTAAGAAACCAAGCACCAGGCCATCAAAAGTGTTGGGCCCGGAGTGCCCCCATGGATTTGGTTACACAATGCCACTCCCTGCGACCACTCTAAAAACAGACTTGCGGGTGCGATGTCGAATGCCATAAAAGACTTAATTGAAACCCTTCCTAACACCAATTGGTTTTAGGAGAGTTGGTGGAAAAGCGGTCCGACAAGTGGTATCAGAGCTAGGAGGTCATGGGTTTGAGTTGCGGGAGCGTCATCGTGAGGGAGGGATTGTTGGGCCCGGAGTGCTCCCATGGATTTGGTTACACAATGCCACTCCCTGCGACCGCTCTAAAAACAGACTTGCGGGTGCGATGTCGAATGCCATAAAAGACTTAATTGAAACCCTTCCTAACACCAAAAAGAACTGAAACAAAAAACCCCAACAAACAACTTTTAGGGTTAGTCCTTTTAGCAAGAATTTCGAGTAGTTTTGGAGAATGATACGTATATTTTTGGTGCCTGTTATGAGTATTTTTGGTGTTTCATACGCATATTTTTTGGCTCAATCGTTACACATTTTTATGGTTATCAGTTATGTATGTTTTTGGTTGAGGTTACGAATACGGGTGTACGGTACACCCGAAAATAATCACGCATTTTTTTGGTCATTTACGCCTATTTTGGTATTAGTTATGAATTTTTTTTGGTAACCATACCAAAATTTTGGAGGTGTGTAGTGATATAGCATAGGATTCTACTACTGTACTAGTTATGAACTGGCGTATACCATTAACTAGTTGATTTGCACATGCAAATGATTTCTTCCATATTTTTTCCATTTCAATAACTGATGAAGCAGACTACAGATATGCAGAAAGTTTATTTAAGTTAAAATGCATCCCATATATACCAATTAAGATGCAGATATATTCCCCAGATTTCGTTGGATTAAAATTACGACGTAATTGTTGTTGGAATAATTCAGGCATCCAATCCTACAAAATATAGAATACAGCATAGCTTGAATTTTTGTACTGTCGTTATTAGCCAAATTAAGTTATCTCACAGTAGGCACGTTGTCGATTATTTGGTGCTCCTCGAACATTGCTTGAATGGCCGTGGCCTTCTATATCCGGATGAAACTCGCGCGCTCAATCGTGTGGTTGTAAGGGCATTAGGAAAATCCAGAAGTGATAAATTACTTCTCTATATATCATCTGTATACAATGAGATAGAGCAGGGTACAAGTCTGTAAAACTGCAGCGAAACAAATGTACAACCTTTTAGACCCAAGTTGAACCTGCACCATTCACATTGAGTTTGAAGCAATTTGGCCCACTTAAATCCCTGACATTGGTTAAAATTGCTGGGGTCAATTTATGTGCCTTTTTTCATGTTCAATAGTAAAAAAGAAAGAAAGAAGTTAATGTGCTTTTTTCTCACTTTTTATTCTGTTGGAGAGTATTGTTGGAGAAGAACAGAGAATTGGACAAATAAAGTGCTGGAATCACTTATCCAAAAAAAGAAAAAAGTGCTGGAATCGGGTACGTGATGTATAATGTAAAGGAAAGGGATCCTCTCCAGCCCCTTGACCGTATTGTTTCCGGGCCCTTCCCCAGATCCGTTTTGATGATCGGGACTAATTGATATTTAAGATTTTGTTGAGATAAAAGGCACTGTTGAGAAGTGAAGTCATATTTGCTTTCAGCAAATTTAGTCCGGACCGTGGGAATTTGGTTAGTCCGGACCGTGGGAATTTGGTCTGGACTGTCGGAGAGAAAACAAGAATCCTTAAGTTCAGTGGCGGATCCAGGAATGCTACACAGGGGGGCACCTTTCATGCATAACTTTGAAAAAAAAAAAAAAAAACTCACAGTCCAATATAACAAATATACCAAGAAAATACTAAAATGTTTAAACATTCTTCATTAAACAAAAAAGTTTAAACTTAAAACATTATGAAACATTTTATACATATTATACTCATGACGCTTGAAAAACAGAAAGTAAAGTCCTGCGGAAAAAAAAAAGGGAAGGGACAACGACAAAGATAGAGAAATGATCAATCTATTTTAATTTTTTCGAATAGAGGACTAAATGAATTTTGAAGAAAAGTTTAATAATTGCACATATTCATAGTGGGCATTTGAAAAGGGACGGGAGAGTATAGATATTCCTAAAGTTTTTCACGTATAGTTTTATAGTAGGATCCCAATAAGATTTGTTCAATATTAGGTGGTGAATTCTTTCTTAAATTATTTGTTGGTGAGACTAAAAGCATTAATCTGCCACGGGGTACAAATTTTTGGAGAGCGGAGACTCTTTTCCAGATTTTTAACTCACAAAAAAAAAAAAACATTTTTGGAATTTCATGTGGTTCACGTGAACCCCCTGTGCCCTTAATGCATCCGCCCCTGCTTAAGTTCTGTATGTTTGGTTCAGACCATTTTCAGGTCAGTCCGGACCAAATCGATTTTTTGTCCGGACCGAATCAAATTTAGTTCGGACTATCTGGTACGTGAGAAGGCGCATTTTTCAGCAGAATTAAGATTTTTTTGTGGGGCTCTCTCTTGTAACTATATATATAAGCTATAGTTAGGGTGCTCCAAGTTGTAACTCTCTTATTCTTTCATCATTGTGAAACACCCCAGCACCCTATGAAGTATGATTAAGCAATCAGCTTAAGTCGGAACCACGTAAAATCTCTTGTTCTTTCTTGCTTGCTATTGATTTATATTCTTGGTTTGTTCTTCGATTGTGTGTGTTTGTCTGTGGATTTAAAGCACGGGAATCCCCCCTAGGCACATCAAAATTCATATTAATCAGATATGGTTCAACATATTTTCGTAACACATGCATTTATTGTGAGAAAAATTGATTTAAGAAAAATTGAAACACTGGATAAAAATATATTAATTCTCCTAGAGATAAATATGTTTTGAGAACGGAAAATGCTACAATACGTACCCATTATTTGAGTGTGTATGATACACACCCCTATAAAAGTTAAGAAGTTTTTGCAAAAGTTATGAATTTTTTTATTATAAAAGTTACGAGACACACCAAAATGTTACGAATCATAGAAAATGTTACGAATTATATTTCTGAAAAGTTACAAAAAACTAAAAAATGTTACGATTACCGATGAGGTGGCACAATCTGGACCATACAATAGGTGCATATGGTACACCCAAATAAGGGGTGTGTATTGTAGCTATTTCCGAGGCGAACACATCAAATGATATCCAATCGATTAGTATTGTTTATTGCGAGCTAATGTTCTCGACGAGGTCTAAATATCATGATGTCATCGATTCCGATAATCAAAACAGACCCGGGAAGCTCCCGAAAATGACCCGAACAGGACTGTCCTTCCTCTCTTATGGGACGGGAGAATTCCCAATTCCTAAGGTAAGTAAAACCCTACTGTAACCATCAAGTTTTGGAATGAGAAAGTAGAAAGTGGGGACACCATGTCGTGACAACTCAGAGACAAATAATGGTAAATGGAGGGAGAAAGAGAGGTGTGAAGCTTTACAGCTTTGGTTGGGCAGTTGCCTTGAAGGGACGTCGTCACGGGAAGAATGACCAGAAAAAGTTCCAGTTACCTTTTCCCTTTAGCAGCATCGGATGCAAATGCAATTTGCTATTGTACTAACTACACAACGACAATGACAAATGAGAGAGAGAGAGAGAGAGATGGTGGCATTAGTGGGGGAGGCATGCATGTGAAATTGTGAACCTGTGAAGGAGAAATATTGGGCCACACGGACCTGAGTTCATAATTCAGTACTGCTCCTACTCCTGTCACAAAATGATAATCCCTCACGAATGAGATTTTTAATTTAGTGCCAATAAACTCAGAGATGGTGCCAAGATTCCAAATCGAAAGAGAATATCTGAATATTACACATCTTTTCTTCATAGAGAATATCATTTTGGAATCGAAAGAGTAATGTATTTGAGTTCAAACTTATTATTTTATATAATATTTCCAATATATTTTCCGCCGTTAGGTCACGCAATATTCTTTTACTTTTCAAAATTCTCACAGGATCTAATGACAAATTATACTGGTTCATGAGTGAAGTTATATGCAAACATTTAACCATAAAATTTTACACATTCTATGCATGCATGAGCTTGTGAGAAATTAAGAGCGAGGGCATTGGAATATTTTAAAGAAATATCGCTACTAAAATTCGCGAGAATTACAAAGGATAGTATAAAACACGAGGATGGAAAGTCATAGAAAAATATCACATCCCATGTGGATGTGAAAATTCTAACATGGCCGGGACCCGCTTTCCTTATCCCTTGTGTCTGTAGTTTGGCAAGTTGCTCCTTTCTTCCCTACATCTACGCCGGGCCTTCCTCTTTACTACCATTTTACTTTACTTTTCTTTTTCTCATGAATGGATCGATGGTCTATTTGCTGCTGCCTGCAGCTTAAATAGACTCGAAAGTTTGATAACATGAAGCAAGCGAAACCTAACACTCCAACAAAATTGGCCAATTACGACGAATAGATTTTGTCGCGTTAGGCTAATTTTGTTGTAATGTAATTCAAACGTGAATTCCATATTGTTTGCGTAATCATCTTTCATCAATTTATCTAGTTCACGATAGGAACAACTATCAAACAAAGGGGTGGAGCCAAGATTCTATAACTGAAAAGTCGAAAATTACGTATAGAAAATATACTCAGATACAAAGACGGGTATTTATAATTTTCAACGGCAAATTTGCAAGTTTGAAGTATGACATTCAACAACTATTATTAATGTAATATATGTGAGATACCGTATCTATGTACTTATGTAGAAGTCAAATAGATTCACTATATATATGTAATAAATCTATTACACTAAAAATTACTAACAACCTAAAAAAAAAAAAAGAGAGAGCAATGAATTCACCGTTAAGTATAGTAGGAGAAAGAAGCTTCTTTCTAGGAAGAATTTTTGATATTTTAATTGGGAATTCTAAAAAACTCTAATTATCTCTGTCACCAACCAATTTCTGAAAACCACATGGTGTTGAAGATATAAAGATAGGGAAATATATACTCCTCCATACAGGAGTGGTAGCCAATATTGAGTGGGGCATGGCCCTCCCCACCTAGTTCCACCCCTCACCAAACGCATTGGCTTGGCACAAACTTCACAAACTTCAGCGTTTAAAGTGGTTACAAATGACGTAAATCACAATTGAGACTTCTCGCAATTGACCTAAGATCGGTTGCCGACTCCTCGTTCACCACATCCAGCATTTGATTGTTGTTGCCTCGAATCCTCGAGCCTTCCAAACGTTCTTCCGGAAATCCACTGGAAAATAACTTGAACTTGATTATTGATTGATGTAAAAATCTCTTGAAGCTTTGATTAAAGTTCTATCAATCTTGTGCTTCAAGATTCGCTCTCGATACTCTAGGATTTTGTGGCTTTAATTTGAAAACAAGCGGCTCTAATATTCTTTTTTAGCCGACCCACCCTAGAATGAAAAGAACTAGTGTATTTATAATAGATACCGTTCCGATCAATCACATCCATAAGCTGATTAATTGGTCCATTTGTGATCCGATTTTTGGGGCTGCCCAATTAAATTGCCGATTGATTCCACTAGTAATCTATATGCTCTGAAACTGCCTCCACGGTATGTGCTAAATCAGAGTTACCCGATTGAGAAACCGATTGATCACATGATTGATCTTCCCGTTCCGAATGCACCATATTGACCAAGCGACAACTGACTAAACTACTAACTCTCAAGTTACATTATAAAGAGATTCATTCCACTCTAATCCTATACAGACTTCTACTTAGAAAATTACAACTTGAGATAAATATGTGTTTTGTCATATGGAATTGCCAAAAACAAGACGACTCAAGACGACTCTGGAATTTGGTCCTTACAACCAATAAGCCAACTTTAGTGGAAGGGACCTAAATACCCTAACCAGCCTACTATATGTCCAAGGTGTTTCTTGGACCACGGGTTAAGATCTTGAACGATACTCCTTCCCTCCCATAAAATTGGTCATGTATTCTTTTTTGTTCCAAAATACTAGTCCTATTTGAAAAGTCAAGTAAAGAATGTGTGTTGATTTTTAAAAGTAACCTTCATAAATAATGGAGTATAGATAACTTTATTAGTGGTATTTAAGGGGTAGAAATGAAAATCAATGCTCAATTTGAAAGGAGCCAAATATTTAATGCATACCCCCTTATAAAGTTGGAATCCCCAAAAAGAATCAACTTTGTGAGACGGAGAGAGTATATTTGTATGTATTGGGGGTAATGTCGACTTTTGTGTTTTAATTATTTGTTTCATTGGCGCCTTGTTTTGATTTGGAGTTTGTTAAGTAAAATGGTTCAATATTATGAGTCAACTTAGTTGGGATATACTGTTGTTGACAAAGGATAAAATCATCACTGCAACAATTTAGCGCTATTACTGAAGCAGATTTTTTTTTTCACATATAGATTTTTTTTTTTACATGTTCTTAATTGTAAGTACGGTCTACCTAGGCAATAAATCTTCAATTGTAGTTCATCTAATATATTTGATTTTTGTATAACAATTCGCCACCACTAAGTTTACATCATGGCTCCGTCCCTGCTGACTATAATGGTATACGTTGGAAATTCTTTCAGCTCCATTCTTTTGTCGAAATGAATTTTTGGCTTTTCTTAATTCCTTTGTTTAGTTTTTTGGCGTAATTTTTAGGATTAACCAATCTTATTGACTAGAGGAATCAGGAAAGTATAAAAAATTGGACCGAAATTCAAAAAAAATTCTTACAAAGACTACAATTTCGACAAAAAGACAACTGTTTCGTATTTAGTGATTTATTTTTGCTTTTGATCATATTGTTTTTCTACTTTTAGATTCCTCTCTTCGAGGTGTATAATTAATCCAACCAACATATCACGAATTTAACAAAAATTCAGAAAAGACGGAAAAAAAATAGCAAGACAAAAAATGGACTATAAAGCATCATCCTACCATCAAACACATACATTTTCATTAAAAGAATGATCACATTCTTCACAAAATCAGGACGGTGGGATCCATGATTTTGATCATATCAGTCATGTTTTTTTGGTTTCCAGATCAGTAAGGAAAAAGGTCGATGGGCCACCACCCCCCACTAAAAACCAAATCAAACGACAAGTGCAAAATTTTAGTATCCAAAACAGTGGAACACTTCAGTGCCCAGAAAACACTTTTGACATCATTGCCAACAATTCCCATCACCTGTTTGGTAAAGATGGAGGCAACGAAAGCCACACCCCATCTCCCCAAAAGCTTAAGGTTTTCCGTGGGTACATCAGGATGCACTTCTCATGCTCTTTCTACATTTTCCCATCAGCAATAGGGATTTTATGGACCAAGAATTTACCAATAGCAATGAAAATGATAAGGAAGAAGACCCGTGGTCCCTTGTAAGCCCCGGGATGCCGTCAGGACGGAGTTAGGATTTTTGAATGGTGGGGTCAATACAAATATTGATCATCTTCGAGATTTTTTGTCTTAGAATTGTATAATGTCTAATAATAACGCCTATTAGACAGTCGCTAGCAAGATTATGGTTACTAGAAAGGGCAAGAATGTAATTTTAGTCAAAATTCCTCTTTTCTTAGGACAATTTCGTTCTATATTGTGGGGTCAAATACTGAAAAAAGAAATCATAAAAGTCAATTCATCCAGGGATATGTTGGAGGTCAGCTGAGGAGTCAAATAACCACGCTTGCTTGACCGAACGTGCATTCGCTCCTGATGTCGGGTGCCATTTGTGAACTTTCTGAAATCAATTTGAGAATTGTTTTATTTTATAGAGAGCTCGTCGAAAACATCAACTATGTCAGAAATTAAATCATCAAATTTGGTTAATGTGATTTTCGGAACACAATATTGTACCATTGCAAGATAACTATATAGCGATCCATTGCATTGTTAATATCCGATCTATATATAATGTGCGGTATGTTCAATATTCTCAACGAGCTCTAAAATGAACATATTTGAAGATCGACAACAACTATGTCCAAACGATAACTGATCGAAGAAACAAAATTAACTTCTTAACTTTCAATAACTTTTACCTTTTTTCCCAGTCTTTTTCTAATTTCATTTTTAACGCACTTTTATTACCGAAAAAAAGAAAGAAAGAGAGATAATATACTCATCCACAATATTGAAGTCTGATAATACTATTCAGAGAATCATACAAACAGTTTCACACTTCCAAACTACAGCCTCACTAACAAGAACTCCTTTTTCCTGGAACAAAAAAGAGAGAAAAAAAAAAGAAAAAAAAAGAAATCGACTTCTTGACTGTACATTGTCAACCAAAGCAGTTCTCGAAGAAAAATAAATAATGAAGAAAATACACATAAGGGTTATCAGAATCTCTCTCTTACAGCTTCTTCACATAGTCAATGACTCAATAGATTGACTTTTGGGAGATTAAAAAAAAATTAAATAAAATAATGAAAAACGAGGATACTCCTTAAAAACCGCATCCATGCCTCCATCTATAATAATTAAAGTATTTTTTTTCCTCCTTTTTTTGTTTTTCATAAAGGGATCATATATATATATATATATTAGGTAACGTAAAATCTGGGGTATAGAAATGTGTGATTGTCGCATGCTTGTCCCGGGGGTTTTCCTTCACTTCAACGGTTAGAAAAGTCCAAAGGAAATCCTCCCTGTAATCACAATAATAAAAGCTTTAATATTAGGAAATTTATTAAAATAAAATTAAACAGAGAAGAAACCCCATTAATTGAGTATAATAATTAAAGCCAGAGTAACATGTGATGTCCATCACGAGTCATCTAATGAATGCCAACAACACATCCACCACCAAGACATTCAATAGGGTTCACCATTCAATAAATACTCCAACTATTACTCATGGTAAATTTATTCGTTCTTAACAGACCGATGTCACTAAATGAGCATTGATATTTTCTTCATTTACACACCTTTACACGACATTGGTGTCATGCCAAGGCAAAGTTTTTAGGTGCCGAGAAGGTATCACGTGTTGTACCGACGTGATATCCTGCAGTCAAGCGAAATGCATCACGCCGTACCAAATGGAACCACGTGACCTATGTGGCACGCGCCACGTTGTACCAATAGAGGACCCCATGCCCAAATGGCGTGTTTTGATTGGTTGCAGGGTACCACGTCGGACGCCACATGGTACTCGCTCGGCACCGAAAAACTTATCCATGCCAAGGCCAATCAACTAGACAACTAATTCCCGCGCGTGCGCGTGAGGCCAAACTGAAGGATTTTCAGACTAATAAGAATTAGACTCCATATCTAAGCAGACCAAATTTGAAATTTTTATGAACCAAATTCAACATCCATCAAATATGAGACCTAGGATACAATAATGAGTGTAATATAATTAATTCCATCTGTGCTACTCCAATATCACTATCTTCCAACGACTCCGTCCCACAGGTCCATTTCGGAAATAATTCAAACTTTTTAAGGAGAAAATATTTTGGGACATCCCAAATTGGAATTACGGGACTAACATTATGGACGGAGAGAGTATCCTATAATGTTGTATCTCCCTCCGCTATCGGACAAGAAAAAAGATTGAAGGGCTCGCAAAAAATCCCACCAAGGAAATAAAAGCAAGTAGTACTGAAATGGAGACAATGCCAGCGATGCTCCTGGGGCTACTTTAGTACTCTCCAAGGAATGCCACCCATATTTTAGGTTAGAAAAAAAAACAAGCCTCATCAATACCCCAAATAACTGATGTTTCTTCTTTATGTAGAGTAATAAATTGATTGAAATCACAAATGGGCCATGGTAAAGATACTGTAGTGTACCTTAATTACTAATTTAAGGGAGAGGACTGTAAAGTAAAGTCGGTACATGAATGGGACCTAAATACAACTGTACCATATATTTATGATGAGTCAAATTAATGTGGGGAACAGGGGTTGATTGTAACAACATTCTTCTCACGAGGGGTATTATCGTCATTCCAACGGGAAAAAGAGGCGCCCATTTAATGGAACAGTAAATTCACGCGCCTATATGCCCGTCAACTGTACATGACTGAAAAAGGAGCAGCCACGTGGCACAACTCCCGGCAGAAATCACGTTAATTTGCGTCTTAATTACAATCTTACCTTTACTTTTTGGCGGGGCGGGCCGGGGTCAGTTTCTTTCTCAGTTATTCCCTCCATGTCCTGCCGAATATACTCTTCAACCGGTTGCCGGAGAGTCTCTGCGCCGCCTTCTTAGCTCCGACGACCTCTGCCTCCGCCAGCCTCTGCACATGCGCGTAGGCACCGGCCGCCACCAGCCTCTTCCGACACCCCGTACTCCCTCCCGCCATGATCGCCGCCACCACCGCCAACGGAAACTTCTTCGAAACCAATTCGTACTTGGGATCCAGCATCTGCGCTAACCTCATCACGCTCTTCTCGTCCCTCACCAGCTCCTTCCGGTTCGATTTGACCGTTAATAGCATCACCAGCGCCTTCGCCGCCACTTCCTGCAGTCCATCAGGCTTCGGCGACTCCATTAGCTTCACCAAAGCAGGCATGCAACCAGCAATCGCTCGCTTATTCCCGTCGCTTATGGACAGATTCGCGAGAATGGATGCGCAGATTTGCTGGAGAAGTACGTTGCCGGGCTTTATGAGCTCAGCGATTTGGATTATAAACGAAGTGGATACAGATAGGGTTCTTGAAGTCGAATCGGTGGCGGAGAGCGAGTAGATCGCTCGCAAAACGTGTTCTAACGTATCCAAACAAGTCGATTCGTGAAGCAAAAGCAGGAGTCCTTGCAATCCCCGTTCCTGTATTATCAAAGCTCGGAAAAACTCGCCGGAGGCAGCGAGTATCGCCATCAAATTCGCCGTCTTTTCCCTCGCCTTAACCGTACCGGAGACCAAAATAGGGACCACAACCGGAACAGCCCCTTCCTCGGTCAAAGCATTCCTCACGTCTTCCACAACGGCGACGTTTCTCAGAGCCCCCACAGAATGTTCCTGTAACGTTAAAGATCCAGATCGACACGCGTCAATTAAAACAGAGACGCCGCCGTATGCCATAATCGCCCAAGCGTTATCGACGTCGGTTGTAATAGCTTCGACGGCCATTGCCGCTTTTTCCTTCAACCCCATCGAGCCGGACTCGATGATTCTCAACAAGGGCCCTAACCCTCCCTCTTCGAACACGCACTTTCTCGACTGTTCACTCGCTGAAGCTAAAATCGAGACGGCGGTAATCGCTTGTTCGCGAATTGAAGGGTGAGCGTTCAGATCTAAGAGGTGGATTAAGTAAGAAACGTTGCCTTCTTTGGAAACAACAGTCGCCGCTTTCTCCTCGTTTTCGAGGAGGTGGAGGAGTGATTCCATGGCTTTCTTTTTAAACTCGACGCCGCCTATCTGTAACCTGGTGAACAAATCTCTGATGAAGAACCCCAAGTCTTCTTTGTCGGAGCCGGGGGGAGGTTGGGAGAGGACGATGGCGTTGGACTGGCGTAATACGCCGGATCTAAGGAGCAAGTCGATGTCTTGAGACTGTTTGGAGAGCCAATTGGCGGCCATGTCGAGGTCGCTCTGCATGAGGAGTTTTCCGACGGGGAAATCGGGGTCGGAGCATTGGGTGGAGAGGGATTGGACGCGGTGGAGGGTTTGGAGAAGGTTGGGGAGGAGGGTTTGGAGGAGTGGGTTTTCGGACCAGTGAGGGGAGTCGGAGATGGAGGAGATTGAGGAGGTGAGGTAGGCGAGTTTTGAACGGATGGTTTGCCAGCGGGAGGGAAAGGACTTGATGGAGTGGGAGTGGGTGAGGAGGTGGGAGAGGAGGTGGGTGATTTGGTCGAGGGTTTGGGGTGGGGTGGGCGGTGGTGGTGGTGAGGCGGCGGTGGAATGCATTTGGGCTCTAGTGGGTGCGTGGAGGCGGCGGCGGAGGGAGGAGGCAGGTTGAGTACATAGAGATACAGAGAGAGAGAGAGAAAAAGAGAGAGATTTGTATGGGAGGGTTGCGTAGTGGGGAAGGAGGGGTTCTGACAGGGGAATGGTGGAGGAAAAGGGAAGGGATCGAGAGAATTGTGGGGTTTTAGGAAGAGAGAGAGAGAAGTGTGCTTTTGAGGAAGCTGTGAGTGTGCTGGGAGGTGGGGTAGTTGGTGAGAGAGAGAGAGAGAGATGGAATTATGGAAAGCCCGCGTAACGGCGTAGGAAACGGTGGATGGAGAGTTGGAGACTATGTGGACTATGGAGTATCAAGCGTGTGGCACTAGCATACTGTTGGCACGTGACTGTGAGTCTAGTTATTCCGTGGTCTCGGAACACCGATATGTGATACCATAACAACCTTATGTATTATATATTCTCGTGGGGTTCAATATACTATGTTATTGATAAGGGTGTTAGGACACAATAGTAGCCTATGACTATGAAATTTTAGGTCTAGAAAGAAAATTTTTCAATGCCGCTAGGGTATCACGAGGCACATTCGAGCCGTCAATCCGTGTTTTGAATGATCCAAATGCGTTGATGGCATTTTTGCAAATTTGGGATGTGTTTTTAACCCAACACATCCGGACCATAAAAACAAGAATGGACAGCTCAGATGCGTGGTAGGGTACCAGCGTTAGTTGTACCTTGCTCTATGACTATGAAATAATAGGCCCAAAGGGGAAATTTTTTTAATGCCTATAGGGTACCACACGGTGCATCCGAGCAGTCCATCCGTGTTTTGGACGGCCCAGACGTTTCGCTGGAATTTTTGTAAATTTGGAGGTGTTTTTAACCTGACACATTCAGGCAATGTAAAACAAGGCTAAACGGTCTGGATGCGCGGTAAGGTTCCACGTTAGCCGTACCCTGCCCGCATTGAAAAATTTCTGAGTCCAAAGAAACACCATTAGAGCTGAGAGGGGCGCCTCAATCTTCGGGGAAGACTTTTTATCCAGTTTTTAATTTCAACACAACGCCGCTTTTTGTTCTCAATTATAGATATTTTTTACTCAAAAGAAAAATGGATATTAATTGGACAGGATTCTCTTGTGAGAAAGGATTGCATTTTCATGTTTAGCACCAGTTTATTCACATGGAATTAATGTCTTATCCTTATTTATTAATTCAGTTTTCATATGTGATGGTTAATTTTGTAATTTCTCTTGAAAAACGAGGAAAAAAGATTGCGTGAAAAAAAAGAAGAAGATTGCGTGAAGATTAAAAAAAAACGGTGCAAAAAATCATTTTCAAACCTTAAATTCATTCGGTATGATTAATATTTGATTCAATCTCATGTGCTTTGAGAAAAATATATGTTGGAACCCGAGAGATATACAATTCCAATTTCCAAACAAAGTTTTATATGGAAACAAAGTTCAATTTAAGGAGGAATTCACTTGAAAGAATCTCAGTTGCCCCAGACGTTTTGTTCAGTCAAAAAAGGCAAATGGTGGCCCGCCCAATTTACCAGCCCAACCGTGGATTGACAGTCAAGCTTCTTAGCCCTTTAACAACCGAAACGGACTTAAGAATAATATAGTCCAGTTCGCGGCCCAATGACTAAATCCAGTAGATAAGCCCGTAGATAAATGGTGAAGTATTACTTACATCACCATGCTATTGGGACCGAGACCTGGAGACTCTGCTGTGCTTGAGGGATGGCAAGTTCCGCCATTCCCAAAAACTACGTTGTTTTGGTTTATTTTATTTTATTGGATTCATAAGTGTGTTGCTAAGATTATACTTCGATCGCTAAAAAATGGTATTAGCAATACACTTGGAACTACCTCAAAACCCCACCCCCGAAATGATGTAGTTTTGGGGATCGGTAGGGCCTGCCGTCACTCAAGGACAGTAAAGGTCTTGGATCCATGCTATTGTGTTTTTATTTGTCCTTTGTAAATCGCATTTTTGTGGGATATAGAATTGCATGATAATATCCTATTGATAGCCCACTAGGCTGACAATAAGTAAAAAATAAGACAAAATAACACACATTTTTTTGTACTTTAAACACTTTTTAATAAACTTCCACACCCTTCTACACACTTTTCACATATTTCAATATACTTTTTAAACCTTAACTACAGTCCTCTAGCATTTTCCTTTTTAACTCTATTGTTTTACTCTCCACTTTTATGGGAAATGCAAAGGTAATGGGAGTAATAAGTATAAATTTTTTTCTTGAGAAGATTAAATTGTTTTTAGCATGCAATAAAAATGTTCCCCAGCTTAATGCCTCATTTTCTCTCTCTCCCTGTTGCTTGCGTGAAACTCATGATCTCCTGCGCAAACAATATACGAAACCCACTAAAATTCAAACAAAAAAAGTGCACATATACTCAACAAACGCATTAGATTTGCATTTTTTGTTCATGTTCGAAATATATTGAAGTAAAAAATGAAGATGGGAAGGATAGAACACCCGGCCCGATGGTTATAACTCGGAATCTTACCGCTAAGTTGCTATACCCACAAAGAAATTAACATATATAATATTTAAATATAATCAACAATTTGGGGGACCCTATTATTGGGAAAAAAATTAGAGCCCTATGGTATTGCCTGATGGGCTTATGCCCAGGCCCTGTTGTAACTTTTAGAGCCTGTTTGGGCGCCTACTTATCCCATTTTCCCATTTTCGTTTTTCACTTTTGGCTGTTTGGCCGCTTGATTCTGAGAATGAGTTCTCCAAAACTCATTCTTCATTTTGGACGTTAGAAGCAAAAACCCAAAAACAGCTCTGGCCTTCCTTTTCCCATTCTTGTGATCCTGCCATATGTACCCCTTTACCCCTTCCACACAGGAGAACCAGAGAGAAGAGGAGACCCTTGCGATTTCTCCACACCGGTCGGAGCTGCTTCAGAAATCTTTCAGATCTGGACGGCGATGAACTGAACAACGAACTAGGTTCTCTTGGGATTCTCATATTGGCAGCCTCTTTTTCTTACACTGATTATTGGTCTTGATTTTTATTGTTGTTTGAATTTGAGGTTTTTGGGATTTCAATTTGAATAGAATGATGAACTTGATTTTGTTTGTTGACTGGTGGGTTTTCAATTTGAGGATTTGGGAAAGATGACACTGTAGAACATAGGTAAAGTAAGAAAGAGAGAGAGAGAGAGAGAGAGAGAGAGAGAGAGAAATTTTGTATGGAGTGGTGAAGCATTAGCATGAGACCACTCTTTATTTTTTTTTAAAAGGAAGATAAAAAAATATTTTATAACATAATTTATAAACAAGGGCAAAATGGTAAAAAAAATCCACAACTCATTTTCATCATTTTCCTCCCAAACACTACTACTTTTGTAAAATGCATTATGCACATTTCTTCCAAACACTTTTATCATATTCAAAAACTCATTCTGACCATAATTCAAAAAGTCAAAAAGCCAAAAAGTTAAAAATGAAAAGCTGGCTCCCAAACACCCCCTTCAGCACTTCGGGTTTGGGTGTGGGTGAATGTACTAAGTCCTGGTCAAGCCAATTTGTCTTTAGATGAAGCAGTAAACCAAGTTGTACGTAGATCTAGTTTATTCTACCTTTAAGCTTAAGTTTGAAGACGTTTGTTTTTCACTTACAACTTATTACATCAATAATGAATGATCACAAGTTTCAAGCTTGCTTATCTCTCTTTTTTGGTTAATTATTAAGGAAAATTCTAAAATAAGTTTAATGGGCTGTGGAAATGTTTGAAAAATGTACGGGAATGTAAAAATTGTATAATAAAGTGTGTGTGTGTTTTTTATTATCTTCTTCTTGTTTTATTGTCAGTTCAGTGGGCTGTCAATAGAAACTCTGTTATTAAATCATTACCAAAAGAAGGATATATAATGAAGCTTCCAGCGCAAACTCAAAAGGTTCTACAAAATGCGGCTAATGTATATTAGGACGTCCTCAAGGAGAAAACATAGAACCAGATTAACTCCTTTGGCCAAAAAGAAGATTATGGTTTTTTTGTATTTTCGTTTCGTCTTTATTCATTTTTTTTTTTTTGTATTTGTTAGTTTCGTGTCAAAATTTTGTGGTTTTTGGATTCCTCTCGGTGAGACGAATCTAACAAGTATAAATTTATAGTCAAACCAAATATTTTTTTGAATAAAGCCGAAATACTTGGATTATTGGCCGCCGAGAGGAATCCAAAAATCACAAAATCTTGACGCGAAACTAACAAATGCAAAAAAAATTGAATAAAGACGAAACGAAAAAACCAAAAAACCATAATCTTCTTTTTAGCCAAAGGAGTTGTAAGGCATGCTTAGCCAAAAAACCAAACCCTACAACCCTGGAGGCTTTAGAGAAACAAGTCAAAATGTATACAATTGCTTTCCCCAGCAGCCGTGAGTTTGTGAATCTTCTCTTCAAGTTCCTTGTACCTTGTGGTTCTCTTTTTTGCATAGGCTATTTGTGTAATCCCTTTTTGCTCTGTCTTTTGATAGAGTTTGTCATACCAGAAATTCGTAAACGTCATTACATATTCGCTCATTGCCTTTGCTTGCATCTTTCCACTCAGTAGCCTGACATGTCAAAATCACAATGTGCTACATCTTACTGCCACTGAATATAAACCCGTCTTTATCTGGAAATGAATCAAGAAGTTACATAAACGAAACGAGTTGCTTGGTTCGTCAGCAGCCAGGTCCATCCTTGCTTAATTGGCATACCATGACTCGAATCCTTCGAAGCTTTTGGAGCGAATTACATGATATTTCAGTTTTGGCCTCATCTCACTCTCCATATCCCAAATTAATCTTAATGGATTCATCTAGAAATTTCCTTCTTTGCTGGCACTACAATAGGCATTCTGGCATAGCTAAGTCTGCTCTTGGACTAGTTTGGCCCATCCACATACAAACGCTTCCCAATAATACCTACAGTATAACCCGTATCATCCATACGGGGTGTTAAGTTACCAGCAATCCCAAAAGTTTAAGTTGTTAGAAAGGGGTGTTGGAAGTTGTCAAGATATCTAACAATCGGCACTGGAACTTTCAAAATCTGATGGTTTGAATCCTGCTTGCGCTTTTCGTACTGTGTCCTCAGTTTGGATCGATTCACTCTACACAAAGGCGACTTGGAGCTCATCCATCATACTGTCAAGCATAAGCAGCTTTTTAGTTTTGGAGATCGGTTATCACCTAGAATCTTTAGACTGACCTTTGTTTTACGAGGGTTAGGTGCGAGTATGTGTCTAAATGTTAATCAAATTTTCATCTCAAGGACACGGGATACACTACTATGATCTTTTTTTTGTTAGTGTTTTTTTTTTTTTGAAGAGTTCTTGTTAGTCTGTCATTTAGCACATGGATCATATACCCTTATATGATAGTATCAAGTGTCCGACCCGAGTATTTTGTACTAGATCCATGTAACATAAGTTTGTACTTTATGGTGTGTTTTTCCCTACTTTATGTTGTTGATCTTGAACTGGTTAAGTTTTCTTGCATTTAGACTGCAACCTGACGGACAAGTCTAATTTCTATTCTGAAAATTTGTTCAAAAATGATATGGCAATTTCCAATTAACATAGGCCACAAGTGGTTGTTCCGTTGTTCGGGCTTGAAATGAGAGGAACACTCCAACCTATATATTGTTTGCATTATTACCCTTAAATTACTAAAGGAGAGTAACAATCATAATTTGAAGGGTTGCGGATCTGCTGTCCCGAAAATCCTGTCCCGACTCCGTGTTCCGTTTATCCGAGCCATCCATTTGAGTACTCGACGGCTCAGATTCACAGATGAATGTGTATGGCTCAGATTTGTTGGGGGTGAGATGGAATATGAGCCATTGATTACTCGGATGGACGGATCGGATGGACGAGACAGGGAGTAGAGACAGGAAGTTCGGGACAGCGGATCCGCTTCCAATTTGAAGAAAGGAATAACCAAGTAAAACACAAATTAGAATGGTAACTCTCAAGAAAGAACAACTTTCTGGATAAATTACTTGCACATGTAGAAACAGAACCCTCAAATCATATATTATAGGCAATCCAATTATAAGTAACGATTAAACTGATCAAACGTCATATATATGTGTGCGCGCTTGCTTGCTTTCAATTACAGCAGATTCTGGAAAGTGCTTCTGGCAACTGAATCAGGAAAGGAATTATAGTTTGCCTGAACTTTTAAATATTATGTACATACCTTTAAAAAAAATCCGGACATAATTGTGTTATGAACAGTTTGATGCATGTGGACCCATCCGCATCCAAGGTTCCGGTAGAGATGGCGACCCCAACTCAACTCAAAAGTACAACACAACCCTAGCCTTGCCACGAACCCCGAGCAGGTAATTTGTGGGTGCTTCCGTTCCCGTTTCAATCGGGGTTCACGCTTACCTGCTTCGTGAAAAAAGAGAAAAAATTGCTTAAACGTACTAAAAGCAAAATATAAGGAGCAGTTATCAATAAGGTGGTATTTTTGTATACTGGTGTAAACATACAGTAAATCTGGGCTGGCAAGATGTGCCATAAAGGTTGATATTATGAAAGCATACAACTCTATTGATTGACTTTCCTCAAGGAGGTAATGATAGCTATGAATTTTCCTTATCAGTCCATTGATTGGATCTATACCTGCATTTCTAATGCTTTTTCTTCTATAACTATCAATGGGGTGTTGAAGGGTTATTTTAGGGGCAAAAAGGGTCTTAGACAAGGGACCCAATATCCCTATTATTATTATTATTATTATTATTATTATTATGGAAGGGTTTTTCTCCATTCTAAGATACAAGAGTGAAGTGTGGTCCTTTGCTTTTCACCCTGACCGCCAGTTCATGAACCTAAGCCATGCGGCCTTTGCAGATGACCTTTTTAGTGTGTGTGGAGTTGATGTTTTGTCTCTCACTATTGTTAAGAGTGTTTTAGAGGAATTTCATGATTATTCAGGACTGTAGCCTAACCTTAATAAGATTGTTATTTTTATTGCTGGTGTCAGCCCATCTTTGCAAGCTCGGTTGGCAGCAATCTTTCCTATCCCAATGGGTTTACCTGTCAAGTATTTAGGGATTCCATTGATAACTTCAAAGCTATCTTATCATGACAGTATTCAACTAAAAGAAAGGATAATTGCTAGAGTTAAAAGTTTGACTTTTAAGCGTCTCCCTTTTGGTGGTAGAGTCCAATTGATTCAATCCGTCTTATGGAGTATGCAAAGCTACTTGTGTTCTATATGCATTCTTCCCCGATGGATTCTTAAAAGAAGTGGAGGGAGGGTTGGGTTTTAAGCCTCTTAAGTTATGGAATAAGGCTTCAATTAATGATGCGATACATAGGGGCCATCAGTACTAAAGCTGACTCGTTGTGGATTAAATGGGTCCATACATAGGTGATTAAACATATTTTTTTTTTGGAATATGTGTCCTCCTCAAAACTCCTCATGGACAATGAGAAAACTCTTTAATTTGATAGGGCTTGCTAAGCCCCTAATTAAATACATTGTAGGCAATGGAGAGGATACCTTTCTATGGCTTGATAACTTGCGTCCTCTTGGGCCGCTGCTAGACAGATTTGAGGATGCTATTGTTAGGAACATTGACTGCTCCTATCTTGCAAATAACTCTTCTATTCTTGTTAACTGTGAGTCGAAATGGCCTAGGCAAAGAAGTAAAGCTATCCAAGCAATAATGAATTGTTATATCCGTCCTCCAAACCTTGATATGTTTATGTGACGATTTGGGTTCCCTGTGCTAGTGGTGTTTTTTTAGTGTAGTCAGCTATGGTTGTGGTTAGAGATGGAGGTCTGCAGGTTCCTTGGTGCTAAGTTGTTTGGTTTTAAGGGAATATCCCCAGATTGGCCTTAATCTTGTAGTTGTTTTCAGACCACTTTTTCACCATCTCTCCTAAAACCAATTGGTGTTAGGAAGGCTCAATTAAGTCTCTTATAGCATTCCATATTGCACCCGCAAATCTATTTTTAGAGCGGTCGCATGGAGTGACTTTGTGTAACCAAATCCATGGGGCCACTCTGGGCCCAACAATCCCTCCCTCACGATGACACTTCTGCAACTTGAACCCATGACCTCCTAGCTCCGATACCACTTGTCGGACTGCTTTTCCACCATCTCTCCTAAAACTAATTGGTGTTAGAAAGGGCTTCAATTAAGTCTTTTATGACATTCAACATCACACCTGCAAATCTGTTTTTAGAGCGTCACATGGAGTGACATTATGTAACCAAATCCATGGGGACATTCTGGGTCCAACAACTGTGTTGTAGGACCATATTAGCAACAAAAGATAGAATTAGAATATGGAATGCTGCAGTGGATTTTGTTTGTGTTTTATGGAATAGCATTAATGAGTCTCGTGATCATCTGTTCTTTGAGTGTTCTTTTTCCAAAGGAATTTGGGCTAATCTTTTTGAGGAAATTTGGGATTGTGTTGGGCTATACAAAACATAAAAGGAGGGAGTATGGGTGCAGTTTTATCCAAATTAGTTCTACTTCGTCTGTGTACTATTTATGGATGGAGAGAAAAGCAAGGATTTTCCGGAGGCAAGCAAAGAACACTAATGCCATTTGCTTTGCTGTTCCAATATCAGGCTGTGTCACATGTGGAATGTTTCTCCTAAGATCTTTCAGTAGTTAATTGTATGATTTCGTGTTGTTCTTTTTCTTGTTAATAGGTTGTAGTTGTCTAGCTTTGTTTTAGGCTTTGGGGGCTGAGGCCTTGTTGATGTTGCTGCTGTTTTGTTTCTGATAAAGGGAAGCATCCTTGTGTAACCTTTGTTTTTTGGTATATAATTGACATTTACTGTAAACAAAAAATCTATTTTTTTAGTATACCGATACAAATATTAGGGTACAAGCATAATTTTTTTAGTCAATGATAAACGTATTAGGGTAAACTATAGTGTTACATGTAAAAATATTTCGGGACGGATTACAAGGTTAGGGTAACTCCAACATGAACCCTACTCAACTCCGATCAAGTTTTTCCAGTTTTACGTCACCAATCCAACATCCGAAAATTTGACAAAAACTCGCCGCAATCGAGTGCTGTCGAAGCGGGGCCAATCACCATCCTTAGAAAATACTAATATCCTTGTAATGAATCTATGAATATATTTCACTTTATTTCTTGAAAGATTTAGTGATTTAACGCTTTCCATGGTCAAATGTGTGGCCCATCTTTAGACATTTGAAATGGTGATACAACTGGAATGGCCCCCCCATGTAGTCTAAAGTCCACAATTTTCCGCAGATTCTGATCATGACTGCATGTTGCTTCTAATCAGAAAAGTATTTGTGATTTGGCGGGTAGGATTTCAAGTTATAATCCGATTCGTGTTAAGAAGAAGAAGAAGAAGAAGAAGAAAGAATTGGTTATTATTCAGTTATTTATTTTTCTATCATCTAGACTAGTCGGGTCGAGTTCTTGTCCGGTTTTTTGGACATCTAGGTTTGATTCAACTTTGGGCTTTCGTAGGTTCTTTCTGAATCTACAATAGTGATCGAATCATTCATTTTGTAGAACTTGTAAAGTATCTCAATTTTTTTGTACAAATCTGTTTCGTTAATGTATTGGCCAATATTAGATCAAGTTAATACTAATGATTTGAAACTAAAAGTTGCCCTTTGTTGTTCTACAAGTTTGTTTCGTTTATGTATCTACCGTTACTCAATTCGGTGAGCTCTACAAAACGAAAAATTTCGATCATTGTTATATACGCAAAAAAAGTCAACAAAACATAAAGCTGGATCAAAGTGGATGGAAGAAAAAAAAACCAGGACAGAAACTCGGCCCCCATCTAGTCTTTAAAGTAATCATTAATATTTCAATAAACTCCCTTGATTAGAGGAAGGTTACCAACAAGGAATTTAAAAACAATCATTTGCACTTCTCACTATTTCCTCCTCCACCAACACAATAGCACTTGTTCGATTTGTATCTCAAAACCCACTCTGTATTGTCCCTAATAAAATTTTATTTTTATCTCTTTATATTTATTATCCAAAAAAATCTTTCTCAAAATCCAAACCGAACAAAGCCGAGGATGCCCGACGCTTTCCCATCTTCACCCTCCAAAAACACGTGCAGAGAGGGGGGGGCTTCAAATTGGTTCAACTTCAAGGTTTTCACTTCGGAAGAAGAAACACCTCGATCATTGATGCAATATTCGTACGTATAAGCTCTCTCTCTCGCTCTCTCTCTCTCTCTCTCACATCTGGTATCGTCCATTGCTAGTTTCCGTTACAGTATCAAATCAGAGAGTCATTCTCACACATATATCAATTGATTTGTTTGCATAGTTTTGCGTTTCTTGAGATGGGTCCTCTGTAATTTCTCTTCTTTCTTACAGAAATAAGCGAAAGAAGTTGTAGAACTTTCAAATTTCCTTGGCAGGAATTGAAAGAGGAAGTGGGTCTTCGAGAGAGGAGCAGAAATGGACGGTGTAGATAGAGGGAGAGGGCTATGGAGGAACCTGAAGCAGCGGTTGGGATTTGGGTTTTGTGGGTCCTCTTGGGATCTCGAACCATCCGTTATGAACCTCAGAGAAGATCAAGTTCCTCTTGAAGAAGAAGAAGAAGAAGAAGAAGAGCCGGTCACGGGACCCATCGGTCAGATTCCGGCTCAGACCGGTTCAGCTCCGCCCTGTACCGGCATGAACCTGGCGGCGGCGCTAGCGGCGGAGCGCAACCCACGGCCAGCGGGTCCCACTGTAGAGACGCCGACATTGACTACGTTCAGGACGTTGATGAGATTGTTCGAAGAAACGGACGGCGAGGATCGAAAGAGGAGGAAGAGGGGCAAGGATGATGGGGACGGGGGAGGCGGGGTTGATGCGGTGTGCTGCGTGTGCATGGAGAGGAGTAAAGGTGCGGCTTTTATCCCGTGTGGGCATACGTATTGCAGGGTTTGTTCTCGGGAGGTGTGGCTGAATCGTGGGTCGTGTCCCCTCTGCAACCGTTCGATCACCGAGGTCCTCGACATCTTCTAGAAGAAAGAAAATCACCGACAACTCATTTTTGACTCTCTTGTTTTGGTTGCAGCCAAAATCTGCCAATGTATTTGCTGAAATTAATAATCGTTTAATTTTCCCATCTTGTTGGTCTGAATTACGAAAGACCATTTTTAATTACTTGATGGGTTTAGTTTTTTGTTTGCTGGTAGACTCTGGTAGGCTTGTAATTCGTCCACTGCATTATCATGAGGCTTTTGCAACATTGGAGGTTGGAGGTGGACTTGCAAAAAAGGTTTGGATGGTTTCTCCTTTTTCGGGTCCGTACCGGATCCACATTGATGATTTGAATAGTACATTATGTAAATTTCGTCGAGTAGTTTCCTCCTTTTTTGGGTCCCTACTGGGTCCACGTTGATGATCCGAATTGTACATTATATTGATCGGGTATTGTTCAATAAATTAATCTTAAAAAAAATGTATTAGATATACACTACATAAAAATCACTTGTTCCGAACTTTTTTTTAGAACTAAATGCTTTTGGAACAAGTATTAAACAATACTCATCTGATTGCCACGAATTTTTGTATGGTTGAGGTACTTAACGAGATTTATGTAATATGCGATTCGGATCATCAATGTGGGTTGGGTATGGGCCCGAGAAAGGACAGAACAGGAAGCTCCTCTTCCATTATTGTTTTATTTTAATATTTTCTTCTTGTTTCATTTTTTTTTTTTTTTCACTTCTCAATGAACAACTAGAAAATAAGCACTCCCTTTTTATTTATGTTACTCTTTACAGCTTAACATAATTTGTCCTCTGTTTTTTTTTTTTTTCCAAGTTACTTACAAATTTCGGAGGTTAAAGGTTGAATAATCAGGTAATCCTATTTTGTTGATCAGGAATATATGTACAATCGGCTCCAAGTCAAGTTTGGCCGACCGACTTTAAATTTGGATCATTGCCAATTGCTCTTTTAGGAATTCTTTCTTTTAGAAATTCCCACGTTCCGTTCACTAATCTTGAAACTAGGAGTATTTTATTGCAAGATGACAGTTGACACGGTAGTAGGGAAGGGAAGTGGGATTGGCAGTGCTGGTTTTGGGCAATGGGTGAAGACGTGAAGTGACAAACAAACGGAGGAAGTGGAGGCAAGAAAAACTTGGGTGTCCGCTGGGTAGCACGTGACGGTACTCAAGATGCATCTCGGCTGTTCAAAAGTGTTTTAGATGATTCGTATTTTGGAGAAAGAGAGAGAGAGAGAGAGGAGACAGGAAAGAGGGACTGTCGACATGCGCGCACAAACACTACATTAGTAGTACCCTATTTTTTTTTGAACTGTAGTAGTACCCTATTTGCATCAAGTTTTTCTCGAGGAGAGAAATGGTGAGTGGAGAGAAGGTTGATAGTGCCCATAGTGCTGAGAAGATCGGGGGGTATAGAGCATTTGAGGAAAAAAGGTAGGAGGGAAGATTTATTAATTGTAAAGACAAAAAGGGTGTGCTCTCGGAAAAGTTATTTGTACTATTTGGAAGGCATATTGTGGGAGACACTTCACCGGAGTAATCTCTTTGATTCTTCTAGTTCGGTACAGAGGATGGTAGGTTGGTTGAACTTTACAGGAACCCTAGCTGCTGGCTTGAGAAGGATACCTGCACACTAAACAACCACGTTAGTGCCAAACCCAAATGGTGGTTGTCCGGGAAGGCACTCCGATGGTTAAGTAAGTAACCAGAGGAGAAGTTTACTGGAAACTTGAGAGAGAAAGTGAGTTATGGAGGTATTGAATATGGAGAGAGAGATCCTGAGTGAGGTAGGTAAGAGCTATATTTATAGGCAAAAATGGAGCATGCCTATCACGTCTCTCGTGTGTCCCCTGCGCACTGTCCCTACTTAGGATGACGCCTGGTGCGGTAAGAATGTCTTCTACAGACGCAGCGCTTCGGCTGACGTCACGCCTAATTAGCCTGAAGGTTAATTGGTTTGAGAATACTCCCCGGTCAACCACATGGCCCTATAGACATATCATGCAGGGTAGTTGATTGTCACTATTAATGGTCTGCTCAGTATGTCAGGCACTTCTATCGAACTCCTGATAGTTACCGAGTGCTACGAAACCGACATCAATCGACTCAGCCTGTAATGCGCTCAGTGAGGAAGCTATTCCATATGCCAAGGAACACGCTTATCAGACCCATTGATCAGAGCGACGGGCTACCCGAGGGATAGTTGAGTGCCATGCCGAAAGTTATAAATTCAAGACCACCGCCCAAGTGCTGGGGCTGAACTTCCTCTCGATATTCATCTAGATCTAGACTGAACCGTCATATGTTGAAGGCATATTCTGTCACACCCCACCCTGGCAAAATAAAACTTGTACAAAGTGACATGACACCTGTCACCAGCTGTACGCCTTTCCGGCTTCTCATGAAAATAATACTCAAAATTAGACTACAGCTCGCAGCAGAACCAATAAAAATAAACAAGTGTTCACACCTCCACATCAATTGTACAGTCAACCATATTAGACTTGTACTGAACCACACCAACCTCACATTATAAAGTCATTCTACAACACCCTCTAACTGACAGAATTATAAAACTCAACCTCTATGAACACCTGACTGACACCCTGGCACTGTAGTGGACCGACGTCTAGCTCAACTGAGAATCTGCAACCAAAAAGGTTACAGGAGAATGTACGTTAGCAACATAATAAATGGAAATGATAAGTATTTAGATGGATCGAAGCATAAACACACACCAACACATTTGCTTAAACAATTCAGATGGATCACAGTTTTAAACATCACACCCACACTTTTATCTCAAAAACACAGCCCACCATATTTATTTCAAAAATGCAGCCCACCGGCTCATCTCAAAACATGGCCCACCGGCCCATCTAAAAAACACAGCTCTGCGGGTTTTGCAAAATATTTCACATTTTCTTTCACAATATAAAATAATATCAAATCAATTTACCCAATGTGCCAACGAGTCGCCAACCTCACGACCGGGAGTTATGACGGTACCGTTACCTCGCTCACAGGCTCACATATAGTGGCGGTGACGAGGGCCATTCTTTATCACCAATGGTAGGTGCAGCCCACACAGAAAGCAAGAACTAAGCTTGCACTGCTCACATTTGGCACAGCCCACGAATGCAAGTTGCCAACCTTGCAAACTAAAATATTGGCACAGCCCACGCTACAAGATGCCAACCTTGTAACTTCTTGGCTAAAATGCTGGCACACAGCCAGTTGGCACAGCCCACGAATGCAAGTTGCCAACCTTGCAAACTAAACATTGGCACAAGAGGCATAAAATATTCTCTTTTCACCCACCAGAAATCATTTGATCCATCACTGAAAATCATTTAATCCGTCCAAACATAATATTTTTAACATATACAAAAATCACAAGGAGAGTTTTCAAAACATCAATAATCACACCACACATTTGAAAACACCACATAAACACTACACATTTCTATTTATTATAGAGGCTGTACATTCTCACCTGCCACAAAAGGACAAACTCTGCTATCAACTTAACCTCCACGCACCGAAAGCAAAACCACGACCATTCTTACGATTACATCACCTATAATAACAATTATATATCACCCATAAGCTCACTACTAAAATTCATGCCCAAATGCAAATGAAATGCATGAAAATGTATCCTACAACTCAACAGTGCTGCGCTCTATGAATTTTCAGAATTAATCTACTTATCCAATTCCCACGAAATTTTCACCACAAACTCCAGACTCATACTTCAACATCATATCCAAAATTCAGAATTTTCTGAGCTCCGTAACTATTTTTAAACAACCTCCAAACAGACCCATAACTTGCTGCAAATTCCCCAAATCAGATTTTTCTCCAACTTCAAATTAAAAACTGCTATTCTCTGGAAGAAATTAAGGCACAACCCATACATCATTTCGAAGGTATACAAGTCTAGTTTCATAATCAAAAGACGGTGTGCCAATCGGATACCCACGCTTGAAGTTATGATCGTTTTCCCAGAACATGACAGTGCTGTCTGCACAAACACGAGCCTGACAGCAGATTGGTTCACGAATTTTCATATTTTCTGTACTTCTTATAAAATCACGAAAATTTAACACAAGGTCTAGAACTCATATGGGTATGTCCAGTTAAATTCCCAGAAAATCCTGAATTCGGGAACCATGTCTTAAAATTCGGCCAAAAACCATGGCAGATTGTATTTCATAAAACTGTCAGTGAACACCCTTACGTTTTTTCCACGAATTTTCGTAAAAATAAACCCCAATTCACTCTTATGAGATGCAACACACTTGATTAACTTGTAAAACAACAACATAACTCAATATTTCCGGAAATTAATTTCCAATTCGTACCTCAATTTGGGTTTTCCCCAATTTTTTTCCGGTCTTTCCTTCCTCTTCTTCCTTCTTCCTTCTTCCTTCTTCTTCTTCTACTCTCCTCCTCTCTCTCCCTCTCTCTCTTCTCTGATTGTGCCCAGCACAAAAGAAAAGGAAAAGAAGAAAAACAAAAGGAAAGAAAAAAAAAGAAAGAGGGGACGAATTATGGGGGTGGGGTGGGACCCACTCCCATATAAGAAAGTTTCCACTTCCAGCAGGCGGCTGGAACTCCCGCGACCGCGGAAACAAGCCCCGTTCCGACCGTGTAGTCCAGATACTACCTCAGAAAATTCTAAAAATTTTACCACGGCTCCAATAAATTACCTTGAGACTAACCGCGGTCTCGGTTTATCCAATAACATTCTCATAAGTACTCCAAAATGTGTATCAAATATTTTTGAAATAATCCGGGGTGTTACATATTCTGTTCAGCAAGAAGGAATGGGCTTGATCTACATTCACTTTTGTTACTTTGGCAAAGGTGACCCCTTGCCCTCCAGTTCCCTAGGGGATGGGGTCGAGCGCTACTGGACTTCATGAACCCGACAGCTACACATATTTTGGCCAAGTGTGGTTGAAAATGAATAATGCCTATTTTGGCCAAAATAGAGTGTGGTTGAGGCTAAATAATGCCTATTTTGGCCAAGTTAGAAAAACATGTCTTTTTTTGTTTTTTCAGGTTTCAAAAAGTCATGGGATTTGGCTTAAATAAGCGACTTTACAAGAAGCAATATAAAATCAATTACAATTTGAGATGTGAAAAAGAAAAAAAAAACACAAAAAGTGGCCAAATCAATCCATTTTTTTGCTTTTGACTATTTTTTTTCTTTCAGAAAAAAGCAAAAAGTTTGCTTTCTACTTTGGCCAAAATAGGCCTAAGTCGCTTTGACTAATTATTTTGTCCTTATTTAATTTTTTTTCCGTTTTAGTTAGCTTTGTATTAAGTTTTTGTGTATTATTAGTTTATCTCGATAAGAAAAATTAGAAAAACAAAAAATTATGATCGGAACTCTAGTTTTTGAATAAAGACGAAAATAAGTCAAAACATCTATCTCTTTACTTAATTTTGTCTTTGTTCATAAAAAATCGAATTGGGATCATGATTTTTTATTTTTTCAATTCCTATCGTCGAGACTAATAAATAATATTATAATATTAAAAAAGTAGAGGAAAAACTAATACAAAAAAATCAAATAAAAATGAAAAAAATAAGGCCAATTCTATTCGCAACCGAGAAATGGCTAAATTCAACCTACTAATATTTATCAATGGTAGACAAAAATGCCCTTGCATAAAAAGACTTTTTTTGTCCTTAATGAGTAGGATGCAAATAGCACAAGCAATTAAAAGACAATCACAAAAAATCTACAACCCATTTTATCCCCAACCTATCATCTGCCGAAAAAAAAAAAAAGAAGAAACCCAAGAACACTGATCGTTTTCTTCTTCTTCTTCCTATTACATGCCCTAGAAAATCTCCTCTTCTCTTCTCCCACATCTCCATCTCCCACCTCAAACCTTAAAGAACTTTCACTCCCCTCCTCATTCCTCACCTCTCCCTCAATGGAGAATCCAATGGAGGTTTCCATGGAAGGTTCTTCACCTACATTTAACCCACAATGCTCCTTTTTTGAAATGGAAGAAATGGAAATGGGGGTTAATTTTTTGATTACACAAGCTGCAAGGAGGTCGACAAAGAAGATAATGGGAAGAAAATGGTGGTTTGGTAGCCAAAAATGAGCAAAGAGGTAAGACACAGATTTAAGTTTCGCGTTTTTGTCATTTGAAATTCGGATTCCTAGTGTTGAAGTTGCAAGTGGTTTTCATTCTTTAAAGTTTGAACTACGTACACTTATTTCGAATTTTAAAACTTGAAAAAAAAGTTTGAAACAACTAGGTTTAAATTCCCGCCAATTGATTCATTTGTTTGAAACCGATTTTGATACACCTATTCAAATTTTAGAATATGAATTAAGACGTTACTTCAACTTATAAAATCTGAACACGGAACTGTAAGATATGAAGATATAAATTAATTGTTTATGTCCTAGTAAATATTTCATCTTTTAATATTTGAAATTGTGACATGTTTTCAATTGTTAAATCTTAATGTTTTGATCATTAAACTCATAAAACTTCATCTGTTGATCATTCAATTTGTAATATCCGAATTGTAAGTCACAGTTCATTTTTTAATGATGGAATTTTTGTCATGTTTTCAGTTGTTAAAACTTGATGTTTGCTGATCAATATGTACTTTTGTGGGATCAATGTCAGGGGTGGACTATTACTGTATTGAATGGCAAGCACAACCATCCTCCGAATAGTGACTTGGAGGGGCACGTGTATGCTGGGAGGTTGTCGTCAAAGCAGGAGGAGGTGTTGGTGGATATGTCATTTTGTCTTGCTAGACCTCGAGATATACTAACCTCAATTAAACTAACGGATCCTAGCAATTGCACAACAATTAAAACCATCTACAACGTACGGGAGAACAATTAAGGTCGACAGATTATGTAACAACCAATTTTTGCAAATAATGGCAAACCCAAAAACAAGGAAGAAGATGTATAGACAGATTCCGAAAGAGGATTTAATTGATCTGAAGACCCAAAAAATGTAATGGGTATATGTACCGAAGACAAGGATAGGAATGGGCGATTCAAAATGTAGGGTTCGAATTCGAATACATACCTTAGACGAGTGGTGAATCAAATGAAGTGGTGAGGAGTCGTGGAGGTTCTACGATTTCGTGGTGGTGATGGTGGTTCCGTGGTGGCAATGGCAGTGACGATGAACGAACAAAGGGAAGGAGAGAGAGAGAGAGAGAGAGAGAGAGAGAGAGAGAGAGAGAGAGAGAGAGAGAGAGAGAGAGAGAGAGAGAAGACGAAGGAAGGAGACGATTTTTGCGGTGATGATGGCTCAAGGGGGTTCGCCGATTTCATGGTGGTTATGGCGCCTGCTTCCATTTGTTTCCTGGTGAAGGAGATGATGGGGAAAGAGAGACGAAGAGAAGAGAAGAAAGGGGTTTAATTTTTAGGGTTTAGATTAATGGGAGGGGTAGATTGGGAAATAACTAGATGTTTGGAAGGAGAGGGGTATAAATGGGTAAATTGGGAAAGTTTTAGAAATTTGTTGGTTGTCTTTAGTAAAAAATGGGTTAAAAAGTAGCAATTTCTGTTTTGAGTTTTTAGTGGGTTGCAATTAGCCATTTCTCGGTTGCGAATAGAATTGGCCAAAAAATAATCCAGGTAGCTTATTATGGCAAACTTGGCCATTGTGCGGTTAAGTTCCAAAAATACCCCTCATTAATCGAAAATTTGGATGGTGGTAATTTGGGGGACCATTTAAATCTACATATCATATGTTGGGGACTTAATAGACATGGCTTTTCTATTTGAGACCGAAGTGACACATTGTTAATACTTTGAGGACGAACATAGAATTAAGCCCAATAGAAAATGATTAGTGCAATTGGGTCAAACCGACCTGTTTTCACCCAGAAGAAAAGAAAGCTGCCTTTTCCCATTAGAATCGAATTGGCCAACTACCATTCAAAATATCCTTTTCTCCGAAGCAAACGACCTTCGAAAGATATTCGTTAAGGACGCAATCGATCGACACAAAAACCGAATAATAGATCAGAACCTCAGATTGAGAGAGAGAGAGAGAGAGAGAGAGAGAGAGAGATGAAGCTAAACACTTGTTTGGTTGTATCATTGAGTGTGGTTGTGGTCTTGCTATCCGCTTTCACTGATTTGGGGCTTTGCAGAGAGGACCCTTTCATAAGGATGAAACCAGGAGGAATTCACGATTGCAAGGGAACGCAGAACAGCGCTGAGATCGTGAGCATCGGTCAGTTCGCCGTCCAAGAACACAACAAGAAAGAGGTATTCCTTCGTTAATTCTAAGTTTCGATTTGTTTCCAACTAGGATTGATCCACCGAGGGGCTGACGGAAGGGGGTGCCCGTGCCCTTGCACAGCTTCAAATATTCTCTGTAATTATACTAGTTTTTCAGGTAATTTTAGGAAAAAATTACCAGATTAGCCCCTACAAAGACCCTTGGATGGAAAAAAATTCTCAAAAAATTAAGTATGTATGTGGAAAAAACTCCCTCTAATTTAAAGTTTGGACAATTTGATGGTGTGTGTAAAATAAAAATGATGGCTACATGTATATGTACACAAACTTGGACCTACCAAGTAGCAATATGTAAATCTGGTATAGTCGTTGGTTTGGGCCCCTGCTATGCACAAATCTAGCGTTCGCTGCTGAATCCACCCATGTGGCACACTGGCATATGTGCGGACCTATATAATTTGATTGGTTTCATAGCGGAATCTCTCTCCCGTTTGTGGATGTATTTTACATTGAGATAGAACATCATAAACTTGGTGTTTATTCTTTTTTTGTTATGCGCGTGTTTATGTTTGTGTTTAATTTTAGAGTGCTTTTTACTTTCTTGGATAGAATTGCAGTAATAATTCCCAACACGTTGAAAGGATACTAGAGTGGGAAGCCAAGGGCTTGGGTTCTTGGACATCCGGGGTTAAACAATTGATAGTGTGAATTTTGAGTATTTTTGCATTTCATATTGTAGTAGCTACTAGGATTTATCTCTCTCTTTCATATGTGCCCATTTTTGTTTATTGTGGGTTTTTTTTTTTCCTGTGGCATGAATAGGTGGTGAGAATTTTCTCTGTTTAGTAGTTTAATTCCTCACAACTCTGTAATGAGGTCTGTGAATTATATGTAAGCACAGGCTGAACGACAATCCCACTTTTGAATTTGGAGCAAAAGAATTCTTGTATATACATCGATATTCGTTTTTGTGTACATGCTTTGTGTATATTTACATTTTGTGAAGCAAAGGGTTACTTTTATTTTCTAAGTACTAGAATTTTTACTTCAGGGCTTCGGCTATAGTTTTTAGTTTGGTGTTTAAGTTCGGAGTATGATATTTGTTAGTTAAGATTTGATGCTTTCTTTGTGTTTTATAAGTTGTTCTTTCATGCTGGTTTAGTCATTTATGGCTATGGTTGAGACTTCTTTGTAACTTTGTTCATACGTCTTAATTACATTTGTTAGGATCTAATTCTATGCTTAAGGCATCTAACTCAAACCAACCGGTAATAAGTAGAGAAGCAAGCAAGGTTCATAGGCTGTCGTTGGGGGTATTATTTAATCAATGGGTGCCAAGCTCTTACTCAACTTGGTGAAGGAGTTTCACCAAAAGAGAACTAGTTTGGAGAAGTGTATTGTCAATATGGGAAGGGGCCGAAGGGCTATATATTCCGACCCCTTTTTCTCCACAACTTGTTACTTATTAATTCGTATAAACAGTCATTGAAAATAACAATAGCAATCGAGTTCTATAGAGAATGCATTTTCGTCCTCGAGATTTCTACCTGTCCTGTTGTCCATCATTTCTGAACTAATTTTCATAGGTTTTTACATTGGTGTCTCACATGATCTTTTTGTGCAGAATACTCTTCTTGAGTTTGCAAGAGTGGTGAAAGCCAAGGAACAGGTAGTTGCTGGGAAGATGTACCATCTTACTTTGGAGGCAATTGATGCTGGGAAGAAACAGATATACGAAGCTAAAGTTTGGGTGAAGCCGTGGATGAACTTTAAGCAGTTGCAGGAATTCAAACCTACCCATGATGCCTCTTCTTCATTTGCTTCCACAGGCCTTGGTGTGATGCGAGGTAAACAACTACTACTATTTTGATTCATTCAAGCACTTTAGTGCAATATATAGACAGTGATGAATATTCATAAGGCTATTGAATGCTTGACCCAAAAATACTTTGTTTCTTTATTGTACTTTGATAGTTTGATCGATGCTCTAAGATGTGCACAGCACTTATTTTGGCCTAAATGTTATGTGGCAATGCACAGTAGATTTGCTTCTGATTGGTTCCATTTGCAAAATGCCAAGTGGTTGTGTTAGGAGAGAGGCAGATGTGCTATAAATTGTTTTTCTGGTTTATCCATTAGAAATGCTAATGTACTTCATCAATGCAATTTTGATATTTTCGAGGTTCGATGATCCTTCCTGGATGAGCTGCATCTGTATGTTTTGTCTCTTCGTTCTTTTCCAGTGTAAAGTAGGAAGATTTGATAGTTCTATGGTTTGTCGTTGTTATCATTATCAATTATGTGGGAATGGGTTTTTCCGGAGGGGGAATCCATTCCTGTGTCCGAACTCCAAGGTTTTGATGGAATATGATCAGCAAGGAGAGGATGGCAGTTGTACCTCTGATCTTGAGAAGTTATAGTCGTAGAAGTTTGGTGCCTTTACAAAAATCAGTGCAATTATGAATTATAATGGACAATCTCAGTGTGGATCATAAAAAAGAACTAGAACATGACCGGGCCTAAGGCTAAAGCCAAGGCAGGATGACTTAGAATTTTACTTCATTGAGGTGATTATAGTAGCTCTCTCTCTCTCTCTCTCTCTCTCTCTCTCTCGGTTTTGAATGTGAAAACATGGACCAAGAGTTTACAGCTTTTACTCCTGAGTGGCCTTTGGACAATGAAGGTTTTTAATTTGTTGGATCTTTAGATATGGAAAGTTTCTTTTTCTTTGTCTTATCTTTTCCCGTTACGTTTTCTTGAGTGCTTTAGATAGTTGAGCCTTTGGGTAAGAAATTTTATTTGAAGCAGGAGGACTTGTGATGAAGATTTTTGAAATTTGTTTATTGCTGCTATCCTTAAGATAAGGAGGGGTTTCTTTTTGCTGGGCCTATATAAATTTGTTTTTCTTTTCAGCAAGGAGATCTTCAGCATAGCTCTCTCTGTGTGTTTGTGACTACTGTGTGTGTTGCTATGTTTTTGGCTTTTTGCAGAGACAAATAAAGTATCTCTGACCAGTTTTATTCTATCATTATTTTCAATATTTGTACAGACTAATAAACCGGTAACTCCAACCATTAGGTCATTATTTTTGGTGAACAGTTTAACCCCATTTAAAGCTTTTATGTTACAAAGGTGTCCTGTTTTTCTGGACTCTAGAGATAGGACAAGCATGTGTTTGTCCACGGGGAAATTTGGGGTTCATCTATTGAGACTATATCCGGCATCGATAGTTATTATTATTATTTGTTTTTGTTTGAGAGGATATGTGGAAGTAGTAATTAATCAGGTGTGCTGTGTAATCAAATGCCATGGACCAGGATGGCCATATGGCCAAGTTACGGTCCGGTAGTCCAAGGTACTGACATCAAGTGACTTATATTGTGAAATAGAGACGAACTTAAACAACACGAATTGAACTGTTGTTGTATATTGATAAGAATTTGATAAATTTTCTTCTGTTGAATGCAGGTAATTGAATATTGCTTGATATTCGCACTGCTTCATAAGCTTAGGAGCGGAAGTAATAAAGGGGAGTTTAAGCATATATAAAGACCTTTGGGAAAGTTTTATTTGGACCGGATGGAACAGTGCCGCTCCTGAACATATTAACCTTGCTTTTATGTCCAATCTCTGTTTGTAAATACAACCTAGTTTATTAAAAGCACGTATGGTGCTGCCCTGCTTTTTCTGCTATATTGAACAGCAAAAATTCTCTCTCACAGTTATCGTGTATGTTGTAAATCTGTGACCCGGAACCACTTTCATACTGTCATAATTTGACCTTTCTGTTAAATGGTATCCTTTTGCTAAGTCTCGGTTACGAGTGTGAGAGAATAGGGTACGCTTCCTAATGGCTATAAGTACGTGAAAATATAATGATTTCGGGCAGATTTTTCTGAGGACCACACTGTGTTGATCCAGTTTCTTGAAAGATGGCGATTGTGGAATGACGATTTGATAGTTGTTTAACAGTTTATCCTATTGTCGCGGGCTTGTGGCTTTTTTGAGTCCAGGTTAATCAATTGTGTCAATTGAGCTGTGCATTCCTTCATTAACCAATCTATCTCGAGTTTCCATTTTATGCTCACATTTGTCTTCTCTGAGTTTTATGTCAATTGAGCTGTGCATTCCTTCATTAACAATTAGTTTGAAAATTTATTAAAGTCAACATTTCATTTTCTTAATGGATGAGTCAAGAATCTAAGATTGCCATGGGATAAGGGAGGGATCAAATTCCCACCCAATCTGGGAATGTGATTCCTGGTTGAATATGTCATCAGGAATCACATTCCTATTCCTGTCTCTGCCAAATGTCGGAATCAGGAAAATCGGCATCACATTCCCGTTCTTGTCTCTTCCAAATGTTGGAATAAAAGGTAGAAGATATCACATTCCTATTCCCCCTTGATATTATTGCCATCCAAACTGAGCCTTAGCTTCTCTTAGAAGGAAAAGAGATTTGTTTTATTAGTATCTTGGAAGAATTATAGGCATAATAACATCTCCACTCTTTACTCAAATTTAGACTCAAACTCAAATTGAGTAAAAATCGTCCAAAACGCTCTTCCACTTCTTACCCAACTTATACCAAATTTGAGTTTTACTCAAATATTTCACCAAATCTGATGTGAACCAAATTTTCAAGGCACTTTTGTTGCACTGCTATTTACCTTTTGCCATTCAATATTACAAATTAAATCTCCACCGTACAATTTGAGTAAGAGTTGGAAGGAGTCATACCAAATTAAGTTTTTATCCAAATTTTTGCTCAAATTTAATTAAAAATCTGCATGAGCAGAGATGCTCTAAGGAGAGGTAATATATATAAATCCTAAAGACAAGTAGTCTTTAAGCATAAGTCAAGACCTATTACATATAAAGACAACTCAACACAACACCTACAGTAGACAAGTACATCTAATCTCTCAACCACTTTCGACAAGATACTTTATTTTACAACTACTTTTTTACAAACAGAAAATGCAACCTTATCTCTTTTATTTTACTGCTGATACATCAGACAAATAACTTTTATTACTACTGACAAAGCAGCAATCATATGTGCTTGCTTTACTTCTGACTTTTTGACCCACCTCACTTATTGGACACAATATGCCATCCCATCCCATCCCATAAAAGTGTAGCAGCGTAACATCTGGCAGATAGAAGTGTTTGGGTCATTCTTCAGTCTGAAACCAGGAGCAGTAGCAAAGTAAGTGAGAGAGAGAGAGAGAGAGAGAGAGAGAGAATAGTGCTTGTGTGTGCAAGCTTGTGCAGCAAGAGAAAGAAAATAGTGAAAATATTGTGCGAGTGTGAGATAGATAAACATAAAGAGAGCTTGAGTTGAAAATTTCTTATCCCTTTGTACTAATTCGATTTTAGTTAAAATTGTTCTCTCTTCCGTGACGTAAGTATTGAGACTGAAACACGTAACTATTGTATTCTTTCCATGTTTTTTGCCCATGACCATGAGAGGATCCTACTTATATGGGATCATGCTCTCGCGGTGAAGTTTGCTTGAAACCTTTCCAAAAATAGTTTGCCAAAAAAGTTTTCCACATCAGTTTGCAAGAAGAGTAAGAGAAGGGAAAAAAAAAAAAATCGAAATACAAAAGGAGGTAACGAGGATAGCAGGGGTGGCTTTTATACTTCGAACACATCCCATTAACTATTACTACAATCGGGGGCGGATCCAGAATTTTATGTTAGCGGGGTCAAAATTTAGATATATATGCAACCTATTTTTTCTATTTACTCATGGAAAAAAATAACTAAATTAAGAGGTCAACTATAACGTAGATATATAGTAATACATGCATTTTTGCTTTATAATTGGCCCCAATGACTTATTATATTTTGCTTTATAATTGGTCCCAATGACTTATTATATTTTGAAAATAATGATCGATAGCATCATTTGTAATACTATTAACTCCCAAAAAAAAGAAAAAATTTGAGAATTCTATGTATTTAAGCAAGTTGGGGCAATTTATGAAATTTTTACGGGGTCAAAATTGCAAAATTTAGCTCCAAAGTATGATAAATCTTGCACCTAACTCCCTCCGCCCATGACTACAACTAAATCAATAGTCTTAGGAATTACTAAGAATAGCAGCAATTTTTTTTAAAAAAAAAATTAGAAAATTACATGTCAACAACAATACCTTTCTACACGTGAGCAAGCAATCTTGGTTTAGCAATGGCATGTAAAGGGGTTCTCATGTAAGTCACCATTCCCGGGTTCTCTGACATGTCTATCTCTTCCGGCTTCACACCTTCTGGTGGGGTCCAGAAGAAATGGTGGAGAAGGTGACCAAGCATCGATGTCACCAAGTTGATCCCGAGCTGAGTCCCGGGACAAACCCGTCTGCCAGCCCCAAAAGGCAACAACCGGAAATCGTGACCCTTCATATCAACGTCCTCCTCCAAAAACCTCTCGGGCCGGAACTCGGCAGGGTTTTTCCAAACTGTCGGGTCACGACCCACAGCCCACACGTTCACGTGGACTATGGATCGTTTAGGGATGTCGTAACCGCCGATCTTCACGTTGGAATTAGCCTTGTGGGGAAGCATCAGTGGAGTTGGAGGGTGCAACCTCATGGCTTCTTTGGCTACACACTGTAGGTAAGGGAGGTTAGAGAAGTCGGATTCAGTCATTACTCGATCAGTTCCGATGGCCCGATCTAGTTCCTTTTGAGCTTTTTGTTGCACCCTAGGATTTTTGATCAACTCAGCCATTGCCCATTCGACAATGATACTCGCTGTGTCTAGGCCTGCATGCATCATGTTCTGAGAAAACAAGAAGGCAAGAAATTATTAGCTACTAAATTGTCTTACTAATCTCATTTTTCGCTAATATACAGTGTTTTGTTTTTTTGGTACACAATATGCAATATCTAAGGATGACGGCACAGGGAGGCTAGTAGGAGCTTCACGCTTTCTACAATTTAAAAAAAACCCTACTATTATATTGAAAATACATATCATCAAACTATATAATCCCGTTTCTCCTCCACATATCTAACCCATCCCCCCCACGCAAAAATCCTAGTTTCGTCTCTGGGCCAGTTTTTGTGCTACCACATAACAGTTTCGCTGGCAATAATATATGGAAGATTAGCAAATTGACATTGAAGATAATAATGGATAAATATTCGTACCCATAGAAGCCCAATAATTGTAACCTCGCTGAGTTCATACTCCTCTTTCGATGTAAGCAATGCATCCACAAAATGCTGCTTGGTATCGCCGGTCTTGTGGCGGGCGAAGGTGTGCTCCTCCATGATGGCCTTGGTGAGTCTGTCTCGTCGCTCCCTGTGCTTGGCGAAAGCATCTTCCTCGAGAGGGAACATCCACCGAAGCCAGGGGATGTGCTCCGCCAGGGTCAATTTCGCTTCCAGTTCAAAGCTGAAGGCCACTAGTGATTTCAACTCTAGGCCTTGATCGTCTATCTTGCCCTTTGTATTCATAAATCGTTTGCCGAATGCCAGCCTTGTTATGTTGTTGAATGCTACTGCTCCCAAGTATTTCCTCAATAGCAAACCCTTTTCTAAATTTTCTGCACATTCAGTTATACAAAACTGTTACATCACTAAGCTGATCATAAATTCGCAATTTAGGCCCGGTTTCATTTTTTACCGGCGGAATCATTTCACATAAACAAACATTGGCCACATAAAAATGCATAAATGGACATGTTTTTTTTTTTTTTTTTTTAGGTGAAAACATTTTCCAGAGACTTAACTCATGATATCACGATTTCTACTTTCTCATGAATGTTGACTTTTCTCAAATGTTTTTGCCTAGTTCTAGAAATTGACTTAAGTCAGGAAACGACTTAAATTGCTTTTTGATTTGATGTATTATGAGAGAATGACCTGTCTTATAAAGTGGAATAAGCCAGTTTTTAAGTTAATTTGAGAATAAATCAGTTTTGTGATACAACCAAGTACATAGAAAGTGTGCTCCTTAAAAAAGACAATAGAAAATCAAAATTCTATGTTACTTGGGTAAATTTCACTGACCTCCCGCGAGGTTTCTCACAAAAGCAACCACCTCCCCTGAGGTTTCTGAACTGTCACTATCCTCCCTTACTTCACCTGATAATAACTAAATACACCCTTCCATTTATTATCCCACCAAATGGGCGTGGGCGAGTACGTCCCCATAGGGCAGCAGTGCGTGCCACCCATCATAACTCAGCCGTTTTGGGCCCTTTGGCTCCCTTTTGTAACCCCCAAGGGCCCGATTGGCTGCAGCATTAGAGGGGGTATTAAGTTATACCCCCTCCCCTTATCCCGGCCCCACTTGTTAATCCTTGGTTTGGTAAAAAAAATGGAGCCCGGATTAAGTAATACCCCCACCCTTTTAATACCCCTTTGTACCCCTTCCCCCTCACTAATTAATAACACCCTCCCCCCCTATTACTAATTTATACCCCCTCATACCCCCTACAAAATTACCCCCGTACCCTCCCTTATACCCCTCCCTTTACCCCCAATTTGTTTACTGTTGCGATTAAAGAAACCGAATTGCATTTATGCTTTACGAACTCTTGCGATTTCCTTCGGATAAAAAAATGAAGTACTTTTGTGCATAATTTTTTAAGTTTTTTTGCACCAAATTAAACTACTAATTGAGATCTTTAATTTGATACAAAAAAGTTTGAAAATTTTTATAGTTTAGAATTTGACATTGTTGGCTTGCTTTGCAATATCCTTCGGATAAAAAAATAAAGTATTTTCACATTAATTTTTTTTTACTTTTTTGCACCAAATTAAACTACAAATTGAGATCTTTAATTTGATACAAAAAATTTTAAAAATTTTTATACTTTAGAATTTGAGATTGTTGGGGAATAACATAAAAATTACTCATTAGTTAATTATTATAAACGTACAGTTAGAAAGAAAAAAAAAAGCAAAAAATTAAACTTCGAAATATTATTAAAATGAATAATAAAAAATAATAACTAAATATTTTATTTTTAGATATAACTAATAAAATGAATTATTTATTCAAAAGTGTAATTAATTTAATTAGTATTGTTTTTATGTATTTATTTTATCATAAAATCTAATATGACTGTACAAGGACAAATAAGTCATTTGTCAAGTTTTTACATCATCCACCCAACTTTATCCCCCTTTATCACAAATTCATCCAAACCACATACTATTTAATCCCCCCTTCCTAAATGTCACATCACTGTGGGTCCACCCTTACTAAATAGTACCCCTTACTATCTTATCCCCTTACTATTTAATCCCACCAAAATGTATCCCGCATCCAATCGGGGCCCAATTGTGATATGATTTGTTGATATTTTGTGGGGCTTATTTCGGGTCCCGAAAAGATGATTCAAACTGAGTGTTTTTCTTAAAATTTTTTTATGGGTCTTTGCAAAAAATTAGCTTAACCCAATATCAATAAGGACTTTTCTAAATTCAAAGGTCGCTCTATTAATTATGAAAAAGCCTTACCGATATCGAATTGAGATAATGTTTTTTTTGCAAAAACCCATAAAAACACTGTACACATACTAAGAATAATGAGCGGTTATTGCATCACAGCTTTTCGTCCCCATGGTGGAGCGTTTGAAACATGCAAATGATTGTTTTTAATTCATTAAAAGGGTAAATTACAAATCAACCCCTAAGGTTTCTAGCAATTATAGATTGCCTCTTGCATATGGAAAATTACAAATTACCCCTACCGCATCACAAATTACCCCATTGTCGTGTTGTAGCCATTAGGAAATTCGGCAGAATCTGTCTGACATCATAAAATCCTAATTACAAAGGACCAAACTGTCATTTTTAAGCTTGTGAAAGGCTGTAAAGGTATGGAAATAAATTTTTAGGGGCTACACGAGGATAATTTGGTCCATTGAAAATAGGATTTGATGATGTCAGACAGATTTTGTCGAATTTCCTTACGCCTACATCAACTGCCTGCAATGGTGTTCTACCCAATCCCTTGCATTTTTTTGACTAACCACTACCAATCAGTGGTGGATCAGATTTCACAGATTTCACCGTGTACAGGGACATAGCCATGATTTTGGCGTAGGGGGGGGACAGATATAAACAATAAAAAAAAAATATGACAACAATATGAATTTTTACTAACTCCAAAAAAAAAAAAAAACAAAATAACACCAATACATATGAAACTAAACATGTTTCTAATATCAACTTAGATTGCAAGAGATATTAACGTTTATGTAATCCTATCTAAGTATCTATTGAAATCAGGCATCAGACCACATTAAATGAGCCTTAGTTCTTAAAAATGAACGGACCTTGAGTCCCTAACTTTAAGTGAGTTGGGTTATAAATTTTGGGCCTTGTTTTGTTTAAAAGAATTGTAATTAAACTTCATTAAAACCAATTTTAGTACAAAGTTGTTTCATAGCTTGATAAATATTAAAGTTGTTACTATTTTTTTTTAATGAAAAAAAGGAGGGGGGACGGGACTATATAGTTTAATGATAAATTTCTTTTTTTTCAATGTAATAGTACGAATTTTTAAAACGTAGGGTGACAACGGCCCCTACCAGCCCCTTCCTGGCTCCATCCTTGCCGTGTAGTTCCAATTTCTTCAGCAACAGTGGAGGTGGCAATAGGCGAGCCCATGGTGGGTTTTTCCATCGCCTCTTCCATGAGGAAGGATAGTTTCAAACATTGGAGCTTCATTTTCAACAGGTTTTATTTTCTGTTCCTCTTGTTCTTTCTCTTTCTTTCTGTTTTATTGTAATTTACTTAGTTTAATAAGTTGAAGTTCTCGCTCTTTAAAAAAAATAAAACGAAAACACTCCACCAAGATAATTTTTAATTTACAGAAACAAAATCAAAGAAGGAATCATACCAGGGTTGGTGCAGTCATTGGATAAGGACTCAACCATGGCCGCAACCTCTTCCTCCCTAATGGGCCTAAGGGCCTCAATCCTCTTCTGAGAAAACAAGTCAAGTGTACAAACTTTCCTAACCTTCACATAGTGAGGCCCATAATCAGCCCAAACAAGGTCCTGTCCATCATCGGGGCTAGTCATGCTCACCGTCCTGCTCCTATGCCTATCCGCCAATTGCTGATCCTTCTCCTTCAGCACCTCTTTTGCAAGCTCCGAGCTCGAAACGACCACGTGTAGCATCGAGCCCATCCACACCGATATGATCGGGCCGTAGACTTGGGACCACTCCGCAAAGCACCGGAACTTCACCGGCTTTACGTCGTAGAGGTTGCCTACGATTGGCAGCGGGCGTGGGCCTGGTGGAAGCTTGAATCTCAGCCGTTGGTAGATGTAGGAATAGTATGAGAGGAAGATTAGAATGATTGAAAATAGGGATATGATGAGTGGCAGTGCCATTTTTCAGAGAGAAACAAGGGAATATGTTTGAGACTCGTTATACATGGAAGATGCATGAGTGGCAGGAGCTTCATTTATATGTACATGGACAAGGTGGGTTAGGTGAAGGTGTGCTGGTGTACATGAAACTTATTTCACACGAAAGAAGAAAAATTGCATGGAAACGATCTAAGTTTCTGACTATCCCTTTTTTTCTTTGTTCCTTATATCGAATTCATGGGTGAATTCGAGAAGAAAAATGATGCTACACCTTTTTTTCATACAATCTTTCTTCTTTCGTGTGAAATTAATTTCGAGGAAGTCGATATAAGGAACAAAGAAAAAGGGAACTCAGATCGTTTTCATACAAATTTTCTTCTTTTGTGTGAGATTAGTTTCCGGGACTTCAGAAAACAATTCCCGATATTGAGGCTCCGTTTGTTTTGATCGATGTAAATTGTTTTTAAACGTAAAATTTCTTTAGCTGAAAACAAACTTTTTTACAAGTAGGTGTAGCATCATTTTCAGCCATGAATTCACATGGAACAAAGAAAAACGGGAAAGTCCGAAACTCGATGTTTTCGTACGGTTTTTCTTCTTGTTGGAAAAATACAATGGCAACGAATTCCAAAATTCATTTTCCATTGATATCAATAAATAGAATTACAAATACATGAACAGATTTGAAGCATAAATTACAGAATATGTTGGAATTTTTCCCACGTTAAATGCCTTTTGAAAAAGAATTGGTGGTTGGTTGGGTTCCTAATTAATGGCTCAGGTTATTATTAAGTGAGCTCATTCAGAATTCTCTGCATGGCCAGCATGGGTAACTGCATGGCCGGCTGTTTTCAAGGTAGCATTTGTGGTGCTTGACTCTAGCCAGAAGCTTCTCGGCATTTCAAGAGTTCTAGCATGCCATGTATTTAAAGGATGTGGATGTGTGCTATAGAGTGTGCCATAGAGAGAAATTGTGCGAGAATATTGGTGAGTATGTGAGATATAAAATATAACTGAGCTTGGGCTTGGGTTGGGTATTTTTATCTCATTGTAATTCATCCGATATAGTGAAATTGTTCTCTCTCCCGTGGAGTAGGCATTGAGGCCGAACCCCGTATATTGGTGCGTTCCTTTTTTGCTTGTGTTTTTCATTACGCTTCCGTTGTGGGTGGGGTTCGGGTGTTCAATCCCAACAAGTGATATCAAAGCTACAATATGACGGGAAAAAACACCGGATTTGCTGTCGAGATGTTCAACAGCCACAATGATTTCACTCTTTGGAAACCAAGGGTGAAGAACATGTTGACGAGAGAAGATTTACCGAAGACACTTGAGAAAAAAAATCTGAAAATCCGGAAGACGTGACAGATGCTAAATGGGAGGAGATGAGAGAGCTTTGAACAGCACGATCAAATTGTATCTCGTAAATAGCACCCTCCAGGAAGTCATCAATGAAACGGACCCGGTGGAACTTTGGGCAAAGTTGGAGAGTACACGTACAAGTCCAAGTCTTTAATTAATCGGTTGTCGTTAAAGAAACAATTGTACGCGCTACATATGTCCGAATGAGCAAACTTCAATGATCATTTGGATGAGTTCAATCGGCTATTAACAGAGTTGGACGCCATTGGTGCAAAGATCGAGGAGGAAGACATATAAAGCGATCCGCTTATTGGTTTCATTGCTGCTGTCGTATGAGCATCTCTGGACTACATGGATATACGGAAAAGGCACTCTTGGGCTTGACAAGGTTGCATGGTACACTCGTATCCCATGAGTCGATGCGGAGGAAGGAGAGCAAAAGGATATCGGAGGAGCTTGTTATGGTTGCTTCCGATCGGAGTAGGATAACCGAGAGGCAAAATGGTTTTAAACCAATGGGGCGTTCACACTCGCGAGGTGGTGAGTCACGGGTCGTTGATAAAAGGAAATGCTATTTTTGTAACAAAGAAATGACACATAATCAGTTTTGTCCAAAGCTCAAAGCAAGGATAGATGAAGAGAAGGAAAAATCCAAAGCTGTAGTTGTTGAGAGTTTCGTCGAAAATAAAGGTGATTTGCTCACGGTGACTTTGGAAGGTACGGAAAATTTTGATTGGGTTATGGATTCCAGTTGTTCATTTCACATGAGTTCAAATAAAAAATATTTTTGTTCTTATGAGGCGTGTGATGGAAGTACAGTTAGGATGACAAACCACATGGTGAATAAGGTTGTTGACATAGGAACAGTGATATGTGCTGATACAGTTGGACGAACAATCAAAGATCGTAAGGGTTGAGTTCCATGATCGTGGCGAGTTGCTTTGAGGGCTTATGAAGAGCAACACTACTAGTGACGTTTCCACAAGTGAGATGTCTACAAGCTGCCCTATCTTGAAGAACACAGGGTACTTGTTATAAGTTAGAACGGTACAAAATCAATCTGGTTTTTTTTTGTCTTTATTCAAATTTTTTTTGCATTTGTAAATTTTGCGTCAATTTTTCATGGTTAATTGGTTCTTCTCGACGAGAGATATCTAAAAAGTGTAAAATTATGATCAAATTTTTTAGAAAGTTCACTAAAGACAAAAATAATCCAAATTTTTGTGGTTTATTGGATTATTTTTGTCTTTATTAACAAAATTTTAAATTTGGTTAATTAATTTTATACTTTTTAGATTTCTCTCGTCGAGACGAACCAATAAACTACAAAAGATCGACGCAAACCTAACAAATGCAAATTTTTTTAGAATAAAAACAAAAAAATAAACCAATTTGATTTTTTTAGCCAACACTACAAGAAATTAGGTCTTTGAAGACGAATGAAATCGTCATGAAATGCATGCTTTTTGTCTCTGATAGTCTTGGTGACGAAAAATAGTTTTGTCACCTATAGGTTGTCTCCGAAAGTCACCTGGTGACGAAATTATTGTTTTGTCACCTATACTAAATTTTGGTGACGAAATTTTTCATCACCAATTTGCAAATTATTTGTCATCCACTCACTAGTTTCGTCACTAACCGTGACTAGAAATTGATGAAGGAAACTACTTAGGTGACAAAAATTTTCGTCACTAACCGTGACAGAAATTGATGAAGGAAACTACTTAGGTGACAAAAATTTTCGTCACTAACCGTGACAGAAATTGATGAAGGCGCACGTGTGGCGCCTACGTGTACCCCGAGTGGTGCCTGCTTGATGCCCGCGTGGCAGCTAAAAATTGAGAATTTTGCTCCTCCTGGGAATCGAACCGGAGACCTCGCTTGTGCGCGCGCACGCGCGAACCAGCTGAGCTAGGCAACCACTTGTGCCATTTAGGCACCTTTTTAATATTTATACTATAAAAACCGGATTATTCTTATACAAACCCCTACTAATATCATTTCTTTTATAAATTTTATACTTATACAAACACCTACTAATATCACTACTTTAATAATTTTTTTTATTTTTTAACACAAAAAAATTTCTTTTTTATCAAAAGCCTTTTAATAAATTTTTTAATCGAGTTTATACTATACAATTTTTTTTTTATTCCGATTGTTTTACACTCCTCATTTGAACACCCATTATACAAACACCAACTAATATATTTTTAAATATATATTTTTTCTTTTTGAAAGAAAAAATTTTCTTTTTTAACAAACACCTTTTAATAATTTTTTTTAAATCTAGTTTATACTATAAAAATAAGTTTTTTTTTTATTCCCATTGTTTTATGCTCCCCATTTGAACACCCATTATACAAACACCTACTAATATCATATTTTTAATAAATTTTCTTTTTTAACATAAGCCTCTTTTTATAAATTTTCTTTTTTTAATCTTGTTTATACTATACAAATCAGTTTTTTTAATCTGGTTTAATAGTTTGTTATAAATTACATTTAACATATATATTTTAAATGTAATTACAAACTCCATATTTACAAGCGTCGATTTAAACCGTTGGCATTTCACATCTCGTCATTGTCACCAAAATCGAAGTTCGTCGGGTCATTTTTTTAGATTGCAAGACTCGACCCCACACTTGAGTAATTTTTTTCAATCAAAACCATCTATCTTTTACATATTAAAGAGTACATAATTAATTTCATACAAAAAATAAAGTTAATCAGCTATCGCTGCACAATTTTTTTTTTATCGGCAAAGAAGAATTTTATTAAAAACGGGGGAGCTATCGCCACACAATTGATCAGACAAAAAAAAAAAAAAATTTATTAATGAAATTGTGTCTTGATAATTAAGAAGCTTTCTAAACCCGATCTAGGCAAATTTTTACGAGAAAATGATTAAATAAATAAGGAAAATTAGTTTTGGTGGAGTAAAATTAATCTACTAACGGTTAATAAAACCGTCGCTATAGTCCTGTTTCTAGTAACGGTTGATGAAATTTAGGAAGCTAACTTATTCAAAAAAATAGAGTAAATGGGTGATGAAAAAAATTTCTTGGGCCAAAGTCTTCTCTTTTGTGAGGAATATTTTTGTCTTCTATCGGTTTGCTCTCCTGGGAAGGATGTGGAGGGAACATATTAGTGAGGAAAAAATATTTTCGTCACCAAAAAGGTGTGGAGGGAACATATTAGTGACGAAAAAAATATTTTCGTCATCAAAAATTCCATTCTTCCACAAGTTTAGAGACGAAATAAAATTTCATCACCTTTATTTTTGTTTATCCTCCCAATTAGAGACGAATTATATTTTTCCTCTCAAAATAGTCATATAGGAGACAAAAATTAATTTCGTCACCAGAATTTCGTCACGGTTTATCATTTTTGTTGTAGTGCAAGGCTAAAAATGATAATCTCATTCTTAAAATGGTGTAAATCTTTACCTTTGCGTACTGGTCCACACTCCTCCCTTGTATTCAACAAGTCAAATCGTCCTTGTTAGTACTAAAAAAGGCATACCTTAATCTTATGTTATGGTGTTTTGTGTTCAGAACAATAAGGGCATGTTTGTTTGGTAGGATTTGAGTGCCATATTATGCTATAGTAATCTATCTGGTATTTATCCAGTATTTGAGAAAAAAGATTTACGGTATGGTTTAGGTATCCATCGTACTTCATATCCCACAAATGACGGGATATCCTATATCATGGGATCCTCACTTTCACATATCCTACGCAATTATCAATCCTTTCACGATTAGTCCCGTCAAACAAACGAGCCATAGTGTTCTAATTTTTGGGACCTGCAGAACTCGAACACTGTTGTATTCCAGGAAACTAACACCTTAAATTATAAAGCTTCAAATCAGTAACCTAGTTAACAAGAGTAGGAGTGAACAGAAATCCACTCCATTTGTTCCCTTACTGGCTCCAGCAAGTGAATGGAATGGATCATTGCTTCTTCGAAATGACTAAACTTTGGGAATAAAATACAAACATGCTATCATAAAAATATGCATTAACAGCACATATCCCTTTCTTGTCTTCAACAGCCACATTTTAGCACATGTAAGCAAGCAGGAATTCGACTAACACTGACCTATCCCTTTCAGGAATTATAAGTCAACAGCAATACCTTTGGATAGGTATTGTAAGCAAGCAGGCAATCTTGGTTTAGCAATGGCCTGTAAAGGGGTTCTCATGTAAGTCACCATTCCCGGGTTCTCTGACATGTCTATCTCTTCCGGCTTCACACCTTCTGGTGGGGTCCACAAGAAATGGTGGAGAAGGTGACCAAGCATGGATGTCACCAAGTTGATCCCGAGCTGAGTCCCGGGACAAACCCGTCGGCCCGCCCCAAAAGGCAACAACCGGAAATCGTGACCCTTCATATCAACATCCTCCTCCAAAAACCTCTCGGGCCGGAACTCGGTAGGGTTTTTCCAAACTGTCAGGTCACGGCCCACGGCCCACACGTTCACGTGGACTATGGATCCTTTAGGGATATCGTAACCGCCGATCTTCACGTTGGAATTAGCCTTGTGGGGAAGCATCAGTGGGGTTGGAGGGTGTAACCTCAATGCTTCTTTGGCTACACACTGTAGGTAAGGGAGGTTATAGAAGTCGGATTCGGTCATTACCCGATTGGATCCGATGACCCTATCTAGTTCCTCTTGAGCTTTTTGTTGCACCCTAGGATTCTTGATCAACTCAGCCATTGCCCACTCGACGGAGATACTCGTTGTGTCTATGCCTGCATGCATCATGTTCTGAAAAAAAACAAAAAGGCAAGAAATTCTTAGCTACTAAATTGTCTTACTGATCTCACTTTTTGCTAATATATAGTGTTTTATTTTTTAGTACACAATATGCAGTATCCAAGGATGGAGACATGGAGGCTAGTAGGAGTGTTGCCCTTGCTTTAATTTGAAAAAACTCTACTATTACATTGATAATATATATCATCAAATTATATAACTCCGCCCCTCCTCCACATATATGGCCCATCTCCCTACGCAAAAATTCTGATTCCGTCCTTAGGTCAGTATCTGTGCTACCATATGCATATGCATAACAGTTGACAATAGTAAATAGACATTCAAGATAATAATGGATAGGTATTCGTACCCAAAGAAGCCCAATAACTGTGGCCTCGCTAAGTTCATACTTCTCTTTCGATGTAAGCAACGCATCCACAAAATGCTGTTTAGCATCACCGGTCTTGTGGCGGGCGACGGTGTGCTCCTTCATGATTGCCTTGGTGAGTCGGTCTCGTCGCTCCCTGTGCTTGGCGAAAGCATCTTCCTCGAGAGGGAACATCCACCGAAGCCAGGGGATGTGCTCCGCCAGGGTCAATGACGCTTCCAGTTCAAAGCTGAAGGCCACTAGTGATTTCAACTCTAGGCCTTGATCGTCTATCTCGCCCTTTGTATTCATAAATCGTTTGCCGAATGCCAGCCTTGTTATGTTGTTGAATGCTACTGCTCCTAAGTATTTCCTCAAAAGCAAACCCTTTTTTAAATTTTCTGCACATTCAGTTCAACAAACTGTTATGTCACTGAGTTGATCATAAATTTGCAATTTAGGCCCGGTCTCATTTTTACTGGCGGAATCATTTTACATACACAAACATTGGCCACATAAAATGCATAGATGGACATGTTTTTTTTTTTTTTTTTAGGTGAAACCATTTTCCAATGTCTTAACTCATGATATCACGATTCTTACTTTCTCATGAATGCTTTGACTCTTCTTAAATGTTCTTGCCTTGTTCTAGAAATTGACTTAATTTAGGAACCGACTTAAGTTGACTTTTTGAGTTGATATGTATTGTGAGAGAATGACCTATTATGTAAAGTGCAATAAGTCAGTTTGGAAATAAATCAGTTTTGTGATACAACCCACTACATAGAAAGTGTGTTCCTTTAAAAAGACAATGGAAAATCAAAATTCTACATTACTTGGGTAAATTTCATTGACGTCCCGTGAGCTTTCTTACAAAAGCAACCACCTCCCCTGAAGTTTCTGAACTGTCATTGTCCTCCCTTACTTCACCTAACAATAGCTGAATACACCCTTCCATTTATTATCCCACAAACGGGCGTGGGAGAGTGTCCCCATAGGGCAGCAATGCTTGCCACCCATCATAACTCAGCCATTTTGGCTCCCTTTTTCAACCCCCAATTTTGATATGATTTTATTGCTATTTTTTGCAGCCTATTTTAGGTCCCGCAAAGATGATTTAAAATGCATGTTGTTTTTTAGAAATTTTTTTACGGGTCTTTGCAAAAAATTAGCTTAACCTGATGTCGTTAAGAGCTTTTCAGAATTCGTAGGCACCCTATTAATTCTGAAAAAGCCCTTACCGTTATCGAATTGAGTTAATTTTTTTGAAAAAACCGATAATAACACATTCTAAGAATATTGAGCGGTTATCGCATCACAATTTTTCATCCCCAAATGATTCATTAAAAGGGTAAATTACAAATCAACCCCAAGCTTCCTCGCAATTACAGATTGCACCCACATTTGGAAAATTACAAATTACCCCTACCGAATCATAAATTACCCCATTGTCGTAATGTAGCTTTTTGGAAAATCTACAGAATCTGTCTGACATCATCAAATCGTAATTAGAAAGGACGAAGCTGACATTTTGTAGCTTGTGAAAGGTGGTAGAGGCATGGAAATAACTTGTCAAAGCATTGCAATTAGGATTTGATGATGTTAGATAAATTCCGTCAAATTTCCTAATATCTATGATATGGGGTAATTTGTTATGCCCTAGGGGTAATTTGTAATTTCTCAAATGTGAGGAGCAATCTGGAATTGCTAGAAACGTCAGGGGTTGTTTTCTAATTTACGCTTTTTATAAATTAAAAAACAATCATTTTCATGTTTCAAACACTCCACCATGGGCACTGGAAAAATTATAGTGTGGTCTCTAAGTCATCGTCACCGGGTGACCCAATACCGTTCTCCACCACATATTTATGTGGGTCTAGACTAATTGTATGGACATTACATGACTTTGTGGTGGAGTATTGTTTTGAGACAAAACGTGGCGGTATCAATAATTACTCGTATGGGGAGATCAAAACCTACCGCCATACCCCTCTCTCCTCTTCCTTAGCAGCCCACCTCCTCTTTTCCTCTCCTCTCCTCTATCTCTACCACTTGTGTGGATATGGGTTGAGACACTCTCTCTACATGGCGGTATCAATAATTTACTTTGTTTTTAAAAAAAATGAAAACACTCAACCAAGATAATTTCTAATTTACAGAAACAAAAAGGAAAAGAAAAGGAAGGAATCATACCAGGGTTGGTGCAGTCATTGAATAAGGACTCAACCATGGCCGTAACCTCTTCCTCTCTAATGGGCCTGAGGGCCTCAATCCTCTTCGGAGAAAACAAGTCAAGTGTACAAACTTTCCTAACCTTCACATAGTGAGGCCCATAATCAGCCCAAACAAGGTCCTGTCCATCTTCGCTAGTCTTGCTCACCGTTCTGCTCCTATGCCTATCCGCCAATTGCTGATCCTTCTCCTTTAGCACCTCCTTTGCAAGCTCCGAGCTCGAAACGACCACGTTTAGCGTCGAGCCCATCCACACCGATATGATCGGGCCGTAGACTTGGGCCCACTCCGCAAAGCACCGAAACTTCACCGGCTTTACGCCGTAGAGGTTGCCTACGATTGGCAGTGGGCGTGGGCCTGGTGGAAGCTTGAATCTCAGCCGTTGGTAGAGGTAGTAATAGTATGGAAGGAAGATTATTAGAATGATTGAAAATAGGGATATGAGAGACACTGCCATTTTTCAGACTCGTTGTACATGGAAGATGCACCGTGGCAGGATCTTCATTTATATATACAAGGTGGGTTAGGTGAACATGTGCAGGTGTGCATGTACTGGTCAACATCACTGGTAGGTGTAGCATCATTTTGGAGTCTAGGGCTTGTAGCGAGTCTCATCCGACAGCCTATCTCAGCACTAACACTAACAGCTCAGATTTAATCCGAACTCCTAATGATCCGAATCGTTCATTGTTTAGATTCAAATCCAAGTGTTCATTATCGAGATAGACGGCCGGATTGACTCACTACACTCCTGTAGTGAGCCCCACTACGGGGCCTATCATTTTCACCCATGAATACGATATAAGGAACAAAGAAAAAAGGGAAAGTCAGAAACTTGAGGAACAAAGAAAAAAAGGAAAGTCAGAAACTTAGATCGTTTTCATTCAATTTTTCTTCTTTCGTGTGAAATTAGTTTCCAGGATTTCAAAAAACAATTCCGATATTGAGGCTCCGTTTCTTTCGATCAATGTAAAATGTTTTTAAATGAAAAATTTCTTTGGCTGAAAACAAACTTTTTGATAAGTAGGTGTAGCATCATTTTCGGCCATGAATTCGATACATGGAACAAAGAAAAACGGGAAAGTCCGAAACTTGAACTTCCAATGGCAACGAAATTCCAAAATGCAATTTCCATCGATACCAATAAATAGAATTATAAAAGAACAGATTTGAAGTGTAAATTACAAAATCGGAATACAAACTATATTGACGAAAACGAGTCGAGTCTTGTGTCAGACACAGTCTCTTTAAGATAGATTTGCTGTCTACCGTTGGTGTTGTAGAATTCGTGGACATCTATATCCTAGGATGAAACGGCAAATCACGAACGTGAGAACACCGCTAATGAACGGTTTGGTGAACTAACAGTTATCTGTGTATCTCTCTCTCTCTCTCTCCCACAAAAAAAGGAATATCAAAATGGTATTGTATAGAACGCGTATTTATGGTATTCGAACTCATATTTCTGGTATCTAGAACCAAAACGAGATTCCAATAAAATAAGCACCAAGAGGGCTCTTGACCTGCCAACAAAAAAATCAATTCCAAAACTGCTGAAGCGAATGTAGAGATTAAATTATGCCATAATCTCACATCATGAGGGGTCTTCAACCAGCTATAACCGCTGAACTCTTTGGTTGCCTATTTTGTGTTGGGAAAAATTCGGCAAAAACATGAAATTCCAAAGAACAATTTCCATTATAATAATAGACAAAATTACAAATTTCAAAGACTTAATAAACAGATTAGACAAGTCGAAAACGAGTTGAAAACCGAACCGAGTCCTGTGTGATACCGTAGTCTCCTTAACAAAGATTTGCCGCCTACCATGGGTGTTATAGGGTTTACCGGCGTCTCTGTCCTAGGATAAAACGGCTAAAACCACAAGCCGACGGAACACCACCGTCGACTGTCTTGGCGAACTTACACGCGTTTGCCCCTCTCTCTTTCAAAGAAATGTATTTGCGGAAGTGAATTTTTGGAGTACAAAGGGCTTGTCACAACTAGAAGGAGATGACCTATTTATAGGCAACCGATGGGCAAGTCTTTGGCCAAGTCATTGCCAAGTCTACCCAAGTCATCCAAGGAACTTAGCTTGAAAGGCATGAGTGTGGAAATTGACTTCCCGGACTTGAATGAAACCACTGAATCTCACCACAAGGGGGAATGTACAGCAGGACTTCCTTCCCATTCATCCTGATACAATGTACACGTAATGGAACATATCGGTTGCCTCAAGTGACCCTCCGCGTGCCCCTTTTAATTCATACCGAAATTATAAAATTTCCAACATTTTGTTCATAAAATTTTCAACACATCTTTTGTGGGAAATTAGTTTCCGGGACTTTAGAGAACAATTCCCGATATGGATTCAGGAAACCTATTCAAAAACAGTTTTCTACATCAGTTTCCAAGAAGAAAAGACTAACTAAAGGAAGGAGGTAACGAGGTTAGCTGGGGCGAAAACTGGACAACCTCATTAACTGTTACATTCAAAATCAATAGTCTAGGAGTTATGAGAATAGCAGCAAATTAAACAGAAGGGAAAATTACATGTCAACAACACCACGTTTTTACAGGTGAGCCGGCAATCTTAGTTTAGCAACTGCCTGCAATGGTGTTCTCATGAAGGACATAATTCCCGGGTTCCCCGACATGTCTATCTCTTCTGACTTCACACCTTCCGGTAGGGACCATGAAAAGTGGTGAAGAAGGTGACCAAGCATTGATGTCATCAAATTGATCCCGAGTTGAGCCCCGGGACAGACCCTTCGGCCTGCCCCAAAAGGCAACAACCGGAAATCGTGACCCTTCATATCAACATCCTCCTCCAAAAACCTCTCAGGTCGGAATTCAGTGGGATTTTTCCAAATTTTCGGGTCACGTCCCATGGCCCACACGTTTACGTGGACGATGGATCCTTTAGGGATATCGTAACCGCCGATTTTGACATTGGAATTAGCCTTGTGAGGAAGCATCAGGGGGAGTGGAGGGTGTAGCCTTTCGGCTTCTTTGACTACACATCGTAGGTAAGGGAGGTTAGGGAAGTCGGATTCGGTCATGACCCGTTCGTAACCGATGGCGCGGTCTAGTTCCTCTTGTGCCTTTTGTTGCACCCTAGGATTCTTTATCAGCTCAACCATTGCCCACTCGATGGAGATAATCGTTGTGTCTATGCCTGCATGGATCATGTCCTAAAAAATATAAAAGGGACGAACTATTAGCTGCTAAATACCTTAATACGCAACGGTGATAATAGTCCATCTGAATGACTAAGGTTGAGTTTCCCGTTTCGCTTTTTAGCATCCCCGATTCTCATTTGCTAAAAACAGCAAGGTGATTTTAGCAACTTAAAGTCTTGTGGTATTCTTGTGGCCTTCTTCTTACTTGAAGCTTTTAAGATAATAAAGGATAGACATTCGTACCCAAAGAAGCCCAATAATTGTGACCTCGCTTAGTTCATACTTCTCTTTCGATGTAAGCAATGCATCCACAAAGTGCTGCTTGGTTTCGCCGCCGCTCTTGTGGCGGGCGGCAGTGTGCTCCTCCATGATGCTCCTGGTGAGCCGTGCCTTCAACGTGCGGTGCTTGGCGAAAGCCTCTTCGTCCGAGGGAATATCCACCGGAGCCAGGGGATGAGCTCTGCTATGGACAACGATGCCATCAGCCTAAAACTGGTGGCCACTAATGAATTGAACTCTTTGCCTTGATCGTCTATCTCGCCCTCCGAATTCGCAAATCTTTTGCCGAAAGCAATCCTCGTTAAGTTGTTGAATGCAGCTGCTCCCAAGTATTTCTTCACTAGCAAACCTTTTTCGGAAATTTCTGCATACCAAGTTTTAGAAAATTTTATGTACTTAGATTAAACTACTTGAAATGGGTGAAAGCATTTGTTAGCCTATGTTCTTTGATCAGTGACTTCATTTCATATAAACCGTTTTTAATGAAACGATTACCCAGCTTTTTGTTATTATAGTTTTGACTTTTCACCATTTTACTTGTGAATTTTATAGAGGGTCCCATTTAAAAAAGTTTCGCATCAAGCCCTAAAGAATTCAGAGCAGGCCCAGAGTAAAGCCCACTTACTCCATGCCGTCACTCCTTAAAAAAGTTGGTTTTTTTTTGGGGGCCGATCCAAATTCAAACTTGGGAGTTACATACTCAACATTGTTTACATCATTGTCAGGCCGAGTTTCCCAAAATAAGTCATGGTGCTAAAAGCCACATTTAAAATTTATCTTTATTTAAATTTTTTTTCGCATTTGTTACTAGGGTGTGCAAGAAAACCGAAAAAAATCGCGAAACTGGACCGACCAAACCGAACCGGTCTATTTAGATTGGTTCTATAGTTTAATGGTTTGGCTCTGGTTCTAAAAAAATGAAAACCCGATATTTTGGTTTGGTCCCTAGTTTCATAATTAGGAACCGTGGTTTGAACCGAGCGGGTTTGTGTGTGTGTGTGTATACACCCTCATAAATACCCACACACACTTGATAATTTTACCAGCTTTAAGTTTTAACGTTGCATCTGCCACATATATCAATAATGATATACGAGAGTATTCTAATAGTTGTTTTAGTTATTGTTGGAGTTCTTAATTTATTTGTAGGTTGGTTTAATGGATTGGGGGTGTTGGAGCGCCCAAAGAAACAATAAAAAAAATCACTCAAAACGATGTGGTTTTGAGTCCTAGAAACATAAGAGATAGGGTTTTTTTGGAAACTTAATTACCACTAGGTCAAGTTTTTTTTTTACCCAAAACAACGAGCATTATTCCTAGTTCAATTTTTTGGGGGGGTTTTAGGCACTTAGGGTATCATATGGTTTCATAGGGTTTTTAGAAATTTAGGCACTTTCATGGGATTTTGGGGGTTTAGGCATTTTCATAGAGTTTTAGAAATTTAAGCACTTTTATGGGATTTTGAGGGTTTAGGCATTTTAATACGGTTTGGAAGTTTTGGGATTTAGGCACTTTGAATTTAAGCACTTTGGGGAAAAAAAAAAAAACTAACTTAACCCCGTGGGACCCGGTGGGAATTATTTTCTCAAAAGTGGACTTAGTGGTAATCGCCCAAAACGACGTGGTTATGGGCGATTTTCAAGTGCCGATTTTCAGCACCCCGGATCATGGTTTAATGGTAGTTGTTTTACGAAGAAATTGCAACGATTTTGTGACAATTTTTTTTTTGGGCAATTTTTGAATGCTAACATGGTTTATAATAAGAAACCGAACCAAACCAGACCGGTCTTAACGGTTTGATGTGGTTTCCACATGTGTAACGGTCTGGTTGTGATTTTCAATTTTTTGAAATCGTTAGATATGGTTCGGTCCCCGAATTTCTATAAAACCGGACCATGTACACTTCTATTTGTTAGTTTTGTGTCTTATTGGTTCGTCTCGATGAGAAGAATCCGAAAAGTAAAAAATTATTGCTTTTATCTTTAGTAATTCTTTTAGGCCTCTGAAAAGTCAGGGCCGACCTTATGAGTGTATATGGAATTTCACAAGCTATATCCTTTTGGAACCGGGCGAGGTGCTGCGCAGTGTGCTGTGCGGCCCATTTCGGCGCTGTTCCGACACTGTTTCGACGATCGAAGACGTCCACCGTGTAGAGCTCGTCGAGTACTATAAATGTACTAAAAATCAAGTCGATCGGATATCGTTAAGTGCCTTATTGGAACACAAATAAGTTGAAAAAAATTGGAACACGACACTTCTCTCTCTCTCTCTCTCTCTCTCTCTCTCTCTCTCTCTACCTTTGAACTTTGAAGCTTTAGGGATCTCAGCCGCCTGGGGGGGGGGAGCGGCTTCCGCCTCCTCCCCCCGGGCCCTTTTCCTCCTTTCCCTACTCCTCCTCATCCCTCCCTCTCCCCCTCTCCTTCCCTCCGTTTTGTTGTTTCTTCAACCTAGTCTTTTTCTCCTCCCTCCTCCTTGCTTTTGTTTGTGTCCCGGCCATGGCTGCTCTGTTGGGAGCAGTTGTTCTTGCCTAACGGCATGCCAGATCTTTCATCTCCCACGCCGGATTCATTGTTGGATGGTGCCGGTTTCGGGCCTAAGGGCTAGTGTGGATGGCAACTGGGGTGCGATAGCTTTGGCTATCGTCTTGGTTTGTGGTGGAGTTCTGGGTTTTGGCTGCGGCAATGCGTTGGGATCTCGTCGTTTTTGGCGTGTTTTGGTTGATGGAGGTGGCTACTGGGTTGTTGGAGTAGGGTTCAGGTTGTATGTTTGATCTGTTTTTGCCTTTTTCAGGTGGGTCGCAGTGGTTTCATTAGGAGCTTCGGGTTTTAGGACTAGGAAAAGGCGGTTCTAGGTGGTTTTCATGAGCGGGTGGCCTCGTGGTGGGTTTTTCTCGGGTGTTTTCAGGGTGTCTCGTTTTGAGGGGAGGGGCCGTTTGGTGGAGGCTCTCGGGTATTCTCGACTGAGGTGTTCGATTGAGGGGTTTGGGTGGTTTAGGGGCAGAACGCTGCGGTGATGGTGGCTAGGGGCAACGAGGGGAGGTGGCGGCTGTGGGCTGGGTTGGTGTTTCGGTGGTGCAGTAGCGGCGAAGAGGCGGAGGAGTTGCTCGTTGAGGTTGTCTAACTTTTTTCTTGGGCAGTGCATTGGGCTTGGGGGCAGTGCATGGGGATCACAATAGCAGGGGTTTAGGTAGGGCAGTACATGGGGAACTCATGCCAATTCTTGGGCAGTGCACTGGTACGTAGGGGTTTTTGGTTTGGCATGGGCGGCAGGTTTTGGTTGCCTTCTTGGTTTAGGTGCATGGTTTGTGGGGTTCTAGGTGCAGACAAAAAAGTGTAGGCGTGGTATAAGTGGGCCCAAGCCATATGCATATTTCAGGTTGCTATTGTTTGCATTGGATGAGATGGCCTGCGGTGAGCTGGCAGTTGCAGTGGAGAGGTGGTCGTACCGACCTATGGAGCAACAGCAGGGGCATGTTCCCCGGGTTCCGGCGTTGGTTGGTTGCGCTCGTCTGTTACTGGTTCTGTGTGGCTTTTGTGCTTCCATTGTATAATTTGGGGCGATGTTTAGCCCTTAGGGTGTGGGCTTTGACCCAATAGGTTTGTGCTTCGGCTCTTGGGGTTCTTTGATTGGTTCCTTGCCAATCGAGGATTGGGTCTCGGATTTGGCATTGAATCTTTGTATTTGATGTTGTTTCCTTGCTCCTTTTAGTCATTGTAACTTCTTCAATGATTAATAAAATTTTTTGCCGTGCAAAAAAAAAAAAGAAAAAAATTGGAACACACGCCTTAAAACATTAAATGAAAACCATTGAAAACATTTTTTTCAACATATTTGTGTTCTGATGAGGCACTTAACGATATCGGATTGAGTTGATTTTTGGTACACTTATAGTAATCGACGAGCTCTACGCGGTCGACGTCTCCAATTGTCGGAACAGTAAGCACAGCACGCTGCCAACACCCCCTGCTTCCTATTCTTTCATCCGAATTAGTATATAATTACTAACACTAATTCTTCCCTTGTATGGTACTATCATAGTGATATCAAATCTGGACAAATAAAACGGACCCTTAGTTGTTTAATGTTCCGGATGGTAATCATGGAAACAATGGAATTAAGGGGCTTATCCCAGTAAGTTCGGCTTCCGGTTATTAACTTCATGACCCAGACATTAATTGAAATACGTGTTAGCTAACCAGAAAATATGATTATCCAAATGGAAACAATGAAATTGAATAATAGCATATGTCTTATGGTTCTAGCCATTTTAATTTCTCGGTCGATCATTTGAACATTTCAAAATGCACACACTCCACCATCATGAACACCGTATTTCAGAGTGCACACACTTCATCATGTATACATGAATATATAAACACCGTTGAAGAATATTTCAAATTTACAGAACCAAAAAAAAAAAAAAGGAAGAGAAGGAATCATACCAGGGTTGGTGCAGTCATTGAATATGGACTCAACCATGGCCGTAACCTCATATTCCCTAATGGGCCTAAGGGCCTCAATCCTCCTCGGGGAAAACAATTCAAGTGTACAAACTCTCCTAACCTTCACATAGTGAGGCCCATAATCGGCCCATATGAGGTCCTTACCATCTTCGGTAGACTTAGCCACCGATCTGCTCCTATACCTATCTGCCAATTGCTGATCATTCTCCTTTAGCACCTCTTTTGCAAGGTCCGAGCTCGAAACGACCACGTGTAGCGTCGAGCCCATCCACACCGATATGATTGGGCCGTAGACTTGGGCCCACTCAGCAAAGCATCGGAACAAAACCGGCTTTACGTCGTAGAGATTGCCTACGATGGGTAGCGGGCGGGGACCCGGTGGGAGCTTGAATCTCAACTTTTGGTAGAGGTAATACGAAAAGAAGATGATTAGAATGATTGGAAATAGGGATAAAAGAGGGAATGCCATTTTTCTGAGGAATTTCTTTGAGGCACAAACTTTGAGATGTGTTTATATGCCTCCAATAATAGGATCTTTTAGAGAGATGTACGCGAACTATGAGATGTGTTTATATACCTCCAATAATAGGATCTTCGTGACATATAAACGATATGCTAGTGACTGGAATGAAAGCTTACTGTGTCGTCGAACAATGAGAACGCAAGCTTATCTAATGACACGTAACATAAATTTTAAATCTTCTTAATTAGCCGTGAAGTTTTAATTTATAGCGATTACATAATTTCAATATACTGATGAAGTCGTCAATATCTATACAATATATGTTGTTCGTATTTGGTAAGGGATTCTACACACTGCTTAGGTGCAAACCTCATAGCTCTCGATCGAATTTTGATGATTCAAACCGTTCAATGTGTTTAGAACATATTTTTAAGAATCCCTGCGAGGAATCACCCAAAAAAATGACCGGGGAGATTTTGATCCGAGCAGTTTTTGAGGGCGGATTTGCTGTAACCCGGTATACACCGTTTGGTGAGGACAAATAATGTCTTTAAGAAAGCGTTATTTCAACGGGCCTCAAATTGTTTTTTTCGGAGCAGATTGGAGTAGAAGAGACGACTCCATCATCATCAAATTGGTTGCGGATCTGCTATCCCGAAAACCCTGTCCCAACTTTGTGTCCCGTCCATCCGAGCAATCAAAGGCTTAGAGTCGCAGATGAACATGTTTGGCTCAGATTTGTTTGGGGTGAGATGAAATCCAAGCCGTTGATTGCACGGATGAACGACTCGGATGGATGGGACAAGGAGTTGGGACAGGGAATTCGGGACAGCGGATCCACTTCCCATCAAATTTTTCCAAGATCAGATTCCAATAAAGGAAAGTAAGGAATCCCTTACCTAATCCGTGGTAAGGGATAGCCTTTTTCTTACGAAGAAAAAGTCTTGTTTTAACATATTGGATAGCCTTTTTCTATTCTAATTCAATATTAGTGTGAAGACTTGGGTTGTCTACGCATTGTTTAATATCTTGTGACCTATGCAACAAAATATTGCATAGATCATCTTCAACTATTTACTCCAAATGCCATTTCGATATTTTTCTTATCTCATCCATGTAATATTCCATGGAATCATCTTCAATATTCCATAGAATCATCTTGCCCGTTGCGAATGCTTTTTTGAAAGAGTTATCTCATTCAACAATGCTTAAGATCTTGTGTCATACGCAACAAATTGAAGGATTGGATGGATCATCTTGCCCGTTGTGAATGCTTTTTTGAAGGAGTTATCTCATTCAACAAGGCTTAAGATCTTGTGTCATACGCAACAAATTGAAGGATTGGATTGAATCATCTTAATTCAACTACTTTGAAAAATCTATATGTTTTGATTCAACAATTAGATTTCAGTGATTGGTTCAGAACACGTTTTGTTCACTCGAAATCAGTTTTGTCTTGTTATTCGTACACAACCCATGTTTCAAAAATCCGAAAGTTCAAAAATTGTTTATGATACAAACCACAGAAGCATCGATATGGAATTATACGTTCACAGTCTGTTATTTTGTACAGGTCGAGGACCTGAATCGTAAATAGATTTAGAGAATATTCACTATCAAAATTATTCTCGATTATTATTGTGGGATCGAATATCTTATTCGCAAAATTATATTCGTTTTTCATTGGTTGTTGGTTATACTATATGTTAATCAAACAATCAATTCAGTATTTCAATGTGAGTTTATTATGAAGACAATTAGGTTGCATGACCTCACTGCAGGTTGAGCCCCGTTCCTTATCTATTTAACGCACTACTACAAAATGTGATAAAGGTCACGCTAAGAATATCTCAGTTTTTGTAAAACCGTGATAAAATAATATAGACTGGATTTTTAGTCGCAGTTATAACAAAAAACTGCGGCAAAAAGATTTTTTGATCTCAGTAATCTAAAAAACTGAGATTGTTTATGAAAGAATAAATCTCGCTTTTGAAAAACTGAGATTGTATTGAAAGAATGGATTTCGGTTTTGAAAAACTAAGATAAATATGAAAGAATATATCTCGTTTTGGAAAAACTAAGATTATAGTTAAATATTTTAGATCTTGTTTGGTAACAAAAGATCTCGTTTTGGAAAAACAAAGATTATAGTTGTATGTATACCAAGGTAGGTACCACACATGTGATCTATTCACAAATTAAGTTACTGCACTTGCCTATGTATCCTGTTAATTTCTTGAGAATGTTATTTCTGGGGTTTTTGATTATTGTCTTCTTGTTATTCAGTTTGCAGCTTTTGTTATATAAGAGGTGTTTTCAATTTATTTAAATTTTTATTGTGTTATGACTTATGGGCAGTTGCAATGTGGTAGTGAGATTGGGTATGGTTTAAACTTTAGAGGTTCATGGAATTGAAACCTCTTATTTGTTTACTAGGTGAGCAACCCTTCAACCAGGAATCACATTCTCAAACTAAGTGGGAATCTGATGCCTCCCTTACCCCATGGGAATTTCAAATTCCTGGTTCATTCAATAGGAAAAGAAACTGTTGATTTTAATAAATTTCCAAAATAATTGTTTCGTACTTAAGATTACTCAATTAATCCAAACACCGTAATGAAATTACTTCAGGAGTCAAATTTCTGATTTCCAGTAATTACATTCCTATTCCTACCCAAGGAAATTTCCAGGAATTTGATTTCCGGTAATTATATTCCTATTCCGACTCAAGATTTTGGTCATCCAAACACAGCCTTAAAGGCATCTCCTACTTACGCCATTTCTTTTCATGATACCACAAGCCACATCATGATGATATCACAAGCCACACATCCTAGTTAATACTTAGCATAGACCCTAGTTAACAGCAGAAAAGGAGGTTACATCCAAGCATAAGCTCTCACTGTCCTCTTCTTTGTTGAACAGCACCACAGAGAGCTCAAGTTGTGGCAAAACTGCAACGAAGATGTAGTTGGGGCACTGCAATTCCAGAGCAGCAACATATTCACTGAACATAGGAACATTGAATTGTATGTCTTGGAGCGGGACAATCCATGCACAATTTGCCATCTTAATAACAATATGAGGCAAGTCCAAGCTTGAAAGCACATGAAGTCGCTGCTTGAAAGCACATGCACAATTTATGTGTATTTCAAAAGATATGAACCTAGTATTTTTTTACCTGCCGGAGTTGCATTCCTAGAACATACAGACAGCCAAACTTAAGGACAGTCAACTGGTTTTCAACAACCGAAAGCAGAATAGAAGCATAAAGGTTATCTAAGCAAAACAAATGAACAAGCTAATTAGAATGCCAAATCATCAACCAACCCTGAATACAATTTGAAGAATGACCACTAAGATGCACAATTATGCTCAGTTGGGGTAGGGTCCAAGATTTGCCAATGTGGATCTTCGTCCATCCCATTCATAGAAGGCTTGCACGTCATCTTCATTAAAGATTGTGGTATTGAACACTCATTTACTCTCACAACTAAAAAAAACAAGCTTACAGCTAGGCATCAATCCTTTGCAACACAAAAGTTAGGCCATCCATGGCCAAACACATTATTGACAACTTAAAAAGGCCAACCCCTGCGTCTATGCTTCAGTAAGACTCTGATGGCCCCTTGTCCTTGAAAGAAATGTCGAAGCCTATCCTGGCAAGGTCTATACCAGAAGAAACAATGTAATGAATTTCTAATTTAGAACACAGACAATTGTCCAAAAGGACAAATTTGGTGCTTTAAAGGGTGTTTAGTCTAGCTTAACTTATTTTAAAGCGGAGAAATGCTACTATGCACACCCTCTAAAAATTACTCAATATGTGATTTTATGACTCAAAATATGAGATTTTTTTGCTCTAAATATGAGATTTTTTGGCTCTAAATGCGAATGGCATATGGTATGCACACTCATACGGATGTCCACAAAATCTCATATATGTCCACAAAATCTCATATTTGGAGCCACACAATCTCATATTTGGACCCATGCGGATTGCTACAGTAACGCTACAGTGCCACACATCTCATATTTGAGCCACAAAATCTCATATTTAGAGCCACAAAATCTCATATAGTCAATGGTCAAAGGTGACACACGTCACACGTGGCACAATCTCGGCCGTCCATCCGTATGGGGTGTGTACCGTATGCCATCTCATATTTGGAGCCACAAAATCTCATATTTGGTGCCACAAAATCTCATATAATCTCATATTTGGTGCCACAAAATCTCATATTTGAGCCACAAAATCTCATAGGGGGGGGGGGGGGGGGGTGTTTACCTTAGCATTTCTCTTTAAAGCGTCCAATAAATTGATAAAAAAATTTTGAGGGCTCAAGAACAATACTAGACAAAAATACCCTTAATAAACCCCCACCACTCACGCGCACCATGTGGAGGAATCTCCTGTGGACAAAAGCAAAAGTTGGGTGTTGTTCCCATGTGGACAATTTACTGTTTACTGTTTATTGAAAGAGAAAGGTGGGTGTTCCCATGTGGACATTACCCCAGTCCTCAACATTTTGTGACCAACCCTCCCCGTCTAACACTTCTGACCCATCCACTCTCTCTCTCTCTCTCTCTCTCATGCGTCTGTAATTGATGGCGTGGGACAATTAATTTCTCTCTCTTCAATTTTGGGGTTCAATTTCAGGGAGTTTAGGCTTTTGGGGTAGGGTATGGTAAGTTTAGGCAGTTTGGGTTTAGGCATTTAATTTTCATGATTGACTCATATACTATGTCCTTGTCGAAGGATGATCCCTAAGGAAAAACAAAAAAAAAAAAAACAAAATGCAGTAGTTTGTTAATTCAAATGAAAACAATAAATAGCACAACCCAAGCAAGTAAACAAACATTACAAGCCAACGAGCATCACCAAACGTGCAGAGCAAACATTATTTAATCAAGGGCTTCACCGGACGTGCAAAGCACGTGGCATATCACCTAGTAGCATAGTCGCAATTACACATAGGCAAAATAAGGATGTGAGTTATCATGGCTCACCTCCTAAATCTATCCAAATTCTGTTGAAACAATACCCCATTTGTTCCAGTAAAAACCAAATTGGACCACAAACAAAACCCAGATATTCTCTTTATTACGTTTCTCAAAGGAAAAAACACAAAAAAGGCCAATCAGAAGTCATTATCGGGAAAGAAAAAGATTAGGTTTTCGAACCACAGTAACATAATCAAAGAACCTCTAAACCCAACATTGTTGAAAGCTCATCTATCTTTCGAAAACTTATCTAATCAATTAGTGGAATATCTCGCCAGAGAAACCGCCAAAGCTTCCTCTAAATCGAACACCGGTACCTCCCTTCAGACCAAACCCTTCAACTTACTCTTTCTCATCTCTTCCCTTTCTATCAAATCTAAAAGATTCAGTCTAGGACATGTAAGACTCAGTACCCATATAACGCGGCATAACTCCACAAAGTAAGGCGTGAGCCTCGTTCTTGGGTAAGCCAACACAATTTAAATATCAACCACCATTTGTAGTATGGATATTTGGTTGGATCCGTGGCTTCCTCTGACCTACTCTTTCAAGGCCCTTAGGAAACCTCAATTGCGGCCTAACCCTCTGCACAGCGTTCACAAAGTTTCAGACTTGATTGATGAGGATCTACACCAATGGAAACATGACCTTGTACAGGAACTTTTTGTGCCCGATGATGCTGAATCAATCCTCGCCCTTCCTACTAGCAGCCAAGGTATCCCCGATGAAGGTGTATGGCACTATACAGGAGATGAAGGTTTCACGGCACGTTCTGCTTATTTTTTGGCAAAATCTCTTACTTTGCCTAAAAGAACTAGAGAGAAAGGGGAGACTAGTGGTGGTAACCATAGTAGTTTTGATTGGAGTTGAGTTTGGAAGATCCCAGTACCGAATAAGGTACAGCATTTTATTTGGCGTTGTTTACACAATTCCTTAGCTGTTCTTACTAACCTTCATCGGAAACAATTTGATGTCTATCCTTATTGTTCTTACTGCCATAAAGAATTTGAGCCTATTGAACAGGTGTTTGAACATGTGTTATTTCATTGCAAAAGAGCTAGAGAGGTTTGGGATCTCTCCTCCCTAGTCCCTAATGCTACAAAGGATTGGAAATGCTTGAAATTTTTTGTGAATGGTGGACCACCCTCTCACATTTCCCTGCAGAAAATGGCTGTGATTTACTAGCTTTTGCTGCAGTACTTTGTTGGTTCATATGGGAGATTCTCGACAAGGCCTCTATTGTGTGGGCTGAGTTCAAGGAAAGCGATGTATCGATGAAGACTCACGGTGGCAGCCTCCCCTTTTTGCTGATATTAAAATCAATGTGGTAATTAAACCATTAAAGAAATCGATTTTATGAGCTGTGTGAATATTCTTTGATTGAAACATCTATCTCTATTTACCCAAAAAAAAAAAAAACACATCTATCTCCTCTTGCCGAGGCACTGAACGATATCGGAGCTCCAAAATGTTTTGTGTTTGGTTTCACTTGTTTTTATGGTTCCCATAATAAAACAAATGAAATGTTCAAAAGACGTGACGGTTCCATATCTTTTGTTCATTTAAGTCTCAAAACTGGATTTCACAAAACTGAAGAAGAGTCTGTCTTCAGAATAATGATTTTTCAATATAACTTGCCAGAGATGTTTTCCTTCTCAGTTTTTGTTTTCTGTTCGCAAAATGAATGCAAAAAAAAAAAAAAAATAAATACTAAAAGCAGGGCAGCTATGTCATGCCTAGTTTTTGGTTTTGGCATCAACATCTCACTTTAACAAATTACAATCTCATAGTTAGAGCTCAAAACCAAACGTATTATGTAATGATACGAAGAGCAGCAAATTAAGCAAACAAAAGATTACATGTCAACAACAATGTCGAGGTGAGCAGGCAATCTTGATTTAGCAACAGCCTGTAAAGTGGTCTCATGAAAGACACCAATTCCAGTTTCTTTGTCATGTCTATCTCTTCCAGCTCCACCCCTTTCGGCGGGCCCGCCAAAAATGGTGGAGAAGATGACCAAGCATTGACATCACCAAGTTGATCCCCAGTTGGACCTCGAGGCACACCCATCAGCTTGCCTTTTGGGAAATCGTGACCCTTCATATCAACATCCTCCTCCAAAAACCTTTCTGGTCGGAACTCTCCTGGATTTTTCCAAACTTTCGAGTCACGAGCCACAGCCCACGCGTTTACATGGACGTTGGATCCTTTGGGGATATCGTAATCGCCGATCTTGACGTTAGAACTAGGCTTGTGGAGAAGCATCAATGGGGTTGGAGGGTGTAGCCTCAGGGCTTCTTTGGCTTAAGGAGGTTGGAGAAGTCAGATTCGGTCATGACACGTTCGTATCCAAAAACCCGGTCTAGTTCCAACTGAGCTTTTTGTTGAGCTCTAGGATTCTTGATTAGCTCAGCCATTGCCCACTCGACTGAGATAGTCGTTGTGTCCATGCCTGCAGAGATCATGTCCTGCAAAATAACAAACGGACAAAATTCCTTAGCTGCTAAATTGACAAATATCATGCTCTTTTTTTTTTTTCCCCAAAAAAATCTAAGTAAATTATCACATTATTTCTTTATTCATCCACTCTTATCTACTCATTTCAACGACCAACAAACTATTGCTTAGTTAATCCCTCGCTATTAAATAATTTTCACTTACAGCAAATCCGCCTCTTATCCCCTTCTTCCTAATCGTCAAAACCTTATTCGTCAGCCAATCAAAATATTTCATTTCTGTATTTTTTCGTGGATGATGTTGATTTACAGCATTCAAGATGATAATGGATGCACATACATACCCCGAGGAGCCCAAAAATTGTGACCTCGCTAAGACCATACTCCTCTTTTGATGTAAGCAATACAACCACAAAATGATGCTTGGCGCCACTGCCGATCTCGTGGCAGGCTGCGGTGTGCTTCTCTATGATGGCCCTGTTGAACCGGTCCTCCTTTGCAACATGCTTGGTGAAAGCCTCTTCGTCCAAAGGGAACATCCACCGGAGTCAGGGTATGTGCTCTGCCATGGACAGCGACGCCGTCTGAATTCACAAACCGTTTCCCTAACACCGGCCTTGTTATGTTGTTGAATGCTACTTCTCCTAGGAATTTCCTCAGCACCAAACTTTTATCGCAATTTTCTGCATGCCGAATTTCAAAAGACTTAGAAATAGTCATATCATCGTGTTGATCATAAGTTTACAATCTGGGCATGCCTTCGTTTTCTACCAACCGAATCATTTTATGCACACAATCATTGCCTCATTGAACACATAAGGTGCACAGAACAAAAACGCGGCTTAACTTAGGATTATGTGATCAAGGTCAGACGTCATTGGGGTAAAGGCACTTGACCCAAATCAGGAGGGAGTCATGGGCGGCACTGAAAAAAATAAAATTTTCTTTAATATTGTCAGCGCTGGGTTACTTGTGCAAGGTTCATTAAAGACAGGCTATGTAATTTTGTCAATGCTTAATGAAAATCTTGGAGCCGCCCTTGAGGGAGTAATAGGGGCCCAAGATGGGTTTTACCCGAACGCTCCATATATTCTTGTTTATGTATACAAAATCATCATGTAAACTTTGCAAGTTAGATACCTAACCAACAAGAAAAAGAAGGAATTATACCAGGGTGGGTGCAATCCTTGAAGAGGGACTTAACCATGGTCGTAACCTTATCTCCCCTAATGGGCCTAAGGGCCTCAATCTTCTTCGGAGAAAACAGCTCAAGTGTACAAACCTTTGTAACTTTCGCATAATGAGGCCCATAATCAGCCCAAATAAGGTCCTGCTCATCTCTGCTAAACTTAGCCGTGGCTCTGCTCCTATGCCTATCCCCCAATTGCTGATCACTCGCCTTCAACACCTCTTTCGCTAGATCCGAGCTCAAAACGACAACGTTCAGTTTCGCACCCGTCCACACCGATATGATTCGGCCTACCTGGGCCAAATCAGCAAAGCACCAGAACAATATCGGCTTAATGTACTAGAGGTTGCCTACGATTGGTAGCGAGCGTGGGCCCGGTGGAAGCTTGAAGCTCTGCCGTTGGTAGAGATAGTAGGAAAGGAATATAGAGTGATTGAGAAAATGGGTAGTAGAGACTAGAGAGGCAATGCCATTTTTTGAGAGAAAAATGGAGGGATGTGTTTTGAGTTGTGATGCTAGATTACATTTTGGCTAAGGATGCATATGTACTTAAAAATGGGAAAGAAGAGTAGCTGAAAATGGGAAGATGATGAAAAATGGGATAGCTGAGTTGATTCAGAACATGGTTTTGTATAATCACAAGTGTTGACATCCTTCATTGATCTACGCTATATAGAATTAGTTTTTGGGGCTCTTTTTGGTCTTATTGGTTGTTGTCTTCGGGATTTTTAGCAGGGTGCTTCGGTTAGGCTTGTTTTCTTTCTGATGTTGTATGTGTTTTTTGGCTTGAAGCGGCTGTTTTGGATTAGGGTGTTCTCGTTCTTTGGTTGGCGTCTTGCCTTCCTTTGCTGGATTCCAGGTGGCGTTTTCACAGGTGTGCCTTGGTCCGTTTAATCTTGTCTCTCTTTCAAAGATTAATAAAAAATTTCTACTGATTTGGATAAAAAAAAAAAAAACACTTGAATACAAAACAAATTACAAACTTGTTATTAGAGTTCAAAACAAGTCTTTAGTACTTCGAAGAATAGCGCCAAATTACGGATACAAAAATTACATGTCAAAAACAACACGATTGTAGAGGTGAGCAGGCAATCTTGGCTTAGCAACAGCTTGTAAAGGGGTTCTCATGTAAGTCACCATTCCCGGGTTCTCTGACATGTCTATCTCTTCCGGCTTCACACCTTCTGGTGGGGTCCACCAAAAATGATGGAGAAGGTGACCGAGCATTGACGTCACCAAGTTGATCCCGAGTTGAGCCCCAGGACAGACCCGTCGGCCAGCTCCGAAAGGCAACAATCGAAAATCGGTACCCTTCACATCAACATCCTCTTCCAAAAACCTCTCTGGTCGGAACTCGGCTGGGTTTTTCCAAACTTCTGGGTCACGGGCCACAGCCCACACATTTACGTGCATATTGGATCCTTTAGGGATATCGTACCCGCCAATCTTGACGTTGGAATTAGCCCTATGGGGAAGCATCAGAGGGGTTGGAGGGTGTAGCCTCATCGCCTCTTTGGTTACGCATTGCAGGTATGGGAGACTGGAGAAGTCGGATTCGGTCATGACTCGCTCGTACCCAACAACCCGGTCTAGCTCCTCTTGAACCTTCTGTTGCACCCTAGGGTTCTTGATCACCTCAGCCATTGCCCACTCAACTGATATAGCAGTAGTATCCATGCCGGCAGTTATCATGTCCTGCAAAAATCAAATGGACAAACTGCCTAAACTATTGAAATGGGATAACAATCTCATGTAATTGAATATGTACGATTGCACGTCAACGAACAAAAAGTTTTGTAGCCGAAACCGGTTATCAAAAGTTTTGTTGTCCCACACATCTGGTTATCAAAATTTCCAAGATTCGAAAACCTGAAATAGTGCCATTTCTTTTCCCAAAATAATTCAAGACATTTATTGGTAAACATACATACCCAAAGCAGCCCAATGATGGTGTCATCACTCAGATCATACTTCTCCCTTAATGTAAGCAACGCATCCACAAAATGCTGCTTGGCAGCGCCACCGCTCTTCTGGCGGGTGGCGGTGTGCTCATCCATGATGACCCTGGTGAGTCTGTCCCGCCGTGCCCCGTGCTTGGCGAAAGCCTCTTCCTCGAGTGGGAACATCCACCGGAGCCAGGGGATGTGCTCCGCCGCAGCCAGTGTCGCCCCCAGTTTCAGGCCGTTCTCCGAAATCGCCTTGAATTCCAGTCCTTGTTCATCCAAAACGCCGTCGGAATTCACGAACCGTTTCCCAAATGTCAGTCTTGTTATGTTGTTGAATGCTACCGCTCCCAAGTATTTCCTCACTAGCAAACTTTTCTCCGAGTTTTCTGCATTACCAATTCTAAAGTAATTCAGACATATCACTTCATTCATTGAGTGACGGATACAAAGGTTTCACAAAAACCAGGTCAAATGCAGGATTATTATTTTAGAGTTTGGAGGCATTAAGGTAAAACAGAAAAAAAAAAAATCAATATTGAAGGGAGTAAGACGCTCAATTTCATTTTGAACTCTGTATCAATAACTAAATGTCCATTGACCTGATTGATCCAATAGGACTGTACTCTTTTATTAGCAAACCTAACAACACTGCTATATATCTAGAACCAATACCCAGAAAGTATCCAGAATTTGCAATGCAATGGACACTTTCTGAATACCTAGACTTTCTGTTTACTCGGTGTAAGAGCAGGTCCAACTTTGTTCTAAATCTCATGCCAAAGGTAATATTTGGTGTCAAGAGCGACAGAGTCAATGTCAAACATTGGCACTACCATTCTCTGTGCCAAATTTACCACCCAATTTGGCAATAGCCAAACTTTTTGAATCATCCAAGCGATAATATTTGCATCGAGAAAAGAAATGTGTTATATCCAATAGTCAAGATTTTAGATTGTGACAAAATAGTGTCAAATTAGTGCAACAACATTGCTATTTCTTTTCGCTTTTGGCAATATAATAAGCTTTAAAAAAAATACATTGACAATGCTCTTGGGTAACAACTAGTGGACTTGCTCTAAGGAATTAACTATTTTAAGAGAATAAAATGATACAAAAAATTAATATAGAACTTAACCTCTTGGTTGATTTTTCTAAACTATTGTGGCTTCCGCGTTAAGTGTGAACCCCAAGTAATGATGAGGCCACCAGCTTTCTACCAACCAATACACCAAACCTCCACCAACTTCATTTTATGTTATTTTAGCATTTTGCAAATTTTAAATACAATGGGATCTAGGACATTATCTATTTGACTCGTTCTCCATATTAATTTCCTCAGCTATGATTTATCCTTTGATCAAAATATTACTCACGAACTCCAATAACGATAGCAACTGAAAATAATATACTCTCTCCGTCCCAAAAAGGACGCCAATATTACTCTTTTAAACGAAACTATTTCAATGTAACTTATCCCTCTCACCAGACATTATCTAGTAAGACTCGTTCTCCATATTAATTTCACTAGGTATGATTTGTCATTTGATCAAAATATTACTCACGAACTCAAAACAATGACAACAGTTGAAAATAATATACTCTCCTGTCCCAAAAAGGACTCCAACATAACTTTTTTAAACGAAACCATTTCAATGTAAGTTACCCCTCTCACCAGACATTATCCAGTTGGCTCATTCGCCATATTAATTTCCGCAAGTATGATTTATCATTTGATCAGAATATTACTCACAAACTCAAGCAACGACAGCGATTGGAAATAATATGTCTCTCCGTCCTAAAAAGGATGCCGATATTAATCTTTTAAACGAAACCATTTGAATGTAACTTATCCCTCTCACCTGTTTCAGTAAGAACCTTTTAATACTATACAGTGTCGGCAACCAAGAAAAGGAAGACCTATCACATTTACTTCAATTCATGGAACAATATAAGTGCTCTAGACTCCTGTAATTACTACTGTATATTATACACAATACATACTATGTTTCTATGAAATATTTTAGAAGCAGTTTTTGAAACTATAATTTACTATATTATACACAATACCTAATATTTTAGATTTTTAACACTATTGAAATCTATTTTTAGATTTTTATACTACAGAGTATTAAATATTTATCTGCTTCTACATGGATTTAAAATAGAATCTGTTCTCAGCTCCTCCCCTGAAACAATTTTTTTGAACCAATTATTTTTGGACATTAACCAATTATTATTATTTTTTTATTATGTGAGAACCATTGTTCTTAAATTCGGCAGCCCTGCTATTGGTACCCATGAAGGTGTACCGATGGTGCACGACTCGGTTTGCGAGGTCCATTTTCGAGTCATGCACAAAAGCTCTGAGCCGTTCATTAATTTTAAAATATTTCTTCGAATAACCGAATGAAAAATCAACTCAATCGGATAACTATAAATGATTGATCCAATGTACCCATTTTTCATTTAGAAAGAAGGATTATGAATTTTGAATGAACAATATCTACATGGGATCAATCATTTGCAGTAATCACATCAAGTTGATTTTCCGGACACTCGAAAAAATATTTTTAAATTAATAATCAAATTTGAATCTTTTGTGCGGGACCCAAAAATAAGCCCACCAGACCAATCTGTGCGCCATGGGTATAATTTATGGAAGAGGATCCGCTGTCCCAAACTCCCAGTCCCAATTCCCGGTCCCGTCCATCCGTGCAATCAATGTCTTGGATTCCATCTCACCCCAAATAAATCTGAGTCAAACATGTTCATCTGAGTTCAAAAAAAAAACATGTTCATCTGCGAATCTAAACCGTCGATAGCTCGGATGAACAGGACAGAGTTGAGACAGAATTTTCGGGACAACAGATCCCCAACCATAACTTATCCGCAAATGCTGCCATCACATCAATGGGTAACATGAAAACCCATCAATTGAACCGTGGTAATTTAGTAAGGGAGGTGTTGTGCACAACCGTGCTGTCCAACGTGCTATGCACCCCTCGGCCGTTGGATCGAGTTTTGGACGGCTCAGATGTGTTTTGATTTTTTACCGGTAAAAAAAAAATCAAAATTAAAGAAAAATTGCTGAATATATCGGAGCCGTCCAAAACTCGATCCAACGGTTTCTCAATCAGATCCATCCTAGAATCAGACAAATCAACACGGACCCGTACCAATTGGCAGTTCCCCTGCCCCGTCTTGTCCAATCAACTTTCTGAATGCCTCATACCGAATGTGCTAATTTTTTTTACTCCTCCGTAATTTGTTATTACATTTTTAGAGTCCATCTCACTTTTTAAATAATTACTATCTTATAATTTATAATATTTTAGGTAATTTAAAAAATATTTTCTTATAGAAATAATCGAAATCTATTAAACAAGATCTATATTGTACATATAATTACTTACCAATTTAAAATATCCTTAATTTTTTATTCGATTGCAATAGAACGAGAAACAATTAAATCCGAACGGAGAAAGTATCAACATACCAATACGGCATGGCAGGCTGTTTGGCAAAAAAAACCTGAGTGGTTTTTTTTTTTTTTTGTCCTTATTTAAATTTTTTTTCGTATTTGTTAGTTTTGCGTCGATTTTTTATGGTTTATTGATTTGTCTTGGAAAAAAGAATCTACAAAGTATAAAATTATGATTAATATTTTTAAAAAGTTCACTAAAGATAAAAATAATACGAATTTTTGTGGTTTAATAGATTATTTTTGTCTTCATTTACAAAAATTTAAAAATTTAAGTTTGGTTAATAATTTTATACTATTAGATTCCTCTCGTATTGAACACACCGATATCATATCTGCCCGTTTGTTCAATAAGGTTCTGAATACGGTATTGATTTTTTTAACAACACAATAAAACGGTACGGGATTGAAGCCCTTATTACTTTCTACTTTACCTTAATACACATACATGTACCAAAAAAAATAAAAAATAAAATTAACAATATCAAAGAAACATTGGAAAACGAAAGGGGAAGGATTCATACCAGGATTGGTGCAGTCTTTGAACAAGGACTCAACCATGGCTGTAACCTCTTCTTCCCTAATGGGCCTAAGGGACTCAAGCCTCTTCGGAGTGAACAATTCAAGTGTACAAACTTTCCTAACCTTCACATAGTGAGGCCCATAATCAGCCCAAATAAGGTCCTTCCCATCTTTGCTAAACCTGGCCGCCGATCTGCTCCTATGCCTATCCGCCAGCTGCTGATCCTTGTCCTTGAGCACCTCTTTCGCCAGCGCCGAGCTCGAAACGACCACGTTTAGCGTCGAGCCCATCCAGTACGAAAAGATCGGGCCGTAGACCTGGGCCCACTCCGCGAAGCATCGGAACTTCACCGGCTTTATGTCGTAGAGGTTTCCGACGACTGGCAGCGGGCGGGGGCCCGGTGGGAGCTTGTATCTCAGCCGTGGGTAGAGGTAGTAGACGACGAAGCTTATCAGAGTGATTGAGAAGATGAGTAGTAGAGACAATCCCATTTTTTCCCAAGGGGGGTTGGAGGGGATAGGTTTTGGGTTTGTGGTGATATGTATGGATCAGCCTTTTGTAGCTAGGCTGAAGGGATTGGTTGGAGGGAGGTTGATTTATATACTACTATATATCTAATGAGGTGGGGAGCTGGTGGAAGGGTTGGTGGGTTGGTTCACTACAATAATTTATATTTTGCATACAACTCATATATATATATATATATGGTAAAAGAGTTGGTGGGTGAATTTTTTGAGGTGGTCGGCATAGTTTTTCAAAAGATTTTAGCAATTCATTTGCTAAAATCAACCATAATTTTAACAAATGAGTTTTGCAGGTGCTAAAATTAAATTTGTGAAATCAAAAGATAAAGTGGTTCCGTGTATCGTTTCTTGATTTTTTTTTCTGCACCAAATTAAAGTACTCCTCGTGTACTTTAATAAAGTCTGAAAAATTCAAAAAATAATACACGAAAATACTTAACCTTTTTATTTGAAATACCATAATTTTAGCACCTTCTGAACTCATTTGCTAAAATTTTTTGAAAACCTAATGAGGTGCCACAAGCTTTTGTGGGTCTCACCGAGCATGTATTGCAATAATTTACACTGTTCATCTTGCAGGGGCAGCAAAATAATATATCTATGCAAAAAATCGGCCTGATGGGGACATCGACAGGAATATCAAAAATATTAAATTTTAGTTTAAAATAAGGACAGCCATGATCCTATCAATAGTTTTTTAAGTTAAAATGTTCATGACTGTACGTCTGATGGAGCTATTTTTTCCAAAACATTGGTCAATTGTGTACGGTGAAAACTCACCGCCACCGGAGTTAGGTATCCGAGGGACGGAGGATGTTTGTAGATGGGAGGGATTTTGACTATATTTGGGGGTTGGTGGCATGCGATATTCTTGATGATGAAGTCACTCAACATGTTCGTGATGGAATCAAAAAGTTTGGTGAGGGAAGGAAAACCCTTTTTATTCACTTTGGTGAAGAAACCGTACCGATTCGTGACGAATTCCAAGGAGAAGAATAATTGTGCGTGTTTGACGTTTTGGATTACACAAAAAAAATTACTGTATACAAATAAAATTGAAAAAAATTTGGGTACTGAATGGGGCGTGGCCATGCCGAGCACAATCTCAGCTATCCAAAAGTGTTTTGGACGGCTGAGATTGATTCCCTCTCTCTCCTCTCACCTGACAACTCTCTCTCCTCTTTTTCTCTCTCCTCTTCCGGACCATCTGATTGCATTTTGGACGAATGAGATTGCAGAGTGGGTACCACGTAGGCAATACCCACTAATGAAGACTGGCATAGTGACAGTAGAACAAAATTACTTGCAATTGAGGATATTTTTAATCTTATTGGTCAGAGTACTCAATGCAATCCAAGCGGGCCCTATACTGAGGAACTCATTATAGGGTGCAGTGAATTCGGTTCGATCATCGATGGTCCAGATCATTTTACATTTTAAACAAACATTTAACATAGGAGTATGATTTAAGCCCCATTTATCTAGATTGTTAATTACCGATTGGACGGTCGAGCCGAGCTCACTATACCCTGCAATGAGTTTGGCTCACGACATGCCCCCAACCCTCCACATTTATGATAAAAGACAAGCACATAAGTACCCCCTTTCACTGAGCGGATTATTTGGCTTTTGGGACTTTTTTTTTTTTTTTTTTTTGGGCCGGGGGGGGGGGGGGGGGGGGGGGGGGGGGGGGGGGGGGGGGGGCATTTTCATGCTTTTTGAGACAAATTATTTTCCTCACATATATTAGCTAAAAAATGCTTTAAAAAAAGCCTAGTAGAGTTATATTAAAGTTTAAGAAAAGAGTTGAAAGGTGTGAAAATTTCGTAAAAGTAGATGTAAATGTATTCAAAATTGTAAAATGTGTATTGAAATGCGTTTTTTTGGGTCATTTTCTCTACTTATTTTAAACCCAATGAACTTATAAGGGAATGACTCCGGTGTCCCCGGGATACCGTATCCCCCGATCGGACGATCCAGAACGTGTCACATAGGCTTAACTGCAAGTCATTTTTGCAGGTCAAAAATCATGGGTATAACTGTTATACCATTTATGCCCCAAACGGTATAACAGTTATACCATATTAGGGGGACACCGTAAAAAATGGTATAAATATGACGCAATATGGTATAACTGTTATACCACTTACGATGTCCCTTTTTTTTGGTATAACCATTATACCAAATTAAGCTTAAAAGGGTATAACACTTATACCAAACTGAAAATCCTTTTATTATTATTTTTTTTAATTCTTAACCATGGTTAACATTTAAGCAACAATTAGATGTTATACATTGTTTCGATTAGTAAAGTGTAACAGAGCTCGTTAAATGGATAATTTTAATAATCGAGGACGTTGATTTGGTTGGTATTATTGACGTAATTAATGTCGTAAAATTTGGACTCTAGTCTGGCTATAGAAGTACAGTTACCGATCAAAAAACTCTTTATTTAAATGAAAATCTGCATTGTTGCACTGCGATCAAGTACGTAACCATAACCGATTCACGTGAATTTTAGTGGAATGAATAAATCTGTCTTTTGTACGAGATGGACGGTTTTGATTTGCTGAAAATTTCCTGAGCAACACATTCTCACCTTTTAAAGCCCGTGGAAGCACCGAATGTGTTCCAATGAAGTGGTTTTCAACATCTGATTGTCACCTATTTTTGCGACAATTATATAATCGATAGGATGTGCAATCTGAACGGTTGGATCGATCATTGGAAATCTTTTCTCGATAACTCCCTTATTCGTCAACCAATCAAAATATTTCATTTCTATACTTTTTTGTGGATGTTGTTGATTTACAGCATTCAAGATTATAATAGATGCACATACATACCCCGAGGAGCCCAAAAATTGTGACCTTGCTAAGACCATACTCCTCTTTTGATGTAACCAATGCATCTACAAAATGATGCTCGGCGCCACTGCCGATCTCGTGGCAGGCTGCGGTGTGCTTCTCTATGATGGCCCTGTTGAACCGGTCCTCCTGTGCAACATGCCTGGTGAAAGCCTCTTCGTCCAGAGGGAACATCCACCGGAGCCAGGGTATGTGCTCTGCCATGGACAGCGACACCCCAAATTTCAGGCTGTTGGCCACTATTTCCATCGACTTGAGGCCTTGATCGTCAATCACGCCGTTTGAATTCACAAACCGTTTCCCTAACACCAACCTTGTTATGTTTTTGAATGCTACTTCTCCTAGGAATTTTCGCAGCACCAAACTTTTATCGCAATTTTCTGCATGCCGAATTTCAAAAGACTTAGAAATAGTCATGTCATAGTGTTGATCATAAGTTAACAATCTGGGCATGCCTTTATTTTCTACCAACCGAATCATTTTATGCACACAATCATTGCCTCATTGGACACAGAAGGGAATGGAGGATGAGGGTGGGTGCAGTCATTGAAGAGGGACTCAACCATGTTCATAACCTCATATTCCCTAATGGGCCAAAGGGCCTCAATCCTCTTCGGAGAGAACAGTTCAAGTGTACAAACCATCCTAACTTTTGCATGGTGAGGCCCATAGTCAGCCCAAATAAGGTCCTGCCCATCTCTGCTAGACTTAGCCACGGCTCTGCTCCTATGCCTATCCCCCAATTGCTGATCATTCTCCTTCAACACCTCTTTCGCTAGCTCTGAGCTCGAAACGACAACGTTCAGTGTTAGGCCCATCCACACCGATATGATTGGGCCGTATACCTGGGCCCAATTCGCAAAGCACTGGAACAATACCAGCTTAATGTCGTAAATGTTGTCATGTTGCTAACGATTGGCAGTGGGCATGGGCCCGGTGGAAGCTTGAATCTCTGCCGTCGGTAGAGATAGTAGGAAAGGAAGACGATTAGAGTGATTGAGAAAATGGGTAGTAGAGGCAATGCCATTTTTGGAGAGAAAAAGGGAGGGATGTGTTTTGAGTTGTGCTGCTAGATTACATTTTGGCTAAGGATACATGTGTACTTAAAAACGGGAAAGAAGAGTAGCTGAAAATGGGCAGATGGCGAAAAATAGGGTGGCTGAGTTGATTCTGAACATGATTTATACTATAATCAAAGTGTTGACATCCTTCATTGATCTATGCTACATAGAATTAGTTTTTCGGGCTCTTTTTGGTCTTTGGTTGTTGTCTTCGGGATTTTTAGCAGGGGTGCTTCGGCTAGGCTTGTTTTCTTTCTGCTGTTGTATGTGTTTTTTTTGGCTTGAAGCAACTGTTTTGGTCTAGGGTGTTCTTGTTCTTTGTTTGGCGTCTGGCCTTCCTTTTCTGGATTTCAGGTGGCGTTTTCGCCGGTGTGCCTTGGTCCATTTAATCGTCTCTTTCTTTCAAAAATGAATAAAAATTTCTACTGATAAAAAAAAAAGAAAACACTTGAATACAATACAAATTACAGACTTGTTATTAGAGTTCAAAACAAGTCTTTAGTACTTCTAAGAATAGCACCAAATTACGGATACAAAAAATTACATGTCAAAAACAACACGATTGTAGAGGTGAGCAGGCAATCTTGGCTTAGCAACAGCTTGTACAGGGGTTCTCATGTAAGTCACGATTCCCGGGTTCTCTGACATGTCTATCTCTTCCGGCTTCACACCTTCTGGTGGGGTCCACCAAAAATGATGAAGAAGGTGACCGAGCATTGATGTCACCAAGTTGATCCCAAGTTGAGCCCCAGGACAGACCCGTCGGCCAGCCCCGAAAGGCAACAATCGAAAATCGGTACCCTTCAAATCAACATCCTCTTCCAAAAACCTCTCTGGTCGGAACTCGGTTGGGTTTTTCCAAACTTCCGGATCACGGGCCACAGCCCACACATTTACGTGGACATTGGTTCCTTTAGGGATATCGTACGCGCCAATCTTGACGTTGGAATTAGCCTTATGCGGAAGCATCAGAGGGGTTGGAGGGTGTAGCCTCATCGCCTCTTTGGTTACGCATTCCAGGTATGGGAGACTGGAGAAGTCGGATTCGGTCATGACCCGCTCGTACCCAACAACCCGGTCTAGCTCCTCTTGAACCTTCTGTTGCACCCTAGGGTTCTTGATCACCTCAGCCATGGCCCACTCAACTGAGATAGCAGTTGTGTCCATGCCGGCAGCTATCATGTCCTGCAAAAATCAAATGGACAAATTGCCTTAACTACTGAAATAGGATAACAATCTCATGTAATTGAATATGTACGTCAACAAACAAAAAGTTTTGTAGCTGAAAACCGGTTATCAAAAGTTTTGTTGTCTCAGACATCTGGTTATCAAAATTTTCAAGATTCGAAAACCTGAATTAGTGCCATTTCTTTTCCCAAAATAATTCAAGACATTTATTGGTAAACATACATACCCAAAGCAGCCCAATGATGGTGTCCTCACTCAGATCAAACTTCTCCCTTAATGTAAGCAACGCATCCACAAAATGCTGCTTGGCAGCGCCACCGCTCTTCTGGCGGGTGGCGGTGTGCTCATCCATGATGACCCTGGTGAGTCTGTCCTGTTGTGCCTGGTGCTTGGCGAAAGCCGCTTCCTCGATTGGGAACATCCATCGGAGCCAGGGGATGTGCTCCGCTGCAACCAGCGTCCCCCCAAGTTTCAGGCCATTTTCCGAAATCGCCTTGAATTCCAGTCCTTGTTCGTCTAAAACGCCCTCCGAATTCACGAAACGTTTCCCAAATGTCAGTCTTGTTATGTTGTTGAATGCTACTGCTCCCAAGTATTTCCTCACTAGCAAACTTTTCTCCGAGGTGTCTGCATTGCCAATTCTAAAGTAATTCAGACACATCCCTTCATTCATTGAGTGACGGATACAAAGATTCACAAAAACCAGGTCAAATGCAGAAATATTGTTTTAGAGTTTGGAGGCAATAAGATAAAAAAAAAAAATCAATATTGAAGGGAGTAAGACACTCAATTTCATTTTAAACACTGTATCAATAACTAAATGTCCATTGACCTGATTTATCCAATCAGATTGCGCGTAATCTTTTATCAGCAAACGTAGCATTTACTCAGCATAGGAGCTAGTCCACCAGAAACGGAGGGCGTGCTGTCCTTGAGGGACAACATGCTTGTTGACCCTTGTTCTAAATCTCATGCCAAAGCTAATATTTGGCATCCAGAGAGCGGCTGCCATCTTGGTGCCAAATTTAGCACCTAATTTGGCAATAGCCAAACTTTTCGAATCATCCAAGCAATTTTATTTGTATCGAAAAATGAAATGTGTTATATCCAATAGTCTAGATTTTAGATTGTGACAAAATAGCGCCAAATTAGTGCAACATTGCTATTTCTTTTAGCTTTTGGGACTATAGTAAGCTTTAAAAAAATACATTGACAATGCTCTTGGGTACCAACAATTGGACTTGCTCTAAGGAATTAACTATTTTAAGATAATAAAATGATGCAAAAAATTAATATAGAACTTAACCTCTTGGTTGATTTTTCTATTATAGTACTAGCATACTAAGGGCCTGTTTGGGCGCCCTCTTTTCCCATTTTTCCATTCTCGTTTTCCTGTTTTTGCTGTTTGGGCGCCGAATTGCAATACCCATTCTCCCAGAACACGTTTGCCATTTTTCACGTTAGAGCGAGAAACTGAAAAACTGGGGTGGAGCTCCTTTTCCATTTCCCATTCTCGTTTTCGATTTTCTCATCATTTATTTCTCCCTTATCTACCTTATCTACCCCTTGCCCCTTCCACACAACACACGAACTAGAGACAAGGGAGATGCCGGTGATCTGAAACTGTTTCTGTTGCTCCCATTCTTCATCAGAAATCAGTCGATTTTAATCAAGAAACAAATTGGAATTCGTAAATTTTCCAGAAATTTAAGCCCTAAAACTTACAAGTTCTTCAATGAAATCACAAAAATCGGATCAATCTTGATCTGAAGCTCTTGTTCATCTCCGGCGCCGGCGTGAAAATTGATGCCACCGTGGCGCTTAAAGCTAGGCGGCGATGGTGATGGTGGGTGAGTCGGCGATGTATGCGAGGACTGGATCACAGTGCATATACATGTTTTGTGTGTATATGTGTGTTTGTCAAAGAAAAAATGTATATGTGCATATATGTTTAGACGGTGAGAGAGAGGAGACATGTGAGAGGGTTTTTGGTGGTACAACACAAGTGGACGGTGGAGATCTTCTAAAGATCCACTACTACTATTGTTTTTTTATCTTGTTGGAGTATGGATTGTTTTTTTATCTTGTTGGAGTATGGAGATAACCTCATTTTATCTCTAAGCTTTAAAATAAAATCACAATTAACAATTGTCATAAAATTATTTTACATAAAACAATTATCATAACCACTGTTCATATAGTTATGTGCCCGTGTAATACATAAAAAGGGAAATATGGTATATGACGTCAACAAGGGCAAAATGGTAAAAAGTCAATCCATAACTCATTTTCATCATTTTCTCGCAAACACTACTACTTTTGTAAAATGCATTCTACATATTTCTCTCAAACACTTCTCCCAGATCCAAAACTCATTCTGACCATAATCCAAAAAGCCAAAAAACCAAAAAGTTAAAAATGAAAAGTAGAAAAGTGGGCTCCCAAACACCCTCTAAACTATTGTGGTTTCCGCGTTAAGTGTGAACCCCAAGTAATGATGAGGCCACCGGCTTTCTACAAACCAATAAACCAAACCTCCACCAACTTCATTTTATGTTATTTTAGCATTTTGCAAAATTTTAAATAAAATGGGATCTAGGACATTATCTATTTGACTCGTTCTTCATATTAATTTCCTCAGTTTTGATTTATCATTTGATTAAAATATTACTCACGAACTCCAATAACGACAACAACTAAAAATAATATACTCTCTCCGTCCCAAAAAGAACGCCAATATTACTCTTTTAAACGAAACTATTTCAATGTAACTTATCCCTCTCACCAGACATTATCTAGTTAGACTCGTTCTCCATATTAATTTCCCTAGGTATGATTTATCATTTGATCAGAATATTACTCACGAACTCAAAACGACGACAACAGTTGAAAATAATATACTCTCCTGTCCCAAAAAGGACTCCAACATAACTTTTTTAAACGAAACCATTTCAATGTAAGTTACCCCTCTCACCCGACATTATCCAGTTGGCTCATTCGCCATATTAATTTCCGCAAGTATGATTTATCATTTGATCAGAATATTACTCACAAACTCAAGCAACGACAGCGATTGGAAATAATATGTCTCTCCGTCCTAAAAAGGATGCCGATATTAATCTTTTAAACGAAACCATTTGAATGTAACTTATCCCTCTCACCTGTTTCAGTAAGAACCTTTTAATACTATACAGTGTCGGCAACCAAGAAAAGGAAGACCTATCACATTTACTTCAATTCATGGAACAATATAAGTGCTCTAGACTCCTGTAATTACTACTGTATATTATACACAATACATACTACGTTTCTATGAAATATTTTAGAAGCAGTTTTTGAAACTATAATTTACTATATTATACACAATACCTAATATTTTAGATTTTTAACACTATTGAAATCTATTTTTAGCTTCCCCTTTTAATGTCGCAGAATGTCCTGCAGCTATATTTTTGGATAACCGTTAATGATTGATCCAATGTACCCCGTTTGTAGTTTTCCATTTGAGCTGACGACAATGCCCACCCCGGGCCCCACCAAACCATCTCCCCCAATTGCCCCCCCCCCCCCCCCCCCCCCCCCTCTTCCTTTTCAGGCCGAAATTCCTTCTTCTTTTTTTTTTCTAATTTTATTAATTTCATTTTGTATTTTAAGATCTTGATATGGCGTATCTTCTAAATTAAAAAAAAAGAAAAATTAAGAAACTACTCCCTCCATTCCTAAATAAGAGCCCCACTTTCTCTCTCTTGCCATTTTTCAAATCAAAAAATAAAGTATTTTCGCGTATCATTTTTCAAATTTTTTCGCACTTAATTAAAGTATTCGTCGAGTACTTTAATTTGGTGCGTAAAAATTTAAAAAATGATACATGGAAGTACTTCATCTTTTAATTTGAAAAATGACACGACTTTTCGTAGTGGACCATTATTTAGGAACGGAGGGAGTAATAATTAAGATCATTAGTATCTTACCAGACCTTTTTGAAGTAGTTAGGTCACATATAAACATACATATTGAAAGGACTATGACCTTATTGTGTTACTAAAATAGTCTATTGGACCATCATGAATGTTAAGAAAATAAAGAAAATTATAAACGTTTCCGATGCACATTTTTGGAATAATTGTACATAGTTGTTATTTAGTTTTTGTATACGAGAGTTTCTTTTTTTTTTTTCCCCTTTTTATCAATGGTATTGCCAGTATGTTGATAGTCTTGGATTAGAGAAATTTGACAAAAATTTGATTGTTCAATGTGATTTTTGATTATTGTACTTTTTTCACGTTGTATAAAAAAAAAAAAAAAGGAATGTCATTCTTTATTTCCATCCCAATCTCTTCCGTGTCTTATAGTCCGTATATGCTAATGTACGTGAGTTATATTCAACGTTAAATAAATAAAAAATAATAATGAAAAAAAACAAGTTCCCATTGTTTTGTTGGGTGATAATGGTAGAAGACTATAAACTTATCCTCATAGCTTCTTTTACAAAATAAAATAAATAAATCAATATCTAAAACATTAAATTTATCTGTAGTTTGCATATTAATAAAGGAACTATTGGTTAACTGTGGCAGCAATTGTGGAATTGGGGGGCCTGTAGTGAGTGAGCTCACTACATGCGTGTAGTGAGCTCTCTCAGCCGTCCAATCCGAGATTAACGGTCCAGATAAATTGGAGTTAAAGTTAATGTAAAAGTGCTTTTTAAAATGTAAAACGATCTGAATCGTTGATCTTGGATCGGACGGCCGAGAGAGCTCACTACACGCATGTAGTGAGCTCTCTCACTACAGGGCCCCCGGTTCCAGCAATTGTGCATATTGTTTTGTCAAAGTTCGACGTGCACACGCATTGCGTGTGGCCTGACCTCTAGTATTAATAATAAAGCTATAGTAATTAAAGGAGGGCCACTAATTTCTAAAAAAATAGAAGAGAAAAAAAATTAATAAAAGATATAAATAAATATTTAAATAAAAGAAATGAATTAAATAAAAAAACAAAATAAAATAAAATAAATGAATTAAATAATTAAATGAATTAATATAAATAAATGAGTTAACTAAATAAAAGAAATAAAGTAATAAAGAAATAAATTAATATTAATAATAAAGTTATAGTAATTAATGGACGACAAGAGGGGTAAAATTGTAATTAGGCGTTGACAGGGGTGGGGCAGGTGGGGGGTGTGCGGTGCCGGGGGGTGGGGGGGCGCGCAAAGGAATTTCCGCAAACCAATCAGGACACCATCGGTACAACTTATACACAAATGCTGCCATCACATCAATGGGTAACATGTAAACCCTGCAATTGAACCGTGGTAATTTATATGGTTTCTCGAGTTAGATCTATCCAAGAATCGGACAAATCAACACGGACCCGTACCAATTTGCAGTTCCCCTGCCCCGTCTTGTTCCAATCAAGTTTCTGCCGTAACTGACGAGAAATACTATGCACAAGAAAACTTACGCTGAACTATACGGACTGTCAATAAGCACACACATAAAAAAAAAAAAAAACACACTTTTATATGTACTTTTTACTTATTTCAATACACTTAAACATTTTGTCACACACTTTTCCCTCACTTCAACACACTTTTTAAACCTTAACGTTAGCCCAATGGGCAGACTTTAGAATTTGCCTTCTTAAAATTGTGTTTGCAAAGCACGACTTCATGTGTGCTTTCTTAGACAAGTGTTTGCCAAGCACGACTCCATGTTTTCATATTATTCACATTCTGTATATGGTTTGATGTAATTTTGCTTGCGCATAACATTTCTGATATCTGACTAAATGTATCAAATTTTTTTTTATCAACATACCGATACGGCAACGTTTGAAACCTTTTTTTTTTAATTAGCAAACCCTTTGTTCAATTACATAAATACATATACATCATACATGTATAAAAATATTTAACAATATCAACACACCGATACCATATCTGTCCCGTCTATTCAATAAGGTTCTGAATACCGTATTTAACTAAATGTATCGATTTTTTTAGGAACACACCGATACGGTATGGGATTGAAACCCTTATTACTTGCAATTACCTTAACACACAGTGGTCCAAACCTAGATCTGGAGTTTTTAGATCTGGGTATTCACTTTTGCACGGTGGTCCTATTCGGTTCGGACGATGGTCCCCTGAGCTCTCCAGCGGTAGCGGTGAAGGCGCAGAAGTGCAGATCTGGTGGCGATCCTGCAGCGGGCGGTGAAGGCGCAGAGGAGACAGTCTTTTAGCCACCCCCTCCACGAGAGGAGGTTGAGTCCGACATCGTTGCTAAGCGGCTTTTCTGTTTTGTTTTGTTGTTTTTGGCCTTTTATCTTTTCTGTTGTGTATTTCGGACCGGTAGTGTCTTTGTACTAGTTTTTATTATAAATACATGTTTCAGTTTGCTTTAAAAAAAAATACCTTAATACACATACATGTAAAAAAAAATTAAAAACATCAAAGAAACATTAAAGAACGAAAGGGGGAAGGATTCATACCAGAATTGGTGCAGTCTTTGTACAAGGACTCAACCATGGCTGTAACCTCTTCTTCCCTAATGGGCCTAAGGGACTCAAGCCTCTTCGGAGTGAACAATTCAAGTGTACAAACTTTCCTAACCTTCACATAGTGAGGCCCATAATCAGCCCAAATGAGGTCCTGCCCATCTTTGCTAAACCTGACCACCGATCTGCTCCTATGCCTATCCGCCAGCTGCTGATCCTTGTCCTTGAGCACCTCTTTCGCCAGCGCCGAGCTCGAAACGACCACGTTTAGCGTCGAGCCCATCCAGTACGAAAAGATCGGGCCGTAGACCTGGGCCCACTCCGCGAAGCATCGGAACTTCACCGGCTTTATGTCGTAGAGGTTTCCGACGAATGGCAGCGGGCGGGGGCCCGGTGGGAGCTTGTATCTCAGCCGTGGGTAGAGGTAGTAGACGACGAAGCTTATCAGAGTGATTGAGAAGAGGAGTAGTAGAGACAATCCCATTTTTTCCAAGGGGGGTGGAGGGGATAGGTTTTGGGTTTGTGGTGATATGTATGGATCAGCCTTTTGTGGCTAGGCTGAAGGGATTGGTTGGAGGGAGGTTGATATATATATACTACTACATATTTAATGAGGTGGGGAGGTGGTGGAAGGGTTGGTGGGTTGGTTCACTACAAGAATTTGAACAATAATAGGTACACATCCTTTTAACCACTCCCCACCACACCCTTTCTCACATGTGTGGCAGGGTCCATTGGACCCACCGGGTGAGCCCCACCACACATGTGAGAGAGGGTGTGGTGGGGAGTGGTTGAGAGAGTGTGTACTTATCATTTTTGCAAGAATTTATATCCATGAAGCTTAAGAAAAAGCGGCAACAGCAATTTCGTGCAGCTGCCCACATTTTTGAGCAAGTTTTCCAATTATGCCCCTCCAATTGGAATCCTCAAGTGTAAACTGGAGCGGTAAATCAGTCTTCCCACGTTGTGATGGGCTGGCACGCTTTACTGCATGCATGCAGAGGACTCGCTGGGCTTTGGCCTGTTCTACAGACTATGCGTAGAAAATGAAAATCTATCTTCCAGATTTGATTCTTCCTCCTCCATCTTTACGCCTCTCCCTCTCTCACAAATGAGATCTGAAAATTATTCCACCCCTTGCCCTCTCTCTCTCTCTCTCTCTCTCTCTCTCTCGGTCTCCTCAAACGGAAAACTCCCGCCGATCTACCATGCACGGTGACATTCTGAGCACACTCTATCTCTCTCTCTCTTCAAAAGCCGCATGGGCCGTAGTCCACCTTCGTAGCATCGGGTAAGTGTCCTTTCTCTACCCTCCCCTTTTGAAATCAAAAACCCTAACTCTGTTTCTCAGCAAACTGTGTCTGAATACTTTTTCCATCATTGATTCTATTTTTATTGTAAAAATATATTCTGTTTTATCGTCCTATGATTACGATTGCTCAAGTCCAATTGATCTTTTTGATAGCCCTAGCTAGCTTGTTTATATTGGCTTTCTTCCAATGAAATATGATTGCCGTTAGGTAGTTTGATCTAAAGAGGTAAGAACTACATCAATTTATGTGTTCGTCTCTCTCTCTTGTAACATTAAAATTATATGGTTGATTAATGCTATTGAACCAAGACAGGTGACATTTACATTTAAGGTCCTTCATTAGATGGAGCCAAAATTGAAAAGTGAAGTATCACTAGAAGATGTGGCTACCCTTGTGGAGTTGGGGTTAGGAATTTTTCGCATTTCGCATTTCGCAGTTGGGTTTCATTAGAAGATATGGAGAGAGGAGTGAGGGATTTTAATGGAAATAATTCAATCAAGAGAGCTCTTTCACTGTGTATGTCGACAGTCTGCCGAGTTGTGCTGCTATACCCTGGGTTAGAAAGTTCTTCTCTACCTTTGGGAGGGTTGTGGATGCTTTTATCTGTCTTTTATATTTACTGGAACCTATTATTTTTCTTACCGCGGTCTATTCTTACGATAGTGTGTTGATACTTGCTTAGTATTTCTTTCAGGTGAAATGTAATATGTTCCCAGAAGATGGTTGCAGAATGTGTCCGCCGGATGCTCATTTTCTTCTCTGAATCTTTGTACGAGCATGATTTTCGTAAGAAAGGAACTTCTTCTATGCAAATGTTATTTTGATTTTCGGGATTTCTTTCTTCTGTTACAAACAGTATGTTGGTGCATGAGTAGGCTGCTCATATACGGCACTGATTCTTTCCTAATTAAGCAATTGTGCCGAGGAAAATTGAGTTAGTTTGAAGGGGTAAATTGACTGTTGAACTTTTTCATATACTTCTGTAGTACCGTAAGACCAATAATTCTTGGACCCATATGGCTTGTGAGCGGAACTTTAAAGATGAAAAAAAAACCCCAACCTCTTGGAAGACCCAAATTGGATTAGCAGTTCACTGTTATTATGTGTTGGTTAGCTCGATTACTTCTTTTTTTCAACTTCTGTTGCTTGCTCCCCCTTGGTGCATTTTCTTTTGTTCTATTTCTTATGTTCTCATGTTTCCTCGAAAACACGTAGTTTTAAGTGTTTTTTTTTTTTTATTGTGCCTTTGGGACCCCAAAACGAAACCAACAGGCTTCACCAACGTGCGAAGCATGGCGGATCTCACCTAGTTTTACATACAACTCATGTATATACTACATATGTGGTAAAGAGTTGGTAAGTGAATTTTTCGAGGTGGTCTTATTTTAGGCATAGTTGTTCAAAAGATTTTGGCAACTTAGTTGCTAAAATCAACCATAATTTTAGCAAATGAGATTAGCAGATGCTAAAATTAATTTTTTGAAATAAAAAAAAATGAAGTGATTCTGTGTATCGTTTTTCAATTTTTTTTCCGCACCAAATTAAAGTACTTCTCGTATACTTTAATTTGGTGTGAAAATTCAAAAAATAATACACGAAAAAACTTAAATTTTTGATTTAAAATACCATGATTTTAGCATCTTCTGAACTCATTTGCTAAAATCATGATAATTTTAGCAACTTGGTTGCTACTGTAAAATAATATATTTATGCAAAAAATCGGCTTGATGAGACATCGACAGGTATATCAAAAATTAAATTTTAGTTTAAAATACGGACGGCCATGATTCTATCAATAGGCCTTTGAAGTTAAAATGTGCATGACTGCATGTACATCCCATCTAGCTATTTTTTGCGAACATTGGTCAATTGTATAAGGAGAAAACTCATCGCCAACGGAGTTAAGTAAGTATCCGAGGGACGGAGGATGTTTGTAAATGGGAGGGATTTTGACTATATTTGGGGGTAGGTGGCATGTGATATTATTGACAAAAATGATATATACACTCTCCCACAGCCACTCTCAGCCACACCCTCTCTCACATGGGGTGTGGTCCCCACATATTAGCTTCACACCTCATGTGAGAGAGGGTGTGACTAGGGAGGGAGTGTATGTATCAGTGTTTTATTATTGATGATGAAGTCACTCAACATGTTCGTGAAGGAAAAGTTTGGTGAGGGAAGGAAAACCCTTTTTATTCACTTTGGTGAAGAAACTGCACCGAATGTGACGAATTCCAAGGTGAAGAATTAATTGTGCGTGTTTTGACGTTTTGGATCACAAAAAAAAAAAAAAAAATACTGTATACAAATAAAATGATTTTCACATAATTTACCCACTGATGAAGGCTGCCATAGTGACAGTAGAACAAATTACTTTCAATTGAGGATATTTTTTTTTATCTTATCGGGCAGAGTACTCAATGCAACCCAAGCGGGCCCTGTACTGAGGAACACATTGTAGGGTGAATTCGGTTCGGTCGTCGATGGTCCAGAACATTTTACTACATTTTAAATAAACATTTAACATATGATTTAAGCCCCATTTATCTAGACTGTCAATTGCAGATTGGACGGTCAAGCTGAGCTCACTACACCTTACTGAGTTTGGCTCACGACATGCCCCAATCCTCCACATTTATGATAAAAGACAAGCACATAAGTACCCCTATGTGGACACCCCGCAAAAATTCACCGAGTTTCGAAAATGGTTTGAAAAATTTGATTATGATTTTAGAGTCACCATCCGGGTTTAAGGACCATACCCGAGAAACCGATTTTTAAAAAATTACTCTTTTGCCCTTGTTTTGGAAAAAAGCGTTCACCGGCACATTACCAAGATTTCTCGGGTTCGGGAGCTAAGTTACAAGGGGGGAAGGTTTTTAAGGCACCCCCATTGCCCGGTTACGAAAACCGGTCTCTACTAAGTACTTAAGGGATTTTTAGAAAACACTTGTTTCTTAAACTCAAATCACACGAACAAGATAAGAATGTAAAGATTATCACGATTAATCATATGAAAGTGGATACTTGTGATCGTGTAAATGACATGGCATGATAATAGAATGACATGAATATTAATAACAGTGACCATAAACTGTGAACAAAATGACACAAAAGCTTTTTGAGACCCTTTCTTAGAAAATCTAATTTGATCATTCTACTTTCTTTCAAGCACCTAAAGGTATGTTCAAACGCCTGAAGCCGAGAGGATCAGGCGCCTGAAAGGGGCTTTAGGTGCCTGAAGCTACTGCTTCAGGTGCTTGATCAAACCCACTTTGACCTCTGTTTTGCCTGTGATACTGATAGTAAAATGACGTTAACTCACTGTAATGAGAGAAACAAACTTGAAAGCTTCACTTAAAAACTCATTCACACCATGAAACACCATTAATCCCTCATAAAGAACAAGTTTTTCATCCATTTAACTAGCAAAACAGAGATATTCCACTCTTGCATGTAAAGAAAATGACTTACAATAGATATTTTGTGATAAATACATGGTTTTGACTACATTGATGGTCATTTTCCTCCTTAAAAAGTATGATTTTCACTTTTTTGGAGGGGAAAATAGAAAGCAAACAGTTTGTTCCTGAGATTTAAACCATCATCATCATAACTATAGGCCAAGATAAAGCATTTTAAGATAGAAAGAGATGAAAATGAACTGGGCTGAAGCTGCTGCTTCAGATGTCGAGCAAAAAATGCTCTTTTGATATATTTGAGTCAATTGTAAGCCCATTATTGGTATCAAGAACCAACATGAGCCTACTAACTTCCCTCAACAAGAACTTTGCTACACTGATTGGGTAGATTCACTACCTTTTTGGAGCTTGAAATGGATGATTGAACAATGGGGAAGGTTTTTTTTTGGGTGGATAATGGAGGTTTGAATGAGGTTATACACTAATTTTGGGTGTTTTCTTGAGAGAGAAATGACTGGTTTGGCTTTTTTTTTTCAGAAAAGATGATCGAACCCCCCCCCCAAAGGAGGAGTATGAGGGTTTAAATAGGGCTCCCAAGGGCAGTTTAGGCCCCCTAGGGGTCATTTTAGGGGTTGATTTAGGCCAAGACGCTCCTCCCCTGAAGTAATTTGCAGGATCACCCAAATCGCATCATAATCATTACAACCAGATATTCCCGCTTAAAATTTAAAAATTCTGGAAAAGGAGCTTCAGGCGCCTAAAGGGAAGGCTTCAGGTGCATGGGCAAGGTTCAGGCGCCTAAAGGAGATGTTTCAGGTGCATGGGCAAGGTTCAGACGCCTAAAGGGGAATGCTTCAGGTGTGTGAGAAAGGTTTGGGCGCCTGAAGGAAGGTGCTTCAGGCACATGCAGATGTGCTTCAAGTGCATGGAATGGGTTCAATGGTTTCTTTTGGTTTTTGGTTTGGAAGTGTTTTTGTGAGATTTTGGATAAATTTCAATCATCCTTTCTAAGCTCTAAAACTTGTTCGAAAGTTCATTGTTCATCATCGGGAACGCTATGGATTTTCGTATGCCCAAGTTGGGGTGTCTACACCCCTTTCACTAAGCGGATTATTTGGCTTTTTGGACTTTTTGGGGAGGCATTTTCACGCTTTTTGAGACAAATTATTTTCCTCGCATATATTAGCTAAAAAATGCTATAATAAAACCAGTAGACTTATATTAAAGTTTAAGAAAAGTGTTGAAATGTGTGAAAATTTAATAAAAGTAGATGTAAATGTATTAAAAATTGTAAAATGTGTATTGAAATGCGTTTTTTTTTTTGTCATTTTCTATACTTATTTTAAACCCAATGAACTTAGGGGTAGTTTTCCATTTGCTAAAATGAGAATTTGCTAAAATCAAGTGGAAGATTTTAGCAAATGAAGTGGGGAGGAGATTTTAGCAACAATGAATCTGGAGGAGACAGCATCTTGCACAAATTTGACGTGGCTTGACTGAGTTGGAAAAAAAGGGGACGTTATCATATCTAGTTTAGGGCTACAAATGAGCCGAGCTGCTCGCGAGCAGCTCGCGGCTTGGCTTCGCTTGGCATGACTCTTTTATTAATTGAGCTGAACTCGAGCTCGAGTTTTGGGCTCGTTCACTAAACGAGCAGAGCTTAGCTCCTAAAAGCTCGACTCGTTTAAAGAGGCTCGATAAGTAAATTAGTCTGGCTCGGCTTGTTAAGCGCTCAGCTCATTTATGACCGAGCCGAGCTCGAGCTCGAGTTTTGGGCTCGTCCAGCAAATGAGTCAAGCTCGAACACTATAAAACGTGGCTCGGCTCGGCTCGTTTGCAGCCCTAATCTGGTTTCCCCCAAATGGAATCCCACTATTACCATCCTCTCAAAACGTTATTGCCTCTAAACACAGTAGCCCTAATGTTCTTAGAGAGAGAACCTTCATGGGACTTGTTTTCTTTTTTTCTTGAAGAGAATCAGAGTATATAAGATCTACAAGAGGTTCATATAACAATCAATCCATTAGTTGGATTTGCTTCTAGTGGATCTCCGGAAGGCTATTTGGAAGGCTTGAAGATTTGAGACGACAGCTATCAAACACTGGGGACAGTGAACGAGGATTCAGCAATCGGCTTTTATGATTATGTAGTAAGGTCATTTTGTAACCATACAATGATTTTTGTAGTGTTTGATTCCTTCCTATAATTTTTATTTTTTTTAGGGGCTTTACATGTATATTCGGTGTTCGTCATATTTGATTTATCTCTTACTTATTACTTGGTAATATGTTAAGTAGGAACTAAAGTTTTTCACTTTTGTTTTTCCCTTGGAGCCATCATTTTGATACAACAATGCTACAACCACACACGTTTTACACAATCACACTCACAAGTGTGTAGACTCCACACACACTGGATGTGTAAGTATGGGTTGGTTGTGAGTGCGACTTTGTAAATGGGTGTGTAAATAGGTGCGATTCTATCATTTTTTATTTTGATAAATCCCGTTAAAAATTGAGGTTGTAAGATTTAAATTTATTCCTTCCTTAAAAATACCAAATCTAAATTAAGCATGTAATTATCCGAAATTTTTAATAAAATTTACGATTATTTAATTTCGTTTTAATTACTTTAATTTCGTTATTTAATTTCTAATTGCACTTAGAGCTCTTAATTTGCAATTACTACGGTTTATACCTTAATACTTTCAAATTGCTACAAATTCGACCCTAAGGCACATTTACATTTTAATCGCGAGCATTACGTTTTATAAATTCATTTCATACGTAATTATACACGTTCATATACATACACAAGCAATACTAGTACACATACACACACATATGTGCATACATGTACTTTATACATCATCCTACACTACCCAACCACCACCAACCATCACCAATACCACACTCTACCTCTTCCCATCATCCAAAATCAGTCAACATGGCCCCCCTTGACTGCCATACATTCCACCACCCTCCCCCATCACTTCCTTACCCACTATGGTACTTCTTTCACCCATCCTACACTCCAAACTCCACCCAAAACTCATTTTATACTCCCCCAAACCCCAAAATCCGTCTAGAAGCTCTACTGCCCCTCTCCTTCACTCTCTTCCTCCTCCAAACTCTACCAAGAACTCCCAAACCAAGAACACAAAGCCCCATTACCATCCTTCAAGTTCTAGAGTGAGAAAAGTCATGAAATCTGGGTTTTCACTTCAAAACATCAATCACAAGCTCCCACTTCTCATCTTCCACTTCATGATCATTCAACACACTCCAAGGTACCCATATTTCACCACCAAATCCACCCAAGGCCAACCAAAGAGCTCCCTCCACCAATTTTTCGCAAAATCCATTTTTCACCAAATCTTCGCAAAACAAGGTAGAAACTCGTACTCAACCTATTTCAATCTTTTGAATGAGTTAGAATAGTCTAGGAGTAGTTTATAGTTGATGGGTTAAAGCCTCAAGTCAAGGGTTTCACGAAACCCAAGCCAAAACGCGATGTGACCCTTTTTATCCCAAACCGTGTTTTCGTGCTTAGTAAACCTTAGATTCATTGTGGTTAATGTTTTTAACTATTCCAAGCATGTTTAAGACTTTACTAAGTGTTTATGAGAGTTTCTCCATGAATTTATTGTGCTTAACCTTGTTCTTAATCGTTGTGTAAAGTTAGGGGTTCAAAGTGTAATTTTGTGAAAATTGGCGTGCGTACTTGTGTATTATTTACGAAACCTATTTTGCCCTTGTGTAAAAAAATGACCAAAATGCCCTTCGGGTGTAAAATGACCATTTTGCCCTTGTGTGTGTAAATTACATAATGTGTAGTTTGTACTTAATAAAAAAAATCAAGGAATTGCATTTTATGACAAATTAGGACTTTACTAACTATAATAAAGTATTTTTACGTATTTACCATTGTCGGTGGCAAAATTACCATTTTGCCCTTGTATAAAGTTTATATACAAAAAAGCCCCCAAAGTTAGTAAAATTTTGCTAAGGACCCTAGAACCGTGAAATTAATTTTGTTACCCTTATACTTACTTAAAATTTCGATGGCGACCCCTTATTTCTATAAATTACATTTATGACCCTATACTTTATTTAATTACATTAAGGCCCCTTGTTTTCAATTACTTTGGTTTGTGATGACTTGTGAACTTGTGAATCGTGTTATTTGATTTTGTGACCCTTAGAATATCGTTATCACTTTACTTCTACTGTCAAGTGCACTTTCCATAAACGTGTTGAATGTTAGAATGGACAACTAGGTTCCCGGGTTGGGTGATCGTACGCAAATATCACTTAGACGATGAAGTTAATGGAAAAGTGAATTGGAATTGATTGATGGGGAGTTACCCCGAGCTTGTTGTTGAATGGAAGTTCCGCCAAGTGATTGTTTTAGAGGATTGTTTGGCAGTCTGCCTTGATTTTGAAACCCTAGGATGTGACACTCTGTGATTTGCTTCATTTGAATTCTGAGGCGTTATAAGGGTGGAAGTATTATAGACTAGTTTCGGCTATATACCTACAGGACTTGGCAGTTGCCATACGTAGCTCAGTGCTTGCGACCTTGGATTGTATTCCAATACTATTTCCCCAAGCGTAGGGTTTAGGCCGGCAGTAGCATGATAACCGGTAAGTCCGGGTCGAATCCACAGGGACCGAATGCGCTGAGCGTGTTGAATGATTCGTGAGTGATGGTTTTAGCCTTAAAGCGGCAAACTTGGCTTTTGGAGTTTGTTTCGTGGAATTCTCTCGACTTCGAGAACGACTCGGAAGATTAAAAAGACTAAATAAACTAAGGCAAAGTCTAGGAAATTTTAACAACCATGACCAAAGCTAATCCGTTCTTCTCTTGATTACCGGCTCGGGGCATCGTTAAATGCCCCCGAACGGAAGATTTAGATTTTAAAACCATTTACAAGAAAATGTGTTTGCCAAAGATTAGGTTTTTTCGGTTCATTTGGCAAACGATTAAGTTGACATCGCCCCAAGCATCACACGTGCCAAGTAGTCAAGCTCTTGGCTACATGTGATCAAAGAGATTAACAAACTCAAACATTGGTTCATAAAATGAAACACTAAATCATTGATAAACAAGAAATGAAAGATTTTTTATGAGATGAACGGATTAAACTCAAGTCATGGTGTGTTAATCACCCCATGACTAAGCCTACGTAAACTACTTACAAACCATAGCAAGAAATAAGACTAGAACTTTGAAGGAAATGAAAAACATGATTTGTAAACTTAAAAACTAATTTTTAATGAAGATCTCAAATGTACCTACAACAATAACTCTAGAGAAAATCACAAACAACAAATAGAAACTAAGGTTTTAAAGAGAATTAGCTAGAACAACACAAAAACTAATTACTTAGTGAAAATGCAAATAAACTAGATTTATAGAACAATCAAGACGAGAGGAACAAGTTTAATACACGGTAAATAAACGGGAAATGAAAGCTTACTTGAGTATTCTAGAGAGAGAGACCTTAAACTCTCTCCAATGGAGGAGAGAGGTGAGAGCAAAAACTAACTAAGAAATAAAAGAGAAAGTGTGTGACAAGAGGGAGAGGAGAGAGGTGATATACCCCAATTTCTCTCTCTCAAAATATCCTAAAAAATCCCAAAAAGCTAAATTTTCCATAATTGGAAAGTCCAAAAAGCAAGTTCAAAATCATCAGAATTTTGGCTTGGTATGGATACCTCTCAACAGAGGTATGGATACCAATGATTTTGCTTGTTTGCGACCAGAGGTATGGATACCACCCATCAGAGGTATCCATACCAAACTGTCTGTTCGTTTGGGTGCAATATGTATGGATACCCTTCATCAGAGGTATCCGTACCAATCTGATTTTTCTTGTTTTCATGCCTTGGTCCCTCCTTGGCCAAATGTGATGCTTCCGGACTTCTTCCAAAGTATTTCTAATCAATTTCCGGCCTTTGGGAGGGACGGTACTTGATCTTGTGGATGCTTGATCACTTCCGGATTCACCGGGAGTCTTTGTGAGCTCGAGACATGACTTGGCCCACCGGCTTGACTTGTGACTTTTTTATATCCCGGGCCTTAGCCGAGTCCTTATTTTTTTGCTCTTGAGGCCGGTGTTGGCGTGCCATGGGACACTTGGCCCTCAGTTTCTTGGGACGCTTCCCAATGCGTTCCAAAATGCACTTATTTGCATGTTTAACCTGTAACTATAAAAAACAACACTACGCACGCGCATATCAAACATATAAGGCTCGAAATCGCGTGTGTGTGTGAGCAACATGAGCTAGATAAACCCCGGATATCTACAATATTGGGGGCTTATCACCCAGTGGTACAATTTCGTCCTTGGGAAATTCATCCTTGCCGGGCGGTTGACGGCTGGATTAAGTATGTAACTTATACCTTCCGTCGGGGCCCTCGAGTGAAGGGCAAGCAAGGGGGGAGTAAATCACAGTTTGGTAATATTCCTTAGTGGTTAGCTGGGAGGAAAGTTCTCTAGGTTGAGAACTTAGATGAATATGTAAGTTAATGGCTAGTAATGAAATCAGTTGTGTGTTTATTTTCTGCTTTATAATTTGTTTCCTGCCTATTCCATTAATTACTGCTTTTCAATCATATATGTTTGTACTTGTATGTTAAGCAAGGGTTGGGAGGGTTAGAGTAGCTATTGAGTGATTTATCGCTCACGGTGTTACACTTTGTGTGACCCTGATATAATACTATGATGTTGCTTCGCGACTCGGACGTATTATGCCAAACTATGATCAAACAGGTACTGTTGGTGTCGAAGGAGACGGTTATTTCGGAGCCGAGGGTTTTTCAGCAGACCAGGCTAAGGAGGAGCCGTGGAATCTAGAGTTGAACCTTAATCTGTAGAACCCACCTCTTTATTTTTAATGTTGGATTTGTAATATTAATTTCTCGAACCATACTAAGTATTTTGTAATGGGCTGCACTTCACGTTTTCCAACGTGTACTCTAATGGAAACTCTTTTTATTAAATTAATCATAATTAGTTGTCTTAATTAATCCTTCCGAAAATCGGGGTGTTACAACTTGGTATCAGAGCTCTAGGTTCAAACCTTCGGCCTTGGGTAGATTAGGTAGATCACTTTCCGAGAGCGTAAACTGAATACTAATACTATCTATTGTCTATGTACTTTATGATATTCTACTTAAGTCTATCTTATAAGTACTTACTAATGGTCGTTCGACTTAGACTCTGAGTGTGGACCGTGAGAAAACATAAGTTCTGTATGATGGCTAGCAAATAATGTGACTGTATGTGGTATTTCTTGTATACATCTGTGTGGATAAAATCATTATTATGTTTACTAGTTCGCAAAATTTTCATATTTCGAAAGCTTATGTTCTGACTGAAGCGTGAAAACTAGAACCCCCTCTTAACATAACTTTCTAAGTATAGATGGTGACTACAAGAAATGAGCAAAACAATAACGGACAAGATGATGGTCAAAACTTCTGAGCATCGCACTCATTCATATCAACTACATGCATGAAGTCCCTTGGACTAGAAACAGAACCACTTGGATCAACAATGCGTGTCACTTCGCCGTTAGGGAGAAAAATCTCTGTAGGACTAGTCTGTAGGGCGTGCGAATTAGAAGTCTCTGGACTGAGATTGACTTGTGATCTGCAAGTCATCGATATGGCCGAGTTCGACGTAATTTTGGGAATGGATTGGCTGTCTGCGCACAGAGCTGTCATAGACTGCCATCGAAAGATGGTGACGGCTTACTCAAAGGATGGGACGTGCTTCAAATTTAAGGGGGATAGACAAGACGCCCCTGCTATGACGACAAGACGGTCCAAATGGCATAACCAGATGTCTGGTTAGTTAGCAAGCTTGACGCTAGAAGAGACGGACCGAATGGAGTTGGGATTACCGAGGATCGTGTGCAAGTACGAGGACGTACTTCCCGAGGAGCTGCCCAGACTGCCACCACAGAGGGAGTTGGACTTCACGATCGAATTGCAGCCCGGAACTGCACCGATCTCTATGGCACCCTATCGGATGGCACCGACAGAGCTTAAAGAACTGAAGATTCAGCTGCAGGAACTGCTAGACAAGGGATATATCCGACCGAGTACTTTGCCGTGGGGAACGCCAGCCTTGTTTGTCAAGAAGAAAGAAGGCACCTTCAGGCTATGTATGGACTACCGTCAGCTCAACCATACAACTATCAAGAACCGTTACCCATTGCCGAGGATCGACGACTTATTCGACCAGTTGAGGGGAGCGACCTATTTTTCCAAGATCGATCTCCGGTCTGGATACCATCAGTTACGGATCAGGGATAGTGATATTCCGATAACCACATTTCGGACTCGATACGGCCATTATGAGTTTGTGGTTATGCCGCTTGGTCTGACCAACGCTCCAGCCGTGTTCATGTGCCTTATGAACAAGATTTTCACGCCATACCTTGATAGATTCTTTGTAGTATTCATCGACGATATCTTGGTGTACTCTCCCAGCGAGCAAGAGCACAAGCAACATTTGAGAATTGTATTCCTAACACTCTGCGATAACTAGCTTTATGCTAAAGCCAGCAAATGCGAGTTCTGGCTGAAGGAGGTGAAATTCCTAGGACACTTGGTGTTAGATAAAGGAATCTCAGCGGACAATAGCAAAGTGGAAGCCGTGATGGATTGGAAGCGGCCGACTACAGTCTTTAAGATTAGAAGCTCCTTGAGACTAGCAGGGTACTACAGAAGATTCATCCCAGATTTCTCCACGCTAGGAAAGTCGATGACACGGTCGACCTAGAAAGGAGTCAAATTTGAGTGGAATGAGGCTTGTGAAAAATCATTCTAAGAACTCAAAAGAAGGTTGACCAGCGCACCAATATTGGTTATCCCAGAGAGAAACGTGGGGTACACAGTCTACTGCGACGCATCTAAGGACGAATTGGGTTGTGTGCTGATGCAGGACGGAAAGGTAATTGCTTTTGGATTGTGACAGCTGAAACCGCACGAGAGGAACTACCCCACTCATGACCTAGAGTTAGCTGTCGTGGTTTATGCTTTGAAAACGTGGCGCCATTATCTGTTTAGGGAGCAGTTCGAGGTGTTCACCGATCACAAGAGTTTGAAGTATCTGTTCACTTAGAAGAAGCTGAACATAAGGCAAAGGAGATGGATGGAGTACATTGAAGACTTTCATTTCACCCTGTCATATCATCCAAGCAAGGCCAATGTTGTGGCTGACGCCTTAAGCAGGAAGAACCGCAGATTTGTGGCTAGTCTGGCCATGCGGGAATGGAAGATGATGGAGACAATCAAGGAATTCGGACTTCAGGCGACTACTGACACAGAGGAAGCGTGCGTATTCGCATTGGTAGCCACGTCAGTGCTACACAGAGAAATTCTATTGGTTCAGGCTTTCAATCAAGAGTGTGATTTATCAGGCACCGTTTTGTCAATTGGAAAGGCGACTACAGGATGGACAATTCATGTTGACAAGAGTCTTAGATTCAAGGACCGAATCTTCGTACCAGATCTAAACACCCTTTGAGAGGCTGTTTTAAAGGAATTCCACCACTCAAACTTCGCAGTTCATCCTGGTGGTAATAAAATGTACCAAGACCTCCGCCGACAATACTGGTGGGGAGGAATGAAAAATGACGTAGCCAAATACGTGTCCACGTGTTTGACTTGTCAACAGGTGAAAACAGAGCACCAGAAGTCAGGGGGTTCCCTTCAGCCTTTACCAATTCCTGGATGGAAATGGGAGCACATCACTATGGACTTCGTCATCGGATTGCCTAGGTCACCACAAGGACACAGCGATGGACTTTACATCAACGATCATTAGACTTCACGAAGTGCCATTAACGATTGTGTCTAACAGAGACCCTCGCTTCACTTAGATCTTCTGGCAGAGCTTGCAAAAAGCTTTAGGAACGAATGTGCACTTAGTATGGCTTTTCATCCTCAGACAGATGGACAGTCAAAAAGGACCATTTAGACCTTAGAGGATATGCTCGGAGCGTGCGCTCTAGATTTCAAGGGAAATTGGGAGCGGCACCTGCCACTTGTGGAATTCGCCTACAACAACAGTTATCAAGCAAGCATCGAAATGGCGCCATATGAAGCATTGTACGGGAGACCATGCCGATCACCTCTCTGCTGGACAGATTCACGTATGTAGTACATAAAAAGTCTAAGTTTGTTCGATGTATGTTTAAGGTACGTGCATTATGTATCTTGGTTTATGTGTAGAGTCCATGAATTTAGTTGAAGAGTTATTTGTGCTATTCATGTATCTCTGCCTCAACAGATTTTGGATCAAATTACACTTAAAGAGTTTCTTTTCTATTTTAGTCCCTCACTTTTTTAAAAGTATATTGTATTAGACTCTTTATTTTAACTCAATTTTATTTAACTGTTATCTCTTTATGCTTATAATTTCCGATTTGAATGTTATTTTTTTTAATGTTTTTGAAGTGTTATACTTTTCTTACTAGATCTATTCTAAGGGCCATATTTATCCAAGACCGGAGGGTTTATATAAGAGAGGCTTCCAAATTGAATTTGTTTGGTCATTTGGCCAATTTCAGACGATTTTGCCCCTCAATTGCAGATTGTGGGTGTTGGTTTGTTGCGTGATTTATATGTCATTGGATGGTCAGTTTTGTCTTTTTACGCTTGATGGTTTTCTTGTAATTTATTTGCATTGGATGGGTTGTTTTGTGTTTCCCATTGCCTGCTTTTTCTGCCTTTTACACGTGTTGGCCGAGAGGGGAAAACTTTCTCCGCTTATGGTTGGTTTGCGCACCAACTACAGTGCCGAGATGTAGAGATCTTGGAGACTATCCAGCAACAATGCTATGAGTACACCATATGTGCACCCCAAATGCGCACCACCCTGAGGTGGCAAATGAGGAGAGACCCATTTTTTGGATGAGTGTGGGTTTGTTTCTTTTGCCATACTTTCAGATTCGGTTTGCAGGCAAGAAATCAAGGAAAAGTCCATGTAAGTTTTTGGGCTTAATGTTTGTGTCGTGGGCAAGTTGTTGGTTTGTTGGTGTTGATTTGTATTTTAGTTCTTTATGATTTGTGTTTTGAACATCTTTTGAAATAAGTTTCGAAGTTCTGAGTTGTTTCTATTGCAAAGCAATAGATTTATGCAATTGATTTTCCTAGATGCTTTCTAAAACAACCTAAGGCCATCCGTAGTGGTGGAGTTAAATGTGTAGTTTGTGTAAGATTTAGGACAATTAGTATAGGTTAGTGTTTTTTTGGGTTGTAGTGGTGTAGTTAAATGGTAGCTAAGATGGTGTTAAACTTGGCAGTGACTAGCTCAGAAGTCAACTATGACAATAGCAGGAGTTACACCCAAGTGGAGCCCACGTTGAGAGAGAGAAAGGGGGAAGGGGGAGTGGGGTTGGGTCGTCTGACACGGAGGAAATTTCCAGATGCCAGCGCATGCAAAGTATGAGAGAGAAAGTGAGAGGAAGGAAGGAGGAGAGAGAAAAAGGTGGTATTCTCACATATTTTTTTTACACTTTAACACTCTAACAACACCACTACAACACTTTTTAACTTGACAACACATTTTGTCATAACAACACATAAATGGGTCCCACTTTTTACACTTTTGTGTCATATAACTACACAAATTTAACTCCACCACTACGGATGGCCTAAGGCGTGATTCATCAATTTCTTAGCCATAGTAATAGTTATGCAATGATTTTGGCTATGTACAACAAAATTTGACATATATATATGGGGAGAAAAAAAGGCTAATGTATTTTCCTTCACTAAAAAAACAGTAAACCAACACTTATAACTATAAAAGAAAATATATATTTCTAATTAATTTAGAAAATTCATGCAAAATCCCATTTGCAAAGTAACCTTCATATTATCTGCCTTATTATTAATTTAGAATAATTGTGCGTGTTTAACGTTTTGGATTACACAAAAAAAATTATTGTATACAAATAAAATTGAAAAAAATCTGGGTACCGAATGGGTACCACGTGGCCATGCCGAGCACAATCCGGCCATCCAAAAGTGTTTTGAACGGCCGAGATTAATTCTCTCTCTCTCTCTCTCTCTCTCTCTCTCTCCCCTCTCACCTAACAACTCTCTCTCCTCTTTTTCTCTCTCCTCTTCCGGACCGTCGGATTGCATTTTGGACGGATGAGATTGCCGAGTGGGTACCACGTAGGCAATACCCACTGGGCACTGAAAAATTTCTCAATAAAAATTTGCCATGTTCGAAAAGGTTTTCAAGACCTAGTTCTCACTTTTTGCCGATTGGGCCCCAATGGGCAGACACGGCTTTCCTGTCTCATCTCAATTTTTGTAAACTTTACTCTAGTGCATACTTTGCGTGAGATGGGTTTGTAGGGTCCACTTCCAAGACCCACAAATGATCCAAACCGTCCGTTAGATCTAAAATTAATTTTTTGAGTCACTCCTAAAAAATTAGCTCATTCGAAAAATTATAAGTGTTTGATCCGTCATCAAATTGTGATTCACAATTTAGGATCTTGAATTTTGACAACAGTTTGAAAGAAAGTTAGACAATTTGATCAAGTACTTAAAGTTATTCGATTGGCTTGTTTTTTTTATGGATCACTCAAAGAATAATTTTAGAATTAATGAACGGCTTGGATCATTTATGTCATTATGTGGGTCTTTGAAGTGAACTCCACAAACCCATCTCACACAAAGTATGCACTAGAGTAAAGTTCAAAAAAATTGAGATGAGACAGAAAAGTTGTGTCTGCCCATTGGGGTCCAATCGGCAAAAAGTGAGAATTAGGTCTTAAAAACCTTTTCGAACATGGTGAATGATTTTCACATAATTTACTCACTGATGAAGGCTGGCATAGTGACAGTAGAACAAAATTACTTGCAATTGTGGATATTTTTAATCATATCGGTCAGAGTACTCAATGCAACCCAAGCAGGCCCTGCACTGAGGAACACATTATAGAGGAGCAGTGAATTCGGTTCGGTCATCGATAGTCCAGATCATTTTACATTTTAAATAAACATTTAACATAGGAGTATGATTTAAGCAACATTTATCTAGACTGTCAATCGCCGATTGGACGATCGAGCCGAGCTCACTACACCTTGCAGTGAGTTTGGCTCACGACATGCCCCCAATCCTCCACATTTATGATAAAAGACAAGCACATAAGTACTCCCTTTCACTAAGCGGATTATTTGGTTTTTGGGACTTTTTTGGGAGGCATTTTCACGCCTTTTGAGACAAATTATTTTCCTCACATATATTAGCTAAAAAATGCTAAAAAAAACCCAGTAGACTTATATTAAAGTTTAAGTGTTGAAATGTGTGAAAATTTCATAAAAGTAAATGTAAATGTATTCAAAATTGTAAAATGTGTATTGAAATGCGTTTTTTTTTTTTTGTCAATTTCTATACTTATTTTAAACCCAATGAACTTACAATAGTAACGCCCTGCGGAAAAAATGCTATTAGTACCGAGATGGAGGAGTATACATCTTGCACAAATTTGACGTGGCTTCGCTGAGTTGGAAAAAAAGGGACGTTATCATATTTAGTTTAGGGCTACAAATGAGCCGAGTTGCTCGCGAGCAGTCTCGGCTTGGCTTGGCTGGGCTCGAATATTTTATTAGTTGAGCTGAGCTCGAGCTCGAGTTTTGGGCTCGTTTACTAAACGAGCCGAGCTCAGCTCTTGAAAGCTCGACTCGTTTAAAGAGGCTCGATAAGTAAATTAGTCTGACTCGGCTCGTTAAGGGCTCAGCTCATTTAGGACCGAGCCGAGCTCAAGCTCGAGTTTTGGGCTCCTCCAGCAAATGAGTCAAGCTCGAACACTATAAAACTTGGCTCGACTCGGCTCGTTTACGGCCCTAATTTGGTTTCCCCCAAATGGAACCCCACTATTACCATCCTCTCAAAACGTTATTGTCTCTGTACACAGCAGCAGTAATGTTCTTAGAGAGAGAACCTTCATGGGGACTTCTTTTCTTTTTTTCATGAAGAGAATCAGAGTATATAAGATCTATAAATCAAAGTTGTTCAAGAGATCTACAAGAGGTTCATATAACAATCAATCTATTTGTTGGATTTGCTTCCAGTGGATCTCTGGAAGGCATGAAGATTTGAGACAGCAGCTATCAAACACTGGGGACAGTGAACGAGGATTCAACAATCGGCTTTTAGTAAATTGTGATTATGTAGTAAGGTCATTTTGTAACCATACAATGATTTTTATGGTGTTTGATTCCTTCCCATAATTTTTTATTTTTTTAGGGGCTTTACATGAATAGCTGGTGTTCATCATATTTTATTTCTCTCTTACTTATTGCTTGGTAATATGTTAAGTAGGGACTAAAGTTTTTCACTTTTGTTTTTCCCTCGGAGCCACCATTTTGATACAACAATGCTACAACCACACATTTTACACAATCACACTCACAAGTGTGTAGACTCCACACACACTTGATGTGTAAGTATGGGTTGGTCCTGAGTGCGACTTTGTAAATGGGTGTGTAAATAGGTGCGGTTCTATCACTTTTTATTTTGATAAATCCCGTTAAAAATTGAGGTTGTAAGATTTAAATTTATTCCTTCCTCAAAAATACCAAATCTAAATTAAGCAAGCATATTACGTTGTTCAATTATCCCTTCAATTAAATGCATGACGATGTCTACTTCATTTGTTGCTTTCTTTTATCTAATCAGGATTTGGGTAACCCTCCTCTGACTTGGGTAAAACTAAAAGTACTCCATAGTGGTGTTGGAAAAAAAGGTTGGCTTTCCATTCCTCATTGTCCATTTCCTTAAAAATTAGGACGAACCTAAGTTTTTTGCCTTAAAAATTCTGAAAATTCTTTTTACCGATATTTGATTGGGCTATTTTCTTACAACAACCCATGAAAAATGATTTAACAAAAATATGCGATTTAGACCAATCTCTGTGAAATCCAAAGTGGACCGTCCAAAATGGTCGATCTGTGCAACCAATCTGTGGGCACAATCCCTCTGTTTCTTTTGGGGTGGAGGTAATACCACGACAGAGTGGGTTTGGTGGGATGGTTCTCATCCAGTTTATCCCCTCCGGTTCCCTCCAGTTTTAAATTGGTTTAGGTCCACTCTGGATCGAAAAGATGATCGGAATCTTCGTTTCGTGGAACTCATTGAGAGGAGTATATCCGTGCTAAAAATCAGTTTGATCTGACTTCATTTTGTATATGAACGAATCGCTTTTGTGCTTTCTTCTTTTATTTTTCTTCCGCTTAAGCGCAATTCTTTCGTATACGAAACGAGGTCGCATCAAACGTATTTTAGTCATGGTTATTCTTGTATATGAGTGCTACAAAATAAATGATTCCGATTATTTTTTTGGGTCTAGAATGGACCCAAAACAACTTAGGGGGTGTTTCATTAACAAAAAATAATTTTTTCAAAAAACTAAGACATGTCGTTTCTCTTACAATATATCCCATAAAAAATCGTGAAAAACCACTTTATTTTAAAAACACCTTTAACAGAAGTAAAACTGGAGGGGACTGTAGGGAGGATAAAATGGATGAGAACCGGTCACGGGTTTGGTGATCTTTAGCATGGATGGGACCCACATGGAGTAGGTGGTGTGGGTTGGTGAGATGAGGAAATGCAAAATGAAAGGATAAGGCCCGTTTGGCCCAGTTGGTAGCCTAACTCCATCAAATTGGCGTTGATTGACAAAAACCAATTACGGACAATTGGCCGAATGACCAAGTTTGGAGCTTTAAACGGTGTCATATTTGTAGGCCTCCAATACATTTATGAAATAAAATTTGAGGACTCAAGGATAAAAATAGACAAAAATACCCTTAAGCCACGCCCGTCAGGCCTCGCATGTGGAGTAATAAAGTGACTATGCTCTGACCCTTGATAGTTGGAAGTGACCTGCCAATTGCCTGAATTGTCAGGGGCCGACAATGGCAAACCCAGCGACACCCCCCCCCCCCCCCCCCCCCCCCCCCCCCCTCTCGGGTGGGATAAAATTGATAGCACAGGCCAAAATTAATTTCTCTCTTCAATTTTAGGGGTTGGTCCAATTTTAAGAAGTTTAGGCTCTTTGAGATAGGATATAATGAGTTTAGGTACTTAAGGTGCACTTTTCAATTATAGGGTTTTCGTGGTTTGGGCGCTTTCATAAGATACTCTCGTTTTAGTTTTAGGGTGCACTTTTCAATTATAGGGTTTTAGTGGTTTAGGTACTTTCATAGGGTGTACCCTAGGGTTTAGATTTAGGCATTTTCATTAAGTTTGGGGATTTATGCACTTTTATTAAGTTTAGGGGTTTAGACATTTTCATAAGGTTTTGAGGGTTTAGGCACTTTCATGAGCTAGCGGGAGTATTTTTGAAATGTGTGGGTGATTTATCCTTTTGGCATTAAAAAATTAGTTTGTGTCATATTTCCATGATTGACCTCTATACCATGTCCTTATCGAAGAAAGACTCAAACAATTACTACTAAGACCCGACTAGGGGTACAGATTTTGGGGACCAGAAAATGTACAGAATGCAACGGGGGATCCACTTTTGGGTCTCATACGAGTGATCGGAAATGTTCATTATTTTTAGAACATTTTTTCGAGGGGTCCTACAAAATTTCAGTTCAATCAGACGGTTAGATGTTCTTGAACCAAATCCCACCGTTTCAAGAACTTCTATAGGGAGTTCAATGGGATTTTTTTTTATTAAGTAGCGTTGTGTCTGTTCGATATACGAGACCGAGAAAAACAGCCAATGTGATTTTTTTATCAATTAGTGTTGTCCGCACGACTGCCATAAAAATACCAACGTAATTTTTTTTTCTCGTGCATTGAACGGGTACAACACTAGTTCTTCAAAAGGAGAGTGTGGCAATCATAAAGGACATATGGCAGTCAAGAACATCTAACCGTCCGATTGAGTTGAAATTTTGTAGGGTCCCTCGGAAAAATGTTCTAAGAATAATGAACGGTTCGGATCATTCGTGTGAGACCCAAAAGGGGCCCCCGAGCATACTCGGTACATTTTCTGGACACATGTGTCTGTACCTGTAGGTTTCCGATTACTACTACCACATGCCTTCCTTTTTTGTTTTTTTTGTTTTTTGAAAGAAACAAATAATATCATTCATCATTTTCATTTTGTTGGGAAACCTCCTTTTCAAAAGTCGACAACATAATTTGGGTATGTTCTAGATTTTTTTTTTTTTTTTTGAAAAATTTTCTAGAATTAAGTTTGTTTCAAGTGGTTATTTATGATTTACGCTGGTCGAATCCTGAATTTGGCAAGAGGCTTAGGGACACGGGGTTGCTGCTGTGCAGCCTCTGCACAGTAGCTGTTGTGCGCAATTCGGATCATCCGTTGCTTAGATGAACGGTCTAGGTTTCAAACAAAAGAGAAGAATTGTTCGCGGGAACAATTTGTTTTCAATCCGAACCGTTAAAAACACTTATGGACGGCCATGATTGTGCGCAGCAGCTGCTGTGCACTGCACAGCAACAACCCCAAGTCCGGTTTAGGCGCTGGAAAGGAACAAAAATTTTGAAGACACGAAGGTTGTGATTGGATGGGTTTTGAAAAGAAATTTTTGAGATAATGTTTGATTTTTGAAAATGCGAATAATGAGGTAATGATAGAGAGCGATACAGAGAAAAATGAGGATAATGAGATAATGAGTGGAGAGAGAAATATAACTAATGATTGAAAAAAGGAAGAATCCTTTTGAAAATAATTTTTGAGCTTAATGTTTGTGTCCTGGGCAAGTTGTTGGTTTGCTGGTGTTGATTTATACTTATTTTAGTTCTTTATGATTTGTGTTTTGAACATCTTTTGAAATAATTTTCAGAGTGTTGAGTTGTTTCTATTGCAAAGCAAAAGATTGATGCATCAATTGAATTGATTTTCCGAGATGCTTTCTAAAACAACCTAAGGCGTGATTCATCAAATTCTTAGCCATAGCAATAGTTATGCAATGATTTTGGCTATGTACAACAAAATTTGACATATACATAAGGGGAGAAAAAAAGGCTAATGTATTTTCCTTCACTAAAAAACAGCAAACCAACACTTAGTTATATATATATATATATATATATATATATATATATATATATATATATATATATATATATATATATATATATATATATATATATATATTTAACTTGTTAAATTACAGTTTTGTGAAAACGGCTCGGATGAAGCCCTTCCCGGTATTTTTTTTGCTGATTTCTCGCGGGGGCCCTAAAAAACACCTTTTAAACACATTGGACGGTTCGGATCATCAAAATTCGATCGGGATCAATGAGGTCCGTAACTTAATAAAATCCGGGAGTTTGGAGGAGAAGTGTGGTGTATATATATATATATATATATCAAATTCTTAGCCATAGTGATAGTTATGCAATGATTTTGGCTGTACAACAAAATTTGACATATATATAAGGGGAGAAAAAAAGGCTAATGTATTTTCCTTCACTAAAAAAACAGCAAACCAACATATATATATATATATATATATATATATACAATAATCTTCCAATCAGGGACCCTGATGGAACCCAAAAACCGCACCTCTTCTTCGCTGCCGTTGGATCATCACGGACGGCTGTGATCTAAAAGACCCACACGCGGGTCAAAATTGCAACCCGGGTTGGATCCAAACCCAGTTCGCGGGTCAAATTACCTATACGGGTTAAAACATAAACCCCCAAACCCATTCTTCTCCCATACGATTCATTTCAAACGAAGAGAGAGAAAGTGAGAGGAGAAAACCAGACGACGAACAAGAGAAGACGACGACGAAGAAGAAGATCGAACAGGTAACGGGTAACGTTTCTCTCTCTCTCTCTCTCTCTCTCTCATTCCTGACTCTCTCTCCTTCGAAGTTTCGATTTGTAGCGTTTAATCTTTTGTATTTCGAAAAACTAGGGTTTCGTTTGAACATTTCACTGTTGAATTTTTTCCCCAAAAACTAGGGTTTCATCTGAATGTTTATTTATTTGCAGCTGTTTGTGTGATACCAAAACGAACCACCTGCTTCTGACTTGTTGATTTTAACTTGAATAGTGCTAATGTTTGCGAGTGAATATGTATAAAGACGTGACTGTGTTGAACTATTCGATGCAAGTGAACTACTCATTATTTTGTTTTGATGTACGTACTTATGTTTCTGCTCTATATTCTCTATTGCTGAGCCTTCATTTGATGTCATACATTTCACTTGGTTATGCTGGAGTTGGTCCACTGTGGTTTGGTTATTTTGGATTTACTGTGTATATAGGGTGGTACCCTACTTTTGGTAGGATTTATGTTGTTGACCCTTGTTCTGCTGTATCGGTGCCCTTTTCCCGTATCCTATGCTACACAGCTAGCTTCTAATTTGTGCTATAGGTCAATTGAATGCTGGCATGTGTAAGGCATTGATCTGTTTTTCTCCTTTCATGTATGATACTAAAGATTCCACCCTCCTTATTGGCAAGGTTGATTGGATTTGTTCTACGGGTGGTTGTGGATGGATTTTTTCTGAGTGTGACAAAACAGTTGTCTTGATTCTGTTGTATATTCAAGATAAAACACAATGCTATAGCAGAATCTGGATGTCCTATCCGCTATAGTAAAAGATGGATTTCTGCAGCTAGGGTAGACACATGATCTGCATATGCAACTAAATTTTGTCAAAAGTGGGTTTTAACAGTACGAGGCTTAAAATGCAGGTAACTGGTCTGAGCAAGTGTCTCGTTTATGGAAATAAAGCAGTGAAGTCTGGGTTCTATATATTCATAGTTCTTACAATTCTAAGTTGTCATGAATGCTGAGTCAAGCTTTTTGTTATGCTTCATTTTTGAGTTACTTAGTATTCGTACTTTTCTATTACTGGTGATAAGAGAATCCCATAATTAGCAGGAAAAGAGTTGGTTTCTTGTTTTAGACATTGTAGTTGCTTATTGAGTTTTCTGTTGGTGTTTGTTTGCTGCATCTTTAGCTTGTCATAGAGGAAAATGGTATTCTTGCCAGTAAGGTTGAGAAAATAGAGAGAGCTGCGGTTCAGCTCAATATTGTAATAACCAGTGTTCAGCTTGCATCTTAGAAAGTTAATAGTAGGTAGGACAACCATGACAACTTCAATTTTGTTTTTACTTGGTCCTTGACAGTCATGACTACTTCAAGCAACATGGGTAGCTGTGCAGATAACTATCTTCAATTTCGAAACAAATCATGTTGGTGTGGCATGAGAGCAGCTGTGAGGATTTCGGAGTCGGACCGTAATCCTGGAAGGCTATACTATGGCTGTCCAAAGGAGACGAAAGACGAAGGTAGATGCAACTATTGGAAGTGGTGCAATCCAATTGGGTATCATCCAGAAACTGACGAGGGTTTGACTGAGGTGAAGCTGAACAAGTTTGACGAACGTGTTCACGGCATGCAAGTCACAGTGGACAATTTGAAATATAGAGTGAATATAGTCATGTTCTTGATTGTTGTAGCATTGGTAATTCTACTTGTTAAGTGATTGTATTTGGTGTACGAACAAAATTCTAATGGTGCTGATGGGTGTAGTAGTGGCAGCTAACCAGTTTTGTTGTAATTGTTGTGGCATCGGAGCATGAACAATTAGTGGCAGCTAACCTCCTTTGTATTTATGACTTTCACTATGATGGAACTAATGAGTTGAAACATTTACTATAGCGTGTTGACGGCATGCAAGTTTGCTTTGTTAGTTATAAACATATTGCACCTTTGGATTCTGACTTGTCATGTAGATAATGCACTCAAACTGGATAATGCACTCAAGCAGTTTTATAAGGGCATAATATGATTGTTTTTGCTTCTGGAGCAATTACTAAACGTGCACAGCGGATTCAAAAAATTTCCCAGAAATCTGGGCTTGCAACCAGTAACATCAACAGCGGATATTTTCCAGAAATCTGGGCTTGCAACCAGTAACATCAACCAGAAATCTGGGCTTCCAACCATGTATTTCAGATACACTGCCCACTGCAATATAGACTAAATTTGGCTTCCAGAATCCAGATTCATACCAGATTCAAATTGACCACTAACATAACACTAAATTTGACTTCAACAAAAACCAATTACAAGTCTCGATTTCATTCAAATAAACATAAACTTGACTTCAACATAATCGAATTACAAGTCTCCATATTCCAGATTCATACCTAATTCAATACACAAGTGTTAAAAGTACCGAAATTCAGGTACATTCTGAGTCATATTCCATGTCGTTATCATCCTGCTCAACATCCTCTTCATCCTCTTCATCCTCGCCATTCAGTCTACCATCTCCGCTAGAGCTATAAACAAATTTCACAATTAAATTGAAGAAAATGAAGCATAGAAATTATAAATGAACGTATTTACAATAGACCTACATTCCAAGAAGTACTGGACAATTCCTTTTGTCATGTGTCGCCAATTTCCCACAACCATTGCAACGCCTCTTCTTCTTCATTGCCTTCTCTTTTCCTCCTTTAAGCCGTTTGCCACAACCCTTTGACCTAACTGGTCGTGGTTCTTTAAGAATAGGTTGATTTCCAAGGGAAATAGGATTTCGGACACTACTCTCTTCGCGAATATTCAAGTCACTCATCTTCGATGCAAGCCGCGTTTCAGTTGATACCAAATATTCTTCCAAAGCTTCAGTCTCATTTTCACTTAACAAACATGCATCAATGACTCTGCTAGCTAATCGGAAAAGCCTATTTCTTTTCATTAACATAGAAGTGTCACATATTTCAGAAACGGTCCCGTCATCCATAACCCTGGCACATTTTGCTGATTTAGTCCACCTCCGCTTTATGTATTGTTCAGGTAATTGCATAATCTGCTTTTTATTGAAGTAAGCGAACATGTGCCGACATGGAATTCCGTCGGACTCAAACTTCTTACAACTGCATTTAATAAAGTTTGATGACTTGTCCAACACAAGCTCACGACCCTTCGAATCAGGCAAAGTTGACCTCATAACATTGTACTTAGCCCACATTTCATCTTTAAATGTACTCTTTACACCATACATCCCACCATCCAAGAGTTCCGTTTGGCACTTGTAAAAAACACTGTGTGTGTACACTTCACGCATTGTCGACTCCATGAGTGTTTTTGTTACGAGGAGTGGCTTCTCATTCACATCTTTATGATCCGAATCTAATTCATTATGCCTTATATGTGAAAGCGCCCTAGCAAATCTTGTCACAAAATCCATAAGAGAATTTTTTTCAGACACATACCGCTTGAAGAAGGCATGACAGCCTTCAGCTCTTTGACTACTGGTCATGTGGGCAGAAAATATGTGTCTCGTATATGCAGGAACCCATCTCTCACGAATTTGGTATAAACCATCTAACCATTCATTCGTGGACAAATTAGCTTTTGCTACAATCTCTACCCATCTCCCTTCAAACTCTTCGGGGGTCTCGGAGTTCCATATACAGTTACGAAAGTCATCATAATGCTGCTTATAGTATATAGCACTTATTTTCTCGGAAAATTTAGACACAATATGCCAAATGCAATACCTGTGGACCGTATTTGGAAGGCGAGTACTGATTGCTTTTGCCATTGCCGGATCCTGATCAGTTATTATCATTTTGGGAGCCCCACCTGGCATTGCTTGCAACCATGCATCGAAAAGCCACTCGAAAGCTTCGGCTTTTTCGCCACTTAAGAAAGCACACCCGAACATTGTTGTTTGACCGTGGTGATTAACCCCTATAATAGGTGAGAAGATCAATGAATATTTGTTTGTTTGATAAGTTGTATCAAACACCACCACGTCCCCAAAATATTGGTATGACTTTCTCATGGTTGCATCAGCCCAAAAGCAATGATACAAACTCCCCTCATCATCTGGATAGATTGAGAAAATAAAACTTGGATTCTTTTCTTGTTGGGCATGAAAATACTCAACCAACAAACTAGCGTCAAAGCCGTCTACCATTTTCCTCTTATCTCTTTGAGCATTATAGAGATCTTGTTGAGAACATCCAACATTTTGAAGGCCTCCGGCTTGCATCTCCAAAATACTCATTTGTTGGTGGGTCGGCACATTTGCATTGCCAAGTTGCTCTGTCAAAGCTCTTTGGGCCGCTGACAATTTACGATGAGATCGTAATAAATGCACCTTCTTTGGTGTGGCAAGCGTGTGGTTGTGAGTGGAGACAAATTGCGTGACAGCAAACCCCTCACCCCGTTTGACAACAGTCATTTTTGCACCACAATTCTCTCTCGTTAACCCCCTTTTCCGGATAGTGTTTTCAGATACATTTTGCGTATACTTTTTCGCCCTCACCCCTTCTTTGTGACACACAAATTCCTTCCTAACGGTTACACCACCCTTCCCCAACTTGCTTGAATTGATTCGAACCCCAAATCCAGCTTCTCTACCATAATCATTGTAAAACCTGTGAGCTTCTTCCAAACTAGCAAACACCTGGTCAATCTTTGGTGTTAAGTCCTCCTTCACTTGAGGAGTGTAAAGAGCTTCAGAAGAAGCTCCAGATGATGCACAGGGTTGTGATGGTGAGTAGAGTGCATCCCGCAAAGACGGCATTCTAAAGACAAAAAATTAGAAACCATCACCAAGACAAGTAGAACTACGATAAAAAAAAACCACTACTCGTTTAAATGAACAGTACGGCAATTAGTTTTAGTTTCCTGTAGATTAGTTTTAGTTTCATATACTAAAACTTGGTCATGGTGCTATTACACTGCTGGTCATGGGAAATTTAAACTTTGAAGGGTAATGGAGTGGGTGACATAGCTACGTCAGTGATCCACCACCGTCGGTGGAAATGTAGGTTGGCTTCATAACAACGCAAACAGCCAAAAAGAATTTCCCAAAACCGCACCCAAAAAAAAAAAATTTAAAACCCAACATACCCACAAAACCTAGCTCCACCAAAAAGTGATCAAAAGCTGAAAGAAGAATTGCTATCATTAACCCATTTTGACACTACTAGTCGTCTACTATTGTGACAACTTGGTCCCAAACAATGCACCGGGTTCAAATCAGATAATTTTTCACATGGAGTCAATAGACACAGAGAGACAAATAGAGAGACCAACCTTGGGGGATCCATCTTTTTTGTCGTCTGAATCCAGTCGTCTGGTATCGCTTTATCTCTCTTCGTTTAGGGGCTTCGGAATCTCACTTCCTGTGGTTCTTTCAAACCTAGGGTTTATTCGAACTCAAAGTTAGAACGAAACTCAAAAATGAGAGAGAGTCAGGAATGAGAGAGAGAGAGAGAGAGAGAAACGCTACCCGTTACCTGTTCGATCTTCTTCTTCGTCGTCGTCTTCTCTTGTTCGTCGTCTGGTTTTCTCCTCTCACTTTCTCTCTCTTCGTTTGAAATGAATCGTATGGGAGAAGAATGGGTTTGGGGGTTTATGTTTTAACCCGTATAGGTAATTTGACCCGCGAACTGGGTTTGGATCCAACCCGGGTTGCAATTTTGACCCGCGTGTGGGTCTTTTAGATCACAGCCGTCCGTGATGATCCAACGGCAGCGAAGAAGAGGTGCGGTTTTTGGGTTCCATCAGGGTCCCTGATTGGAAGATTATTGTATATATATATATATATATATATATATATATATATATATATTATATATATATATATATATATATATACACACCAAACTTCCCCTCCAAACTCCCGCACCCTGTTAAGTTCCGGACCTCCCCCTTCCCAATTTTTGTTTGAAAATCCGAACCGTTATATAGCGTTTTTGTGAAAAACAGCCCCGATCAAGCCCCTCCGGGTATTTTTTCTGGCCAAATCTACGCGTTGGACCTTGAAAACACATTTTAAACACATCTAACGGTTCGGATCGTCGAAATTTGGTCCGAAAAGTCAAAAATACCCCTAGGTCCGTAACTTAATAAGTTAAGGTAGTTTGGATAGGAAGGGGACTCTATATATATATATATATATATATATATATATATATATATATATATATAGGACACGGTTCTAATCCGGGATCCGGACCTCCATGATCCGAGCATTTTTTTGACGATCCGAGCCGTCCAATGTGTTCAGAAGGTGTTTTCAAGGGTCCACGCGAGAAATCTTCAAAAAAAATACCGGGAAGGGCTTGATCCAAGCAGTTTTTCCCGGCTTGATCCAAGCAGTTTTGCGAAAAACTGCTTGGATCAAGCCCTTCCCGGTATTTTTTTTTGAAGATTTCTCGCGTGGACCTTGGAAAACATTTTTTGAACACATTGGACAGCTCGGATTTTCCCAAAACAATTTGCAACACAAAAAAACACCCATTTTCTAATTAATTTAGAAAATTCATACAAAATCCCATTTGCATAGTAACCTTCATATTATCTGCCTTATTATTAATTTAGAATAATTGTGCGTGTTTGACGTTTTGGATTACACAAAAAAAATTACTGTATACAAATAAAATTGAAAAAAATCTGGGTACTGAATGGGCACCACGTGGCCATGCCGAGCACAATCTCGGCCATCCAAAAGTGTTTTGAACAGCCGAGATTGATTCTCTCTCTCTCTCCTCTCACCTAACAACTCTCTCTCCTCTTCCGGACCGTCGGATTGCATTTTGGACGGATGAGATTGCCGAGCGGGTACCACGTAGGCAATACCCACTCGGCACTGAAAAATTTCTCAATAAAATTGCCATGTTCGAAAAGGTTTTCAAGACCTAGTTCTCACTTTTCGCTGATTGGGCCATGGGCAGACACGGCTTTCCTGTCTCATCTCAATTTTTGTAAACTTTACTCTAGTGCATACTTTGTGTGAGATGGGTTTGTAGGCTCCACTTCCAAGACCCGCACAAATGATCCAAGTCGTCCGTTAGATCTAAAATTAATTTTTTGAGTCACTCCTAAAAAATTAGCTCATTCGAAAAATTATAAGTGCTTGATCCGTCATCAAATTGTGATTCACAATTTAGGATCTTGAATTTTGACAAAAGTTTGAAAGAAAGTTAGACAATTTGATCAAGTACTTAAAGTTATTCGATTGGCCTATTTTTTTTTTCTGGATCACTCAAAGAATAATTTTAGAATTAATGGACAGCTTGGATCATTTATGTCATTATGTGGGTCTTTGAAGTGAACTCCACAAACCCATCACACACAAAGTATGCACTAGAGTAAAGTTCTTAAAATTTGAGATGAGACAGAAAAGTTGTGTCTGCCCAAGCGGGCCCTGTACTGAGGAACGCATTATAGGGTGCAATGAATTCGGTTCGGTCGTCGATGGTCCAGATCATTTTACATTTTAAATAAACATTCAACATAGGAGTATGATTTAAGACCCATTTATCTAGACTGTCAATTGCCGATTGGACGGTCGAGCCGAACTCACTACACCTTGCAGTGAGTTTGGCTCACGACATGCCCCCAATCCTCCACATTTATGATAAAAGACAAGTACATAAGTACCCCCTTTCACTAAGTGGATTATTTGGCTTTTGGGACTTTCTGGGGAGGCATTTTCACGCCTTTTGAGACAAATTATTTTCCTCACATATATTAGCTAAAAAAATGCTTAAAAAAACCTGTAGACTTATATTAAAGTTTAAGAAAAGTGTTGAAATGTGTGAAAATTTCATAAAAATAAATGTAAATGTATTCAAAATTGTAAAATGTGTATTGAAATGCGTTTTTTTTTTTGTTGTCAATTTCTATACTTATTTTAAACCCAATGAACTTACAATAGCAACACCCTACGGAAAAAAATGCTATTAGTACCGATATGGAGGACTATACATCTTGCACAAATTTGACGTGGCTTGGTTGAGTTGAAAAAAAGGGACGTTATCATATCTAGTTTAGGGCTACAAATGAGCCGAGTTGCTCGCGAGCAGCTCGCAACTTAGCTTGGCTTAACTCTTTTATTAGTTGAGCTGAGCTCGAGCTCGAGTTTTGGGCTCTTTTACTAAACGAGCCGAGCTCAGCTTCTAAAAGGTCGACTCGTTTAAAGAGGCTCGATAAGTAAATTAGTCTGACTCGGCTCGTAAAGGGCTCAGCTCATTTATGACCGAGCCGAGCTCAAGCTCGAGTTTTGGGCTCATCCAGCAAATGAGTCAAGCTCGAACACTATAAAACTTGGCTCGACTCGGCTCGTTTACAGCCCTAATTTGGTTTCCCCCAAATGGAACCCCACTATTACCATCCTTTCAAAACGTTATTGTCTCTGTACATAGCAGCAGTAATGTTCTTAGAGAGAGAACCTTCATGGGGACTTCTTTTCTTTTTTTCTTGAAGAGAATCAGAGTATATAAGATCTATAAATCAAAGTTGTTCAAGAGATCGACAAGAGGTTCATATAACAATCAATCTATTTGTTGGATTTGCTTCCAGTGGATCTCCAGAAGGCATGAAGATTTGAGACAACAGCTATCAAACACTGGGGACAGTGAACGAGGATTCAGCAATCGGCTTTTAGTAAATTGTGATTATGTAGTAAGGTCATTTTTGTAACCATACAATGATTTTTATAGTGTTTGATTCCTTCCCATAATTTTTATTTTTTTAGGGGCTTTACATGTATATCTGGTGTTCATCATATTTTATTTCTCTCTTACTTATTGCTTCGTAATATGTTAAGTAGGAACTAAAGTTTTTCACTTTTGTTTTTCCCTCGGAGCCACCATTTTGATACAACAATGCTACAATCACACATTTTACACAATCACACTCACAAGTGTGTAGACTCGACAAACACTTGATGTGTAAATATGAGTTGGTTGTGAGTGCGACTTTGTAAATGGGTGTGTAAATAGGTGCGGTTCTATCACTTTTTATTTTGATAAATCCCGTTAAAAATGGAGGTTGTAAGATTTAAATTTATTCCTTCCTCAAAAATACCAAATCTAAATTAAGCAAGCATATTACGTTGTTCAATTATCCCTTCAATTAAATGCATGACGATGTCTACTTCATTTGTTGCTTCTTTTATCTAATTAGGATTTGGGTAACCCTGCTCTGACTTGGGTAAAACTAAAAGTACTCCATAGTGGTGTTGGAAAAAAAGGTTGGCTTTCCATTCCTCATTGTCCATTTCCTTCTATGGGCACAGCTTGGCTGCACATATTATGCACACCACCACCTCGGGTCCCAAAAGATGATCCAAACTATTCGTTTTTCTTAAAACTATTTTTACGGGTCTCTATAAAAAACCTGCACAATCAAATATCGATATAGGTTTTTTCAGGCTGAGTTTTCACTATTATCTAAATGGTTACTATTTTCATTATTTTTGATATTTTTGACAATTTTCACAAAAATACCATTTACCAGAAACTATAAATACTTTTGACACTAGGAAAACTAAATAGAAATTCACCCTAAGAAACCGCAGGACGAACCTAAGTTTTTTGCCTTAAAAATTCTGAAAATTCTTTTTACCGATATTTGATTGGGCTATTTTCTTACAACAACCCATGAAAAATGATTTAACAAAAATATGCGATTTAGACCAATCTCTGTGAAATCCAAAGTGGACCGTCCAAAATGGTCGATCTGTGCAACCAATCTGTGGGCACAATCCCTCTGTTTCTTTTGGGGTGGAGGTAAGAGCATCTCCACTCCTACACCAAATGTTTTACCAAATTCAAATTTGACTAAAAATCACCAAAAATTCCACTCCACTCCTTCACCAAATCCATCACCAAATTTGCTCAATACCCCAAATTTACTCAAATTTTTCACCAATTTTGCTCAACACCAAATCCCACACCAAATGAGCAATGGCTGTATTGTTTCTGCAGAAAAGCTTCTGTGCTGCTATGTATTCAATTGAATTAGTACTCTGCATTCACTCCCTTCCCAACCACCCCTGCCATTCCAACCACCCCTACTGTTAAAAACGTAAATGTCCTATGTGAAAAATAAATAAACCTTGAACTCATATATATTCACAGGTTGCTCGTAAATGTCCTACCTACACCTTTTGCTCGTGGTTGAAAAGAAATGGGGAAAGTAAAAGGGGAATGGAGGGGAAAAAAATTGGAAAAGTTGAAAGTGAGAGTTTTGGAGGCAAAATGAAAAGAAAAAAAAAATCTGTTTTGACAAAATGGTGGGAAAGTTTTAGAGCCAAAATGCAAAAAACTGTTTTTTGACAAAATGTTAACTAGAATTTGGTAAAAGAGTGGGTTTCCCATTGGAAGGGGTGATATCAAATCAAGTTTTTAATCAAATTTTTACTCAAATTTGAGTAAAAATTTGGTGTAGGAGTGGAGATGCTCTAATACCACGACAGAGTGGGTTTGGTGGGATGGTTCTCATCCAGTTTATCCCCTCCGGTTCCCTTCAGTTTTAAATTGTTTTAGGTCCACTCTGGATCAAAAAGATGATCGGAATCTTCATTTTGTGGCACTCATTGAGAGGAGTACATTCGTGCTAAAAATCAGTTTGATCCGACTTCATTTCATATATGAACGAATCGCTTTTTTGCTTTCTTTTTTTGAACGAATCGCTTTTTTGCTTCTTTTTTTTCTCGCTCAAACGCAATTCGTTTGTATATGAAACGAGGTCTTATCAAACGTATTTTAGTCGAATCCCCGGGGTATCTAGATGTGTTTTAATTTTTTACCGTTGAAAATAAATTAAAATTGTCAAATGCATCCGAACTGTCCAAAACATGATCGGATGGCCGAGGGGTACACATCACAGTGCAAACCATCCCCCCTAGTTATTCTTGTATATGAGTGCTACAAAATGAACGATTCTGATCCTTTTTTGGGTCCGGAATGATCGAATAACTGGAGGGAACTGGAGGTAGGATAAGATGGATGAGAACCACTCATATGGGTTTGGTGATCTTTAGCATCGATGGGACCCACATGGAGTAGGTGGTGTGGGTTGGTGAGATGAGGAAACGCAAAATTAAAGGATAGCAAGTCCACCCGTTACTTCTTTTTTTTTACTCAAACTTAAAATTTGAGTAAAAACTCTTAAAATACTCATTCACTCCTTACTCACACTTGTACCAAATTGAGTTTTTACTCAAACTTAAATTCAAATAGAGTTAGACTCAAACTCTTACTTAAATTTTGAAGGCAAATTTGAGACTCTCTTATTTACAGTTTTTTCATTAATAAACATTTTACTCAAATTTGTTTTTATTCAAATTTTTACTCAAATTTGGGGGTGGGGGAGATGCTCTTGCATTTGGCAATAATTTAAGGCCCGTTTGGCCCAGTTGGTACACTGTCCACTGGCGTTCGATGACAAAAACAATTACTACTACCACCACGTGCCCGGGGGGGGGGGGGGGGGGGGGGGGGGGGGGTGTGCGTGGGATGCTCTTGCATTTGGCAATAATTGTTAAGGCCTGTTTGGCCCAGTTGGTACACTGTCCACTGGCGTTCGATGACAAAAACAATTACTACCAGCACATGCCTTGCTTTTTGTGTTTTTTTGAAAGAAACAAATACTTCCTTCCAAAAAGTTTGGCTTACTTTTAAATTTCAACATTCTATGTAGAATGTTACCTAAAATTTTTAACTTTTCAAATTTGGTCTTCATTAGTTGACTCTAATAAAATAGGAGTTAATCAAGTTTTGAATTTAAATTGTTTTCCGGAAAGCGGAAAATCTTGCTACCAGTGTAATCAGAGAACTTTTTTAAAATTTTAAAACTCACTTTAAACTTTAAAATTTTCAATTATTCTTCTTTTGGTCCCATTGATTTGATTGTTAAAAGCGTCTCAATGGCAGAAATGGAATTTTTCAACTTTCCTTTGTTGAAAATTTTAATTTGACCCTATGTTTTGGGACAGCAAAAAAAAAAAAAGTAAGCCAAACTTTTTGGGACAGAGGGGGTAAAATATTCATCATTTTCATTTTGCTGAGAAACCTCCTTTTCAAAAGTCGACAACATAATTTGGGTATGTTCTAGATTTTTTTTTTGAGAAATTTTCTAGAAGGGGGTGTTCCACTAACAAAAAACTATTTTTTCCAAACACCAAGATTGGTCATTCTCTCACAACACATCACATAAAAAACGTGAAAAACCAGTTTTTTGAGTTAGTGGAACACCCCCTTAAGTTTGTTTCAAATGGTTATTTATGATTTAAGCCGGTCAAAACCTGAATTTGGCAAGAGGTTTAGAGGCTGGAAAGGAACACAAATTTTGAAGACATGAAGGCTGTGTTTGGATGGGTTTTGAAAATAAATTTTTGAGATAGTGATTGATTTTTGAAAATGAGAATAATGAGATAATGATAGAGAGCGATATAGAGAAAAATGAGGATAATGAGTAGAGAGAGAAATGTAACTAATGATTGAAAAAAGGAAGAATTCATTTGAAAAGAATTTTTTAAATGGAAAAAAAAAAAGGGAAGTGAACAAAGCATTAGGTTCTTGGAATTAATTTAGAATCAAAATTTATGTTAGATACATCGCTAACACAGATTCACGTATGTATCTTGGTTTATGTGTACAGTCCATGAATGTTGCTGAATGAATGTAGTTGAAGAGTTTCTTTTCTATTTTAGTCCATCACTTTTTTAAAAGTATATTGCATTAGACTCTTTATTTTAACTCAATTTTATTTAACTGTTATCTCTTTATGCTTATAATTTCCAATTTAAATGTGATTTTTTTAATGTTTTTGAAGTGTTATACTTTTCTTACTAGATCTATTCTAAGGGCCATATTTATAAGTTATAACTACTGCATTCCAACAATCATATTTGAAACAACTATTTTTTAAAGTGTTAAATTACGTTGTTTTGGTTATTTTAAAATTTTATTGGTGATCTGGATATAAAGCACTCACCATTAAATCCCAAAAACCTCTCTGAAAATAATAAAGATCGCATTTGAGAAGATATATCAAATACGTTAAAAAAAAGTATCAAATATGTTAAAAAAAAAAAGTTTCTTTTTCACAATGTTCTTTGATGAATTTTTTTGAAAAGATGTTTTTTTTTTTTTTTTTTGTGTTTCGGTTGGTCTAGTCATGATTAACAACAGAGGGAAAAAAAGTGCCAAAAGAGAAAAAAAAAAAAAAAAGAAGGGAGAGTTAATTACGCATCCTGTTAAAAAAAGATCATTATGATTCCATCCCATGAGATTTGAATACTTATGATTCTATCCTGAAATTCAAATAAACCCCAAAACACCCTTTTTCTCTCCTAATTTTTCTAATATTTCTCTTCTGATTTTTCTAATAATTCTCTCTCCTAATTTCCTAACATTTCTCTCTCCTAATCTTTCCTAATTTATCCCAATCTCTCTTTCTCCTCCCCTATCTTGAAAAATTCATCGAACTTAACATGATAAACTAATTTCTAGTATTGAAAAATGGAAACAATGTATACGGGTAGTTGTGGCTAGTAACATATGCCACATCAATCGTGAGAACAAAATCACATGATTAATTAATATTTCAAAATTCTTTCAACAAAAATCCTAGGTGTGAACAAAACAACCGTGGTGAGAAAGAGTGTTGGCATCAACAACTTACGAAGACCTTTAAACTTATAATATTCGAAAAATGTTTTTCAGCATTCTATAACCAAGAAGACCTTTAAACTTATAACATTCGAAAACTGGGTTAGCCTAGAGGCCCACTAAAATTGTGTAAGGATTTGAGGGATGTAATTGGGTCAAGCCCAACCCAGAACACCAAAAAATCCGCTGCGATTACGATCCATTAGTGTCATTCCCAATACTTACTCCTCTTTTTTTAGGTCAAATAGGTTGCGCTAGGTCCAATTACATCCCTTAAATCTTTACACAATTTTAGTGGGTCTCTTTCAACTATATGGGCCATAAGGTATCCATGGCTTCTTCTTCTTCTTCTTTTTTTTTTTTAAAAATTTTAAAAAGGAAATGTTTCTATAAAATCAAGAGTACAAGGGAAATACTCTCGGAAATCGTTGCTTCTCATGTTCACCTCAGTCGTTAATCGTTATCCATATAGAAAATATGTAGGATAATGCACATAAAATCGTTTAGAAAAGAATAGTTGTTGCCATTTTTTATATATAGTTGGAACTTAAATAAAATTTGGCAATTTTGAGCAATTTTGTTCAAACCTCTAAACTTTAGAATGGGACAGGAATATGTGAAATTCAAGTAGACACATGTAAAAGTACTTTCAAAGGTGTGAAGTATGCTGAAAAGCTATTAGGTGTTGCGCAGCCTTGTGATGTGCAGCATCCTGAGGGGCTGCAACAATGTCAATCGGATGATCGGAGACATCCATTGCGTTGAACTCGTCGAATATTACAACTGTACCAAAAATCAACTCGATTGGATATCATTAAGTGTGTCATCGGAACAAAAATAGCATGAAAAAAATGGGTTCAATAGTTTTCATCCAGTGTTTCAAGTCATATGTGTTCCATTTTTTTTAAAGTTTTATGTGTTCCGATCACGCACTTAATGATATCCAATCGAGTTGATTTTTGGTAAACTTGTAGTACTCGATAAGCTTTACGCAATGAACGTCTCTGATCATTGGAAAGACACCGGCGCGGCCCCTCGGGGTGCCGCACAACACGCTGTGCAGCACCTCCCTCTATCCTCTTTTTTTTATATTGTCTTTGGGCTGGAAAGACTGAATAGATGAAGTACAATTTGGGTGTAGTTTTTTTTCTTTTTAGTTTTCGCTTATCTTAATTCTTAGGAATTCGTAAAAGGTTCATTTTTTATTATCGGTTTAAGCCCTTGAAAAGTCAGAACCAGCTTGCACCGGCCTTGCAAGCTGAGATTTACTAACTGAGATTTACAAAAGGTATGGAACCCAAACTTACGTCAATATGTTCCTTTGGAAAAAGAAGGGCTTCTACGAACTAAAGGTCCGAACTTTGTGACCGAGGTTAGCAACTACCCACCAATACTTACTCCTTTTTTTTTTAGGTCAAATAGGTTGGGCTAGATCCAATGACATCCCTTAAATCTTTACACAATTTTAGTGGGTCTCTTTCAACCATATGGGCCATAAGGTAAACATGGCTTTTCACTCCACTCTCACTTTTATAATCGAAATCTCGAAAACCCTTCTTCTTCTTCTTCTTCTTCTTCTTCTTCTTCTTCTTTTAAATTTTAAAAAGGAAATATTTCCATAAAATCAGAGTACAAGGGAAATACTCTCGGAAATTGTTGCTTCTCATGTTCACCTCAGTCATTAATCGTTATCCATATAGCAAATATGTAGGATAGCGCACATAAAATCGTTTAGAAAAGAATAATTGTTGCCATTTTTTATGGTTGGAACTTAAATAAAATTTGGCAATTTTGTTCAAACCTCTAAACTTTAGAACGGGACAAGAATATGTGAAATGCAAGTAGACACATGTAAAAGTACTTTCAAAGGTGTGAAGTACGCATTGAAAAGCTATTAGGCATTGCGCAGCCTTGTGCTGCGCAGCGTGCTGTGCAGCATCCCGAGCGGCTGCGGCAGTGTCGGTCGGATGATCGGAGACATCCATTGCGTTGAACTCGTCGAATATTACAAGTGTACCAAAAATCAACTCGATCGGATATCGTTAAGTGTGTCATCGGAACAAAAATAACATGAAAAAATGGGTTCAATAGTTTTCATCCAGTGTTTCAAGTCATGTGTTCCAATTTTTTTCAAGTTTTATGCGTTCCGATCACGCACTCAACGATTCCAATTGACTTGATTTTTGGTACACTTGCAGTGCTCGATGAACTCTACGTGATGGACGTCTCCGATCATCGGAAAGACACAGGCACGGCTCCTCAAGGTGCTGCGCAGCACGCTGTGTAACGCCCCCTCTGTTGTCTTTTTGGATATTGTCTTTGGGCTGGAAAGACTGAATAGATGTAGTACAATTTGGGTGCAGTTTTTTTTTTTTTTTTTTTTTTTAAGTTTTCGCTTGTCTTAAGGGTATCCACAGTGGGCTCCCTAAAAATGGCTCCTAAGTTGACTCCTAAGGTGTACACATAAGCCTAATTGGGGTCCATTTGACACTCCTAGAATTTGCTAAATATAGAGAGCATACATGCATCCAATGAACTAGCAAGAAAATTTTCTATTTTGTGAAGAAAGTAATAAAAAAAAGTGTGGGTCCCATAAAAAAAAAGATTAAAAGGGCTTGGGTCTCACTTGGAGCTAGCTACAAAGCTAGTTAGATTTAGCTAATGGGTTAAGAGCCATGCTTAGGAGCCACCATTGGGAGCTTGTATTGGGAGCCCTTTGAAGACCATAATTGATCAAATGGCTTGCTAAATTTTAGGAGCCTCACTTAGGAGCCATTTTAAGAGTCCACTGTGAATGCTCTAAGAATTAGTAAAAGGTTCATTTTTTATTATCGCTTTAAGCTCTTGAAAAGTCAGGGCCAGCTTGCACCAGCCTTGCAAGCTGAGATTTATTGGCTGTGATTTACAAAAGGTATGGAACCCAAACTTGCGTCAATATGTTCCTTTGGAAAAAGAAGGCCTTCTACGAAAAGGTCCGAACTTTGTGACCGAGGTTAGCAACTACCCACCCTGTCCCAAACCAGAGTTTTACGGAAAAAGATACATACCCAACTCCCAACCCCCGAAACTACCCAACCCACACACACAAGTGTGTGGGCCCCACACATACTGGATGTGCAGTGTGTGTGGATTGGGTAATTTCGGGAGTTGGAGGATTGGGTATGTATCAGAGCTCGAGTTTTACAAAGGGTTCTGACTCCACACCAATGCCGGTAGCATCAGGTCGCTCTTCGACGATCTGGCCACCGCCTGTAGATTGTCAATAATGGCCAATGGATCAATGTTCCATCGATGCGACATTCCACTGTTGTCAATCTTGGTGATCAACTTGAGGTACCGAAATATTTTCAGTTTTCTACCTTTTACTTTAATTTTCCAAACTATAATACTTTAATATTGCGTTCGAATTTCATGAAATATTTTTTTTTCCTGAAAAAAGGAAAATCGGGGAGACGGTGAGTCTTTTCACAATTTTCAAAGTTTTATCATTAAGGATCATATCAATCTGGCCAGAAAAAGTGCTAGAAAAGCTCAGAGCAATCCCTCAAATCAACTAAACATGCGTTGTTGTTGTTGGTGTTGTTGTTGTTGTTGTTTTTTGTTTTTTTTTTTTTTTAACTCAGTGTCTGGCTCAAAAGATCCATTAATCCAAAGACCAATTTCACTTTTCACTAGAAAGGTAACTGTAATTTACAAAAAGCATCAACTCCGTCTTATGCCTTAAACACATGCATTAACCTTATATATCAAGTTGGTTTGTCAAATGCACATCCTTTTTCATTCCTTTTCTTTACTAAATCAAGCTGGTTTGTCGATCGAATACACAGCCTTTCATCAATCGTCATTATGGGAACTAAGCCGATCCGATAATAGCAACATTAGCGATGAATACTAAAGGGTATAAATAAGCAGAAAACGGGCGTTCGAGAGAGCCGAACGCAAGAATATGCTAATTAATGCCTCGTATTAGCATCAGAAGGAGAAAAATGAGAGAGATCATTCCTCTTTGCTGCAGAAATGCGTTCCAGAAAATACTCTTCTTTTTCATTTTATTCTAATCCAAAGCAGGAACTAATTAGATGCTCTTCCGAGTAAGGATATGATGAAGCGAATGCCCTTTTTGAACGTCACTTTGGTCCATAATTTACCCTCTTTGAACAGGAAAACGACATTGGCGGATGCTTAAAGGTAGAAACGTCGAACAACTCCATGAACCTCTGATCCGAAATCCTAGCTTTGGCAGCTGCAAATCGCTGGTACTCGTCGAATACAGACGATAAGCACCACCTCTGCAGTTTTCTCAAGCACCCGACTACACAACCAGTTCGATGCTGAAATAAACTTAGTCATTAGCAGCTAGAACTTATAAAGGTCTTAATGCTGGAAATCAAGCGATGAGGTCAGAGAAAACGTACCTTCCCCCGATTGCAGTGGATCAAAATCGGATGATTCTTTACATCTGCATTGCAGGAAAGTAAGAGTTAGTATTAATCAACGCAGCGCCTATCGATTAGTCTCTAAATTGGAAGAGAGAAAATCTGCAGCAAGTGTTAGTAAATTACGATACCAAGGACGACTTTTAGTGCTTCACGAATAGTATCCTCTGGAATGTTGACGAAAGGTTCCTGCATACACGAATTCACGCATCAGTTATTCGATCAAAACTGTATTCGCGAAGATGATCCAGCAATTCCGTAAATTATGGTACTGATACGTATCCCAGTTCATATAACACCTTTTTTTTTTGAAATAAAGTCAAGAATTCCATTATAAGCGCCATCCGGCAACGATTACATGCAAAGACAGGAGTGAAACCAAAACCACTAACAGTTGATATGAGCACGGCCTTCGCTCGGCATACAATGCCACTAGCTCTTAGACACACCTGCCGAAGCAGACCCAACACCTTCGGGATGGAATGATGAATCCTATCAAAATGGTAGCAGTAGAGAACCCAATGGGTACCCGGCTCAAACCCTTAAAACAATACAGCACAAATGTAATCAAAAAACACAAACCAACACCCTAAAACAAAGTAAAAAAAAACCAGCTAATTCTGGACCCAGACACACATATGCAAACCGAGTCACCTCACTGAGTTACCCCAGCGAGTCAGATCAGAAGCACTGAGTTGAACCGAGTTGACCAAAAGCTGCTTCTCCGGGTTGATGAGTCAAGTTCCAAGTCCGGCCGCCTACAGATCTGAGAACTTTATTCCACCAGAGGGGGCCAAAACCACCCAGATTCAACCCAAAGTCAGAAATCCTCAAAGTGGCGGAGATGGTGGGGCTTGGGTCGAACAAAACAGTGGCGATGGGTGAGGGATCCGGTGGGTGATGGCTGATGGTGGTAGAAGAGGGTTGAGAAGGAGGTTTGTGGTGGAGGAGAAGGAGGACAATGGCAAGAGGTTGAAGGTGGGTGGTTGGCGGAAGGGACCCGCGGGGGGGTGGGGCGCGGAGGCAGCAGCCCCACCCCCAAAACAGAGGACAGAAAAGAGGGAGAGGGAGGAAGAAGAAGCAAAAGGAAAACAAAGAAGAAGAAGAGGAGGCCGGAGAAGGAGGCCGGCAGGGAAAGGGAAAAAAAAACCCTAGGGGGATCTAATTTTTAGAGAGAGAAAGTCTCTCTCAAGGCAATAGTAGGCCTTTTTCCACTAAAAAATGACTTAAAGGAGATCCACATTATTCATATAACACCTAAGTCGTCAAGATTAGGGATGGGAACTTCCGACCCGACACGAAATTAGCGGGTTAGGGTCTGCTATTTTTGACAAGACACGATAACAAGAAAAAGCTAAACAGATCCAGTTAGGATTGGAAGAATTCTGACACGAACACGAGATGACACGACATGACGTGGGTAGGAATTTGTGAAAGGACATGATAACACGACATGAACACAACATGAAGTCAGCATCAGCATGTAAGAGTTGGTTATTTCTGACACGAAACACGAATATGACATGACACGATAACATGGCAAGCTAAACAGGTCGGGTTAGGGTTAGACGAGATGACACGACAAAAACATGACACGATGCCCGCCCCTAGTCAAAATCATGAGAAACCAGTACGTTAAGTTCAGCCAAGAACCCCCCAGCCTATACTTGAACTATACCATTACAACAAACTGAAATAGCAATCACGAAAGAACAATGCCAAACCGAATATTAAGCCCAAGCAAACTAGTAAGGATTAAGGAAATCAAACTCGTTGTACTGATAAAGGAGATAGAAGAGAGGCAGCAAATCTTTGTTTGGAAACTTCAATAACTATACTCATTATTTTTGAACTTTCGTATCAAAGATCATTAAAGCCAGGGGCGGAGCCACATGGAGACAAGATAGGTTAGTTGACCTCCCTGACCCCCAAATTTCTATAGGGATTTTACTAGTATACCTCACAAAATTGCTAATTGACTCCTGTTTGATTTTTTTTTTTTTGACCCCCTGAACCAAAATCCTTGCACCCCCATGAACACGTCTAATTCTTGCCCCCCTGAACCAAAATCCTGGCTCCGCCCCTGATTAGAGCCTAGCAATTGTATGGTATAAGTCAACAGACGGGGCTGGATAAAATACAACAGAAGTGATCATCCCAGAGACAATCTTTTCAGTCATCGACGTGCACTCGACCAATTGATGAATTTTTCCGATCAATGAAACAGATACAATCCACTAAGTGAATTAGCAAACAAATTAATTCAAATGATGCTCAACAGTATAAATCCATGAGAGCCAAATGCCAATTTACATGCATTGAAGTCGAAAAAAATTTAATGTGATCTGTTTCATTGAGTGTGCCAACCAGTTTATCAACATAATCCACACGTAAAATGAGATAATTTTAGCGAAGCGAAATTGGATTGCAGATGAGACTTTGTACCCAGAGCCTATGTTACATGGACTCGGGTACGAGTATTAGGTGCAGATGCAAGTCCAATCATCGGACTTTCCTAATCTTAAATCTCAGGATATTGGGATACGCGTCCCCAAATTGGGTATGGATATGGGAACACGTCTTGAACACTTGTTTTGTATTATATATTGCATAAAATTTTCAGGTTATGTATCATAAATCATGTTTACAAAAATATTCAAACAAGTAAGTGGTTAAGAAAAAGACGTTTTTGCTATTTTCTGTCCATGTGAGACTAGAAATATCGCTTTTCTTGCTAATTTGATATTCTTTTTCAGTAAATATCATAGCAATTAGAGGATCCGAATGTCAAAATGAATACGTGTATCGGAAATATCGACACGGGTATTTCATGTAAAACAAAGGATCCATGTAACAGGCCAGAGCAAATTAAGGTTAAAAAATCTTGACAACTTGTCATATGATTCTTATGTAACCTCATCAATCATCGAAAGTAACTAATTTCAGGCCCTGACTGGAACTAGGCAAGGCCTTTGAACTATAGGACAAAAAACAAACAAGACTGAGCAGGTTTATCCACCAACATATTATCATACTTTTCTCTTAACAGTAAAGAAAGAGACTTTATTAATATTTGAACAATAAATATAAAGATTAAAGGGACCAAAGAGCACGATGGCGTCATAACGAGAAAAAAGTATCCCAAACAAAGTTAACATTCGACACCCTAACTTCTCGACAATTATAAACTCCAAGGGGTTGGCAAAGTGGTCTTGCCTTTGGACTTAGGAGTTTGCTTCCACCTAAGATCTAAGGTTCAACTCCCCTTGCCCACAAACTTTTGGGGCCACTGGAGGTTTATGCCCGGTCGTTACCTCCAAGGTCCCGGAATTAGTCGAAATGAGCACAAGCTGGCCAGGACAACCGGTTATAAAAACTTTTCGGCAGTCATATGCCATGCACTCAAGACCCTAAAAGGAAAGGAGCAAGTTGGCCAGAAACCAACTAAACGAAACAATTAACACAAAAGTAAAACCACCCTTAGCTAACCATATGCAGTTGCAATGAATCAAATTGATAGTGGGGCCTAACTTTTAAGGCAAGTTGGTATGAGATTTGAATGAATCATTAAGTCATATAACCAAGAAAAGTAGAGTACATCGTGCACCAAGTTGATCCAAATTTACAATAATAGAAAAAGGCACTGACCTGCTTTCCTTCAACTTTTACTCCAAAAGTAGACTTTCATAATTCACATAAAACAGCACAAAAACAATGACATAACCATTGCAAATTGAAAATTAACAAAAGAACTATATAATGCTACTACTATATATGTAACAGGAAAGGGCAACAAGTCTGTCAAATGGGACGGCATACCAATGCATTTAGACACATTTCTTAGTACAATTCATCTGTTGGGGAAGAGCACATGCCCATCTCCTACACGGAGGATCTAGCCTTAGCGGGGCCCGAATCACGTGTAGTTCAACGGTGATAACAATAGTTACATTTTATCTCTGTAATATAGCGACTTGGTACGTAGGTCTAAATTTGTCTGTATATATATACATAGGCACTATCATATTTTATACACGCAATCAGAAAATGTTCAAGACTAAATTAGATTTATAGTGAATTTTTTTCCCATAATAACACTTATTTTAAGATTTTTCTTTTAATTTAAGGGACTTGCAGGGGTCCATCATATGTATAAAATTTGTCTAATTAACATGAAAACACAATTGAAATGAATATTTGGAGTTGTCTGGGGCCAGGGCAACCCCCAGCACCCCCTTCTATCCGTTACTGCCAATCTCAGTGAGTGTTTGTGTCATTATGTGTGTACAAACAAAAATAACCTTATCTTTAGATAGTAACATAGATTGAGTTCGGGTGCGATTATACCAGCACTAATGCACCGGATCCCATCAGAACATAGATTAAGTTCGAAAAGATAACAATTGAGATTTTATGACAATAATTATCTAGTTTTATATGGAATTGAGAAAACTAGGGCAATTAAGAGGAGTTTAGATTTTCTTGGGTTGGAGAAGGATATTACTCCTTCCTAATAATGATTAACAACTATGCTGAAACATAGTAATTGAAGGGTGAAACTAACACCACCAAGCTCGAACATGTCTCCCAATCCACACATTCAAGATATACGTAAGCGGACCCAAACACCCGATTAAGTAACAAAACATCTCTCGTTTCATTTCACTTGTGACATTAACATAGCCAAAAGAAGAAAAAAAAATCTAAGAATTCACATGATTAAAGTGAACTGCATTATCACAATCATATTTTGCAACAAATTCAAAATTTTCTGGTGAGATTCAAATAAGAAAAAAAGATAAAAAAAATGACAAAAACTAATATCCATTAGCACCAAATTAGCTAATAATAATACAAGCAAATGAGAAAAACAAAAATTCAAAAAGTGTACCTTACACCCTTCGATCCCAAACTGAAATAACTGAATCCCGTTGGACTTCACGAAATGGGCGTTGCTCTCTGGATAAGGTTCCGGGCAAAGACATCTGCAATACACACACAGCTCGTGACTTCCACCCACATATATCTTTTCACTTTTCCATCATATCTTTCCAAGACTTTACACACCATAAAAATATTAACCTCTATTATCTATCAAAATGATTTCGACACGGACGTCTCCGGACTCAAATTCCACTGCGTCAGATAGATATAGGCATCATCAGATCCGAACAGACATAGAATCCACGATCCTCGAATACAATTTTGTTATTTTTTAAGACTAAATTTTGTAATTCAAAAGTGCGCACACTTTACATTTGACTAATTTTGTACAAATTTCAGTGCTCTATGTGACTGCGAATCAAATTTCAAATACATATTTATTTTTTTATAATTGAAGTGTTCGAGCCCGTTTACGTCCACTCCAATCAGCACAGCAGACATTAATACTTACAAGATGGAGCGGAGGCCGAGGGATTGGAGGAAGGAGAAGTTGGCGGAGTCTGGGAAACCGGACCTGAAAATGCCGTTATCGACCAACGAGAAATTCAGCGGAGGAATATAAACCTCCTCATCCCCGACGTCGATAACCGGCGGCGAGAGTTTCGTGACCGGAGTCACTTGTGGCTCTACTACAGATATTTCGATTGTTCTGCCCATGTCGTTGCCGCCTCGGACTTGGTCTACTTTCATGGAGAGAGAGAGAGAGAGGCGGATTCTGTCTGTGGTATATTAGTGAACTTTTTCAACAGTTTGTATAGAAGGAGGGGCTTGTAAAGAGTGAATGCATATGTGTGTATATATAGGGGGTGGAGAGAGGGGAGGAGGTGGTGGTGGCGTGTAGTCAATGGTATACGCGTATGAATCCCGGGTTCGGCCAAGTGTGTACGAGAAAACAACAAAGGGCCTGCAACCGAGAGGTTGAAATTTTGAATCTGACGAAGACCAAATGTTACATAACTCCGGGTCGATTTGTGCGATTATTAATTTCAAGACCTCAGAATTATTCGAGATAAACGCAAATTGTCTCGGGTATCCGGTAATAAAAAAAAATGATGGTATATCCGTGTGTATGTGGAAGTTAGAGAGAGAGAGAGTCAAAGGTAAAGAGAGAGCGACGGCAAGCAAAAGGATTGGGGGCTATGTGTGAGAAAAGTATTCCTTATTTAATACTTCTGGCCTTTCAAGCCACAATTACGTGTATCTTAATCTTTCAGTAGAATCTTTCTTTTCTTTTCTTTTTTTTTTTTTGGTGAAAAAAATCTCTCATTTTTATTCTCACAAATTTTAAGACATTAAAAAGTATTTTGAAACGCGCTTTTGTGCTTGGGATGTGCATTATGTAACTTAGACGTCGAAACAGTTAAACATGGTTGTATATAAATATAAGTGAATACTTTTTCCGAAATTTATAATATGAGGGATTGAGGCATTATGTATCCGAATCAATGAAACATATAGAAAATGAACCCAAAAAACAAAAGAATGAAAATGATGATAGAAATGAACGAAATAAAGAATCTAAAGAGGATTTTATATTTTCCCAATTATATATATATTTGTATTTATAAGTTGGGTACTTTGTCTCGGGTAATAATGTATTACCCCGTGTTTTTTTTTTTTTGGAAAGTAAAAACGTTGTGGCTCTTCTTGTGAAAAAATAACACGTTGTAACTGGTGATCGATTGATATATTCATTTTTAATTTTTGGAAACATTTTGTGTGTTTCTTAAACTGTTTTCATGTTTTTAAAAAAGTTCAATTGCCCATTTTGTCTACACAAAAGCAACTTAAAAGTTTAAACATTTGAGTCGCGTAATCAGTAAAAATAATAATTAAAAATGTGTTTACTGCTTTTTTTCAATTGTTTCAATGATATTTATTTTACTTTCCTCCTTTTTGCTCTCGTTTAGTGAATTTAAATTTGGAAGCAAAAGCTAAAACAATTAGGATTTGAATTTCGAATTTATCGCATTGGCTTAAAAAAAACACAAGAGAAAATGAAAATAGCTGGATATAATCCCTTAGTTTCCCTATAGTTTCCCCCACAAATTCATAGTCAAAAGACTCAAACATATATCAGTACTTTCTCATAATTTTATTTAGAGATTGTCGATTTGATTATTTTTGTCAAACCTATGGAGCCCTAGAAGGTCACTTTAATAGAATTTTTGAATTTGAGTTAGTCCAACTCTTTTACAATGAGAGGTTGAATAAGAATTATCCACTGAATTCCAAGTTGAAAATGTCTTTTGACTAGTGACCGAATTTCAAGCGCGAATGCTTAGGGTTGACCAACTGAGTTAACTCTGTTAATTGAATTTATTACGTGTAGGTGTGATTTTATTTAATGTGATTCTTTCTAAGATCTATAACGTATCTCCTAATGATTGATAAACAAAATTTAGTGGCGGAGAACCATGAACACGATTATTAAGGGTCTTAATTACATATTGTTAGTCAATTTTTCAGTTTTGGAATGTTCAAAATGTTAGTGCCTCTTACTCATGAGTCTAAAATTAGTTATTTTTCAAAACTATCTTTAAAAAAATGTACAAGCAAAAGTCAAATGAGTTAGAATGCGGGGTAATATTAATAAATTAAAGAAATATCACCCTTAAATTTGACTTAAAGTGTAATTATTGCAGGTTTCATTTAAAAGTTAGAATCCGTAAAGGAGACAAACGCTACGGAACGGATGGATTATATTCTGCCTGGATGCTAAAATGTAAAAGTCTGGGAAAAAAGGTATCCAATGTGAAGCAAATGGAGTGAATATGCACATCAAAAAGCATTGAGCAAAATGGAAATTGACTACTCACTTAAAGTGATTAATACTTCTTCAAATGGCCAAATTTGAACTCCACCGTCAATCATTGGAGCTAGCATTCTCTTGGCCAGTGATGATGTTGGCCTAATATATATGTAGGCCAAGAGATGTTGTATCCGATTCATAGCTGACGAGGCTCCCACACTACATCCACAATGTCCCAGGCCTTGTTTGGATGGTCCGGATTTGAGAGAGAAACAAGAGAGAGGAAGAGGAGAGAGAAAGAGGTGAGAGAGTGTTTTAGTCCGGACCGTCCAACACACTTTTGGATGGCCTGGATGTGCCGAAGGGGCACCACATCAGCTCCTACCCTATTTGCACCCAAGTTTTTCTCCTTGTTTGGGGTCTCTAAAAATCTTACTAGTTTTTTTTTTCTTAAAAATAAATAAAGAATGGAATATATTTTGAAGTTTTTTCAGTTGTGTAAACTGTAAATAGACTAATTAATCATAGAATTTCAAATATCATTCATATTTATTACAAAAATACAAAGAAGAAAAAGGGAAAAATCCGACATTCTCTACTTTTTTTGCTTCATGTTCTCTAGTTGAGATGGATCGGAAGAGGATACGGTACATGGAAAAGAGTGCTCGTAAGCGGAGTGGTGGCTTGACGGTAGGCACCATATACTCTCATGCATTAATAATAGTTTAAATATCAATAACTGCAACTAATATTACCGGCTTTCACCAAATAAAGGGGAAAAATGGTTGAGAGGTGCCCTCTGCTTACTCGTTTATTTTCTAGGATCTACTTGGTTCATTTTGTTCCTTTAGTTGTGTTCGTCGAAAATTAAAAAATTCAAACAAAATGCAAAAAAAAAAAAAACTCTAGGGAAGCAAGTGCTAATTAAGTTGATTGGCTTAGTGGCGAACGTCAGAGATTTAGGGTTTTGTTTTCTTCATAAGGTCTATGCGTAATTATATGAAATGATTGTGAAAGAAAATGTAGAAATTAATTTTGCACTTATTTTTTTAAATAGATAGACTCGAGAAGTTGTATTTAAATTCGTTCAAATTATGCACAATACAATTTCAAAAAAAATACTAAAAGGAAATCTATAAAAGAAATGAGATGCAAAAATCATTCCTCAAAAAAATATATAATGAGAAAATTTCCTATTCGACAAAGTCCATTCAAAATGTGCATTCAAGGACCAATTATTACCTCCACCTGATCCCCTGACACTCTTATTCACTATAATTTCTACGGAGTCCAGTATAATGTATAAGGTTTAAGAGTGTCGGGACATCACGTGACGTTGCCCGAAACCATCGAATAATTTAGTCATGTTAAAAGGGCAAGCAGTAGGCCCAAGCCCCCAACAAGCCAACCGATTGAGAATCATGGAAGGGTTTTTTTTCTTGTTATTTGAATTATTGTAGTACAGTGGTTTCATTTAAATAGATATTCTTGGTTTGTTTTTTTGTGTGTTTTGTAGTTTTTAGGGCAGTACAAAAGAGTACATTCGAAGGAATATGCTACTTGGAAGAGAAGTGCCCTTTCTTTTCCTTCTCTCTTTTCTGTGATTGGAAAGGTAAGTGCCCTTTTGTTTTTTCATATTTTTGTGACGTTCGTTGTGCTTTGAATGCGAGACCTGTGCGCCACGTTCTTTCTGTTCGGCGCTTTGCAAGGGGAAGTCACGCGCCCAGTACCCCACCAGCCCTTTATAGTTGGAGCTAGAAACGAGCCGAGATTTAAAGATTTTGAGTTCGGCTCTTTCAAAACTAGTTTATCTCGAGCTCCGTTCAAACTTGATTGAATCAAAATAATCAAGCTCGAGCTCGTTTGTTTAACATCTCTTGGTGTTCGAGTTTGGTTGGTTTACTAAACAGGCCTTGGGCTTGGTTTTTCATTTGCTAAAATGGAAATTTGCTAAAATCAAATGAATGATTTTAGCAAATAAAGTGGGGAGGAGATTAGCAACAATGAATCTGGACATATGTATATCCAGATTCATTGTTGCTAAAATCTCCTTCCCACTTCATTTGCTAAAATCATCCACTTGATTTTAGCAAATTTCCATTTTATCAAATGAAAAACTACCCCTTAAGAAGTATAAATGAGTTTGAGCTACTACACTAGAGCCTAGCTCTTAACTCCAGGGGTTGACTTAGTAGTCAAAATTTGAAATTTAAGAGTTTACCCTCTACCAATATCTAAGGTTCAAAACCTCTCATGTGCTATTAAGTCCTTTGGAGTCAGTCCATACGGAGTTTTGCTCATTTACTCCAGTTTTAATTAGGCTATTTGCAAGTGAGTTTGTGGGATTTTGCCCTCGTGATTAATCAATGTGTATGTAAGCTGACCCGAACACCTGAGTTATAAAAAAACAAGCCTAGCTCTTACAAACGAGATGATTTAGGACTCATTTACTAAATGAGTTTAAAACTCGAGATCGACTCATTTAGTAACGAGATGAATCGAGCTTAGCCGAGTATCGATCTGCTTGCAAGTAGCTCGATTCGTTTGCAGCCTATTTATAGCGGTAGAGCAAGCATCTTGATTGAACACGTAGGGCTGACTACACAGTGTTTGAGTAACATAGATGTATGCCTACGTATTTCTTCTTTTGATCTCTTTGAGTAATGAAATTTTCTTCTCCGTTCCACCAAAAAAATGTATGCCTATATATTAATTATTAAGGCACTACGTGACGCCATTATCAATTGTGCTTTAGAAGCACTAAATAATTTAAAGAAAGAACAGAAGGAATCTCTGGTTTGTTCACGAAAACTCAAATAATTATAATATAATCAAGAAGATATTATTTGATAATCAAGAAAGTAACTTGAGAATACTTAGCTGAATTTGGGAAGATGGTGTTTACGCATCAAAACTGAACTTTTGGTCCATGACTCCATAACCAAAAATCTGACCCGGAGAGAAAATGTAGGGGAGAGGACAAAACTTTACTATTGCAGCATTGCTAGAATAAATTTGAGTGGGACCATATAGACATTGATTCCATGGATATACGAGAATCAACTTATCTAGTGATCAATCCCAAATGCAAACAAACACGGGACTAATAGATACGTATTAAGAATATGTTGGCCGTTGTGTTACCCTAATCCTAATCCCATGTTTCTAGTCGAAATCGAACGTACACTTTGGCCCAATAAGGATTTGAAGCTTTGGGATTTACTTCCGCTTAGGATTCTGCAGGCTCGAAACTTCTTACGTGTTACCAGTATTTGTTGAGCTACTTTACAAGGGATTATATCAATGAGACTGCCACTAGTTAATAGCAGAGTGGATCCCTAGAAATTAGTTGATGTACGAGAACATTGATCCGATCCGAATGCTCTGAGCAGTGTTCTAAAGAAGGTCTGGAAGGCCGAGTACTCATTATCTAGGTGCTAGAAGACCCCTCACTGACTAGCCCAACTAGTCGCTGAGTACTCAGCCCTGAAAGCAGAAGGTGCCCAGCCGCCCTCAAAGCACCTAGCGAGTTTTGGAACCTTGATTTTGAGTTATAAAAAAAAAAAAAAGTAGCATCACCCAATAACCCATCAATGTATAATTTTCTGTTATGGTTGCCCATAAATCCCTAATAGTAGAACAATTCTTGAAATGAAAAACCCTAGTAGTAGAACTGTATAGGTTTGTCGGGCAATTGAATGGATGCGGCAAACCGCACTGAGATTTGCGATGCAAGAAGAGAACGAATCTCAACACCAAGCCAAAGAAAAACAAGGAAGATCAGAAAAAGTTTGGAGAGTAGGGTCGAGCATAGCTGTAATAATTTCAGAGACAAACCTTTCTTTTCTTTTCTTTTAGTTTTTTTGTGATAAAACGCATCTCGAACAATATTACAGACCCATGCAATTCCACCGCCCACTTGCGGGGAGCTTAATTAAAGTTGGATCCAAGCTTTTTAGGGTATCACCAATGGCATACTCAAAATTTGAATAACTAAAAGTCGTCACATCACCTTTTGATGGCCCATTTAGAGAATGTTTAAAGTTAACAATATAGAGGTCCATAATGGTTTAATCAAAATTGAGTGCTATATCACCTGTTCAAACTTAAAAGAAACTAAATTATTTTTAAAAAATTGCTTTTTCAGTCAAAATTATTTTTCTTTTCGAAAACTTTTTAAAAATAGCTTTCAAACAAAACAAATAGTTTTCCAAAAAACAAAAAGTTTTGAAAAAACCATTTTTGAAAAACAAAACAATTTTGTTGTAAAAAGCAACACTTTTCTGAAGAAAAAAAAATTCCAAAAAAATAAACACTTTCGAAAAACCGTTTTTGAGAAGAAAAAAAATTCAGTTTTAAAAAACAAACAATTTTCGGAAAAAAATAGGTTTTGAAAAAAAATTCAACAATTTTTTGAAAACATTATTGAGAGAGAGAGAGAGAGAGAGAGAGAGGTAGAGAGATTTTTGTAATGGTGGGTGTTCTTAATTGGGGAGACGTACTTTAAATATTACTTTGCTATAAATCATAAATGAACAAAATAATACTTTAACAAGATTATTAAAATAACTTATCGAGAAAATTTTGAAAAAAACAATTAAAAATAATAAGCAAATATACGTATAGTAATGCTAGTAAAGAAAGACAAATAACTAAGCGAAAATTGAATTAGCACCTCTACACGCGCTTCTTACTTGTACTAATTATGGAAATCAACAAAACTACATACTAATATTCGTAGAAATGGAAGGAAATATGTTTATCTTTTACAAATTATGTGAGGAAGTCATATTTGGAATGGCAATAATAATTGTAGTATTCTAAATATAACAAAAATTAAACTTATAAAATTGAATTTAAATAAGGAAAATGCTAAATTCCTCCCCAGGGTGAAGGATAATGGGTAAAAGGTCTATCGATATTTGAGAAAAATGTATTAACATCCGTGAAAGTGTATTGCTATCCGTGAAACATATATTGAAATCCGAACTCATTTGTTTTTATGTGCCTACTATCCTTCGCCTAGTGGGCAGAGGTTAGCAAGTCCCTTTAAATAAATATTTACCAATTAGGAGGACTCCACTCTAACCTATTAATTTTCTTTTTTAAGTGCTTAAAAAACTAACCGATGAAAGAAAAGATAACCTTATGAAGTAAGGTATAATGAATAATTGTAGGAAATTGAAGGACTGGTTTGTAATTAGGAAAAAAATAAATTGAAACAAATCATAAAACTTAAGGATGAAACTAAAACATCTAGAACTATAAGGATTAAATTGAAATCTACTTATCACTATAAGGACGAAATTGAGACATATTTAAAAGTATATGAACCAAATTGAAACCTACCTATAAGTGTAGGGATTAAAATAGTAAATTAGTCTTTTTTTTTTTTTTAATCAGTTGTTGCCAGTAAATACACATACATTTGTACACAGTCACATAATTTGAAAGTTCCACGCGCACAAAAATAGTAATTTCCTGTAATATGCGTTTTTTAAATATTTTGGCTTGCAGTTGTGGGCAATCAATTATGTGCGGATACTACATTATTACTTTCAGTCCTATTTTGGAAGCTTAGGTGTCATGTCTCAGTTGGCTGCAATTTTATGTCCCAATTATTGTTGTTGAGGTAAGCATAACACAAAAAATCGACCACGCAAGCTTGTCAAATCGTCCACACCAACTTCATTTGTTTTGAAGGAGACTTCTACCGTCAGCTAAATGGAGCGGACGGTAAGAAAAAGTGAAAATTCTTCCGTGGAAGCGTTATCTTTTTTGTGTCAAACTTTTTAATTAGTGTAAAAAGTGAAAATTCTTCCATGTAAGAGTTTGCCTTATTGCCGGCCCATAAAAGGACTGTATTTTCTATCCAATGTTTTTCAATTCATCAGTACTTGATTTTCATCCACTAAGATACGTTAGCGCGATTAATAGTTAGATAGACTCAAGAGTTAGTCCGGTTGGTAGGTTGTTTGCTCTCACACAAATGACTAAGGTTTTGATTTCTTAGTGCGGTTAATAGTTAGATAGACTCAAGAGCTAGTCTGGTTGGCAGGTTGTTTGCTCTCACACAAATGACTAAGGGGCTCTCACACAAATGACTAAGGTTTTGATTTCTTAGTGCGGTTAATAGTTAGATAGACTCAAGAGCTAGTCTGGTTGGCAGGTTGTTTGCTCTCACACAAATGACTAAGGTTTTGATTTCAAATTCTGGATATCTAGACTTTGTGTATTTTCTTAAAGTATTACAGACAAGTTCTAGTTAAAATCAAGAACTTTAGTATGGAAGTCAGCGACATCATGAGTGCACTTAGAAGCCCTTTGGCTAGTGAGAGAAGAAAGGAAAGGGATCTCCTTTACTAGTGAGAAAAGAAAAAAAATGGGAGGGATTTCTCACCGTCTCATCCAAATAACCCTAATAAATCGCTCTCTCTCCCTCCCATTCCGGTGATCTCTCTCATCTCTGGCGACTCTTCGGCGACTTTCCGGCGACCTCAAAACTCAATTTTGATTACAGATCCGATTTCTCCTCGACGAGACGAAAACAACAATGCAAGTACGACGACGATCTGACGATAGGGTGGACTTCCTCTCCCACCACTTTGGTCATTCAAATAAGGGAGAGAGTTCACTTTCCTTTCTTCTCCTTTCTTTTCTCGTGTTTCCCCTCCATCCAAAGGAGCTATTAGGTGCTGCGAGAAAGGAGGTCGGGAGTTCAACTCTTCATCCAATGTACTAATCTATCTATTTTAACAATGCTAACTTTCGTCGATCAAATAAAAAATAAAATATAATCTTTGGCGTGGTTACTTGTAATTAAGGAGGCACACAAGAGTTTTGACCATGGAAAAGTGTTAGGCACGTTGACTTTAGGGTTCTCAAATCATACAGCTCTTTTGTTTGGGTCGTATCTAGGGCTTCCCTAGCTAACTAATCCCGTCTACCAATGAGATATATGGCTCTCTTTTTTTTTTAATCCGCGATTCCTAATCCTAATGATCATTTAAATTATCTCCGAAAGATTCAATTCGTCGGTACTGTTACGCAAAGTCGATGATCTTTATATCTTAACTATCAAGCTACTTTCGAATATTGGTAATTTCTTGAGGTTGTGGGTAATGGAATTATTAATGGTGTTGGGGACATTGGTGTGGATGGGCCTTTTCAAGAATGTATTGAAGAGGGAGAGATCAAGGAAATTGAGTCCCAAATGCCTATTTATGAGGAGCCTAGAAACATTACAAAGGAGCTTGGGCCTGTTGCAAACTCCGAGCTTTCAAATTATTTCGAAGAATAGGATATCGTTTTATCCGTTACTAGCAAGGATGAGGAGGTAGTGAATTTTGATCAAGGCTTTTGGAACCTTTCCAAAGTGGAATTTTTTAATGAGAAAGATGTCGAAGGTATCCAGTTAGTGGTGGATCTCAATCTAGCTAATGTGGTGGAAGATATTGGGAAAGGAAAATTGAAACAGAAAAGGATTGAAAATAAGTTGGGATTTCCCAAAGCTAAGAAGAAGGGTCGTCGAAAACAGAAAAAATGTGTTGTGTTCAGATCTGCTATAGTTGCTGCTGCATTAGCTGTTTCTTCTGATTGCATTAATAGGATTCATCTTAATTCGGCTCAAGTTTTTCGGTCAATCAGCAAGATCTTGGGTGAAGATTATTTGGGGGATGATAAAGAGATCATAAGTGGTTTTTCTATTGCAAGCTGAGATTGCTGTTGGTGGTGTCTATTTGAGGCGTTTCAGTTGGTTTTTTTGGGGCGTTGGATTTATTCTATTTTTTCGGGAGTGTTTTCTTGTTTGGGGGATTTGGTTGGCTTCTTGCCAGCTTTAGGTTATATTTTCCCTTTGGTTCCTAGATGCATGTGTCTTTTGGTGTGAGGGGAGTAGTCTTTGTGGATCTTCCCTTCTTTCATCTTCAGACCTTGTTCTTGGATCCCTTTAATCTTTGTAATTCGTTTTCAAAGATTAATAAAAATTTTGTTGTTAAAAAAAAAAGGTAATTTGTTGAACAATTCTCGTAGTTTTACATCATTTTTTTATGTCAACGTCAAACATAGTTTTCGTAATCCAAAGGTGTTTTGGAAAAAAGGAACTGTTGATAATGACAATTGTTACTATATTTGTATAAAGGGCCAACCTCATTTTCCAAGTTATATACTTAAACAGAGAAACTTACCTTCAAAAAGTTACGCAGAATTTTTGATAATTCAATTGTCTGGACCAGTTTACGCCTCGACTAATCATGGGATCTCAATCCCATTGCGTGCCCAATTAAAAATGAAAATTACGTAGGGTTGACTTACATGGAGTTTTAGATGGATACTTTACGTTGATATATAGACGCAAACCTTAAAATCTTACGTATTGTATTTGTATGAACACTTCAATTATTGTACTGTTAGATTGACTGCAACAATATCAGAGAGCAAGATTATAAAAAAAAAAAAAAAGGAAAATGGAGAATCTCACAAGAATTGTAGTTTGGAAGTATGTTTCTGGAAATTCTCATCTAATGAATCACTCTACAGACGCAAAAAAAAAAAAAAAAAAAAAGCCAATAATGATAGACAGCATGATTTTAATTTTGAAGGAATCACCATACAGATTACGGACACAAAAATCAACAAAAATAATGACTGACAGGATGGGTTTTTTTTTTCCCCAATAAGGCCATGACTTGGTTTTTTTTTTTTTCTTTTCACATCTGAATTCAAATATTCAATAATTATTGGTGAAAAGGTTTGCATATTCGAATCTCACAAACAAAATGGAACATATGTACCTGCGTGTGTGTGACTTGTGGGATATGCGGTACATATGGTAATTCTGCCACTACCGGACCTTTATTTTTTTAATGAAGAGTGTCCTGGTGAACTGTACTAATTTTCTCTAACTCCTCCTACAACTCTTTCCACGCTTTTGTGTGAGGTGAGGTGACCGTGACTCAAAAACAAATCGTTGCATAGGAGAATTAATAAACAAACTGTGACCTTAGCCGAGGCAAGTCGTAACCACTGCGACAACCACTAGGGATTGCCACTACCTAGACTTATCTCCTCTCATTAATTGTTAGTCCAATTAATCAAACTAGCCTAAGTGTTTCTGCCCAACCTGAACCTATAATTGAACCAATAATTCATAAAATTAGTTTTTGACAACAAATAAGGCACTACTTTGTGAGCAACCAAGAATCTTTTGGAATATTCTGCTTCATATTTTTCTTTACTCTATGTATTAACAGTGGTGGACTCAGGATTTGTGTTTATCGGTGACAAAATTGTATATAAATATTTTGATATAGAACTCTTTATAAATTAAAGTTTCTTTATTTAGGAATTTATTAGGCTACTTTATTTTATTTTGGTGAGCTATCTTTCTACTTACTCTCAAATTATGTAAATTTCTTTCATTTTCACTTAATACTAGTGATCCGCTGCAGACAATGAGAAATAAAAAAATCAATTTATATATAGAAAAATACAAAATTTTAGTACATCTTCTGAATTCAGCGATTTGCTTGAACCCTCTCAATTGATGGTAATACGGCCCATGGTTTGAAAAAGGAAAACGATATTTGCTCTACTAGAGTGCATAAATCATTTCCCTTTGCAAAATGGTCCCCTTTTTGTGCTTGAACATGGGCACGCAACCTTGCATCCAGCAGAGCAAATACAAACCACATTAACAGTTTCTTTATTGGACTAAACAACACAATCATGCACACAAAGTCCTTACTAGGTTCCCCCATTAATGACTTAATAATGCATTCACTAACTTATACCAGTACAATACGTATCATCTTTTCTTGAAATTTTGGTGTTCGGACCAAATTTCACACACCTAAAGTAATCACGAAGGCTAATAATGCATTCACTAACTTATACCAGTACAATACGCAATATCTTTTCTTGAAACTTTGGTGTCCGGACCAAATTTCGCACACCTAAAGTAATCACGAAGGCTCAATTTTACCGTTCACTTGTAGAAATCCAATTAAAGTCAAAGTAAAATTCTGTACATATAGACTGACTCCATAAGAGTTAATAACACCCGAGACAACGAGCAACTAAGTGAGCTTTTTCAACATGTCTCTCTATTTTCATAAAGGAAAGGTCCCTTTCCTGATGTACATTTTGGCATGTAGTTTGTGGCTTACATGCAAATGTCGGCAGTGAAAAACCTTCTTCAGTCATTTATGGCATTATCTTAACCAACCATACTTTGAAATTGCACATATATGAATGGACATAAAATATAACGTCCAATGATTTTATAACTTCGAGTTGCGGCTTCCATTCTCCTCTCACGTCCAAGTTATCGATGGGGAAAAAAAGATCATCTAGTTGTGCTAATTATAAATAAATTTTCGACAGAATGTTTGTCAGGCTGATGCCCGGGTTGAGGTAAAAGACATCAACTCCCTTGAATTTTTTTTCTTTTTGCATTAGTTAGATGATTAGTTTGAACGTCATTATCTGGAATTGTTGGGTTTATATCAATATAATCTAACTTGTTGACAAAAAGAAAAAGGAGACTTAGGCATAAATCCAAAACATTTGATATTTTTAAAGGGAATGAAAAGGAACTTTTTCAATATCGAACATAAAGACCAAAAAAAAAAAAAAATTTATTGAATTGTCACTAATTTTTAAAAGTTCTAATTTCGTGCAGAAAACTCAAAAAAATCAATTTATGCCTCCTGGTCGACACCCACCCCATCTCTGGTTGACCACTTCTAGCGACCAAAAAACTAGTGGCATTTCGTAATTTTTAAATGTTATAATTTCGTAAAGAGAATTAAAACAAAAAAAATCAACTCCAACCTCCAGCTAAACACCGCCCCACCTCCAGCCGGCCACTTCGGCGACCAAAAAAATATAGTGAAATGTCACTAATTTTTAAAAGTTCTAATTTCGTACAAAAAATTCAAAATAATCAACTCCTGACTCCTAGCCGACCACCACCCCACCTCCGGCCGACCACTTCTGGCGACCCAAAAACTAGTGACATTTTACTTATTTGTAAAAGTTATAATTTCGTACAGAAAATTGAAAAATATCAACTCCTACCTCTGGTCGACTACCACCCCTGGCGCCCCACCTCCGGCCGGCCACTTCCGATGACCAAAAAAATTAGTGAAATATCACTAATTTTTTAAAGTTCTAATTTCATATAGAAAATTCAAAAAATCGACCAACTAGTCTATTATCAACTCCTGAAACTAGTGAAAGCTCACTAATCATCATAAAAAATATATGATAAAATATATCCAACTTCATAGTTAGTGAAATCTCACTAATCATCATACACTAAAAGTATAAAAGCATATATAAGTATCAATAGTAAATCTCATTAATCTTTAAAATAAAAAATAAAAAAAATGAGGATGATACATGAATTTAACAAAAATTCAAAAATTATAATACCCAAAAGACACAATAGTATCCAAGAATTTTGATCAACAACTTCCTAATCTTTAAATCTTAAATCAGGAAAAAAGGGAGCAACTCTCTTAGAAACGTAAGGGAAAGTACAGCTTATTCATCAAAGAGTCGGGCGATAAGCTTTAATTTTGAGGAAAGTGTTGGGTACATGAAAAGAAAACATGAAATTGAACATGAAAATGCATCCGACGGGTGAGATTCATCCGGTACACTGTTTTGATAGTGTACCGCGTAAATCTCACCCGTCGGATGCATTTTCATGTTCCATTTCATGTTTTATTTTCATGTAGTGCGTGCGTCTTGCGTTTTGATACCACTGAGTACTTAATTTTTATTTATTTATTGGTAAATACTATACTTATATAAAGCTCCAACCAACCAAAAAGACCTCAAAAGACCTCACCAAAGAAATAATTCTGGCAAAACTTCAAACCAAAAACTGACCTTAACAAGGCCTAACTATGATAAACAAGAAAACAAAACAACCCTATACATGAAACTACTATTAATATTTCAGATTTGGAAAATAGAATTCTCTGACAGTCCCCAACTAGCACATAAAGACCTGCTCTCTATGGAAGCCTTTACCCCTTTTGTTGAACACAAAAATGCCCTGAGTACTTAGATTTAATTTTTTTTGCACATGATTCTAGATTTTTACATTCTTTCATTGACAAATAAATAAATCTTTGAATGCCACCAAGTGGTCAAGGAAAGAATTATTCTTACCTACAATTCTAGTTCTCTTCCATCTGGCCATGATATAAATTTCTTCCTCATTTGAGAAAAAAGGTAATTCTCAATCAAAAGCTGGGAGAATTTTGTGATTGTTTTAAATAAAGCGTCATCCTAAATGGACGAAATTTCCATTTTTCACCCCTATTCCTCCATTTCCATGTTCTTTGATATTTTCTAGTTGTGCTTGCTGAATTGACTTTCTACGCTTCTTCTTTGTGGTTCGACTACTCAAGGTGTTCGGGCCGGTTTACACACACCTCAACCTTTTTTCTCCTCGACTTTCTACTTTCACGACTTTCTACGCGTCTACCAACCAAGAATATAATGTTGATTCTGGGGCATAACTGGTGAAGTTCGGAACGGTTTATTCGGGCTGTGCTTGTCCCCTAATGAGAAGCTGTTTATCATTCTAGTAAGCGTTTTTTAATTTTTTATTGAATTGACTCCTTGCTGCCCGTCCATCGGTCCATGGTTGTGTATGGCAGAGGACGAAGCCAGGAATGCCTGGCACACTGGGTCAATATTTATAGACATACTTGATCTTCTTCTTATTAACTAATCATAGATTAAATATGTACTCCCTCCGTCACGGGAAATCAAGCTTTTTAAGAAGTTCAAATTTGTGCTCTAAATTTCCAAAAGTAACCTAAAAAACTGTGAGTCAATTAAATGTATTTAAATAGTTTATATCTTTCAATATAGATCTCAAAAAATATGTCATATGGATTTTGTTTCATAGATTTCAATTAATTTTATTGTACACAAAATTTTCAAAATTATGAAAAACATTATATGTTGAAAGATATGGTCAATTTAAGAATGATATGAATATCAAAAACTGCCAAATCAATGAGTACTTTTTAGGAGTAGAATTGAAAGTTCGGTATGTTTTGATGGTTATTTATAGAAAGTGGACACTTATTTTGGGACATCCCAAAATAGAAATGTGGACATTTAAAATGGGACGGAGGGAGTATTAATATTAAAAAATTATTAGTGATTGATATTCTTTATGGAAGCAATATTAGCAAATAATTAATATTCGATACTCATGATTTATGAATAAAATTTCGCAATTATGTATTCTTAATTGAAAAACGAGTATTGAAATTTTAACTTTATTAGCATTAAAGTGAGTATTATCCACACTTATTGGCCAATGGTAAGTGAAATTTTAATCTTAAAACGAAGGCAAATTCATGTTTTCAGTGAGATTACTTCATACTTTGAGCAAAAATTCCAATAAAATTGTGGGATGAAATTAAAAAAAAAATTAGCAAAAAATTAACCAATTTAATAGATAAATGTGGAGACCAGTGGGGGTCAAGTGATCCAGTATAGCTCTGCCGTTGGTGTATGGTTATAATAATTGGCGAGAGTCAAATTTAATGTATAATTCATCAATTTTAATTTTTATGACTACCTAAAAATTTGGTGCGGTTGCTTCTAAGGAGACACCAAAAAGAAATTTGACCACGGAAACATATTACTGCAGCTATACACATGTCAGGCACGAAGAATTTAGTTTCCACAAGTAACGAATAAATAAAATGAAAATTCGGGCTGAGTTTTTCACTAAAAATACCGTCTTCCAATTGTGATCAAAATACCAGTTATTTCCTACAAATGTCAAAAGTTGTCGATGTATATGAGAAGAATGACTTACCTCAAAATCCGCGCAACCAAGTGCTTTAGTCCATTTAGACCCAGGGTGAAATTTAACCGAAAAAAACCGACCGAATAGTTGGCTCGGTTCGGTTCGATTTGTAGTTTCAGAGCTTTTTTGCCGGTTCTTAAGAGTATTTGGACCGAAAAAACCGAACCGAGGCAGAGATCGATCGTCGCAAGAGTGTGATAGATCCAACTTCCAGTTTTTGTATATTACTCTATTTATTCTGTTTGTTTTTAATTCTGTTTTTTTAGGGCAAGTAAGATTAGATATATTAATTCTGCATTTTTGGCCAAATATACGTGTTGTTTCATTTTCTGAAGCTCAAACGAGGCCCAAAACGCAGAATCCAAAAAAAAAAAAAAAGAACCAATATCCTTGCCGGTCAGTTTCCGTAGCTACATACTGAAAATCGAGCCGATTATTTGGTTTTTAAAATCTCCAAAAACTGAACCGGACCGAACCGATTTCAGCCCTAAATTTTCAACTCAGCTTTGATCACATTATATTAAGGCAGTATTCACGAGCTTTGTGTGCAAGAAAGCTCAAGCCAAATGCCTAATTATCAGCCGTCCCACGCATAACCCATGACTTTTTTTTCATACCACTTTTTCATAAACTACTCCAGTTTCTTGTGAATCTTTGGTATGTCTTCCGTGGGGATTTTTTGAACAATCGAGAAGTGCTTGATTTTCTTGGTTATATCCCAGACTGTGTCCGAGTAAACTCGGTGTATGTGAGATGAATGATTGCACATACTAGACCCGCTTGAAGTCGCCGATTGAGGAATTTTAGAGGGGCGATAACTCAAAAGTTCAATTTTTTATCGAGGAATTTGACATAGAGGGGCTTCGAATTTATTTGTTCAAATCAATAATTAGGAGATAAATTAGGTTTGTACGTGTTATTATTTCCGTTCGCGTTCGTGGGAGTGACAATTTAGGATCAAGCGTAGACTTAATTGGGTCATGGTGGAATGAAGTTCATATTTCTGGTTATTGAAAAGGATGGAAGAAGAAGACATCACTGATGATCATATGTGGATAAGATCCCAAGCTTTGTGATTGTGTGTAACTAAACTCATGCCCATGGCCTCTATTGCCCTAGGAGGTGCTGCGCAGCGTGCTGTGCAATTCCGTGCTCGGTCGTGCCTGCATCTTCTGAAGATCGGAGACGTCCACTGCGTAGAGCTCGACGAGTCCTACGGGTTTACTGAAAATCTACCCGATCAGGTTTTGTTGAGTGCCTCATCGGAACACATATAACTTAAAAAGAATGGATTCAGTGGGTTTTGATCCAGTATTTCAAATCCATTAGGATTCATTTATTTTCATGTTATATGTTCCAATGAGACACTTAACGATATCCGATCAAAATAATTTTCGAAATACTTGTAGCACTTAACGAGCTCTAGGCGGTGGATATTTCTGATGGTCGGAACAATGCCAGCACGGCCGCACTTGGGGTTGCGCGGTACCTCCCCGGTTCCGGCCTCTATTCATCCCTGCTACGCAAACATGATGACTTCAAAAAAAAATAATAATAAATAAAGCAAAGTTTGGGAAGGGTTGATGTACGGAGCCGCAACGTTACCTCTGGAAGCAGAGCGGTTGTTTTCGCAACCGGAACCCTCGGCGAATGCGACAACTTTACTGATGTATTAGACCCACCTTTCATAAAAGTACTCCTAAATTTTCTTGTGCGGGTTAATTTGTCAACTTAATACCAAACTCTGCATGGATTTCGTGTATATATATCTCTGCTGAACAAATCTTCGTACGAGTTTGACATTGTTTATGAATGATTGTTTTTCTCAAAACATACTGGTACGTGTTCCCACGATTGATCATATAAGTCTACATCAACCACATATAGAGCTTTCGTAAATAGTTATCCGAACGAAATTTGGAGAAATTGGGCTACCCGTATTTGCAATGGCTACTATTATTATTGTGGAACACTTATTTTTCAAAGTTTCTACCGACACACAAAGAAACACAGATGGAGCGAGAAAAAGTTGTATGCCGAATGGGTACTGCCACATGGTACCCGTCGGCACATCCGAGCTGTCCAAACATGTTTTAGATGGTACAGATTTGTTGGGGTAAATTTGTCCATCTAGGCCATCCAAAACATGTTTGGATGGCTTGAATGCGCTAACAGGTACCACGTGGCGGTACCGTATCCGCATACAAGTTTTTCTCAGATATGGAACTGACTACTGAGAAGTTTCCATTAGTCTTCGTTTTCAAATTTCAAACACTGCTATTAAAGGAGATCTAGTCGGGTGCACTGTATCCATCGTGACTATGCCAGGGCTCGTGGTCACGCGTTGGGGTGAAACTCAGCCCATTTTAACTCGACGTGAAAGGAACTTGGAGAGGCATGCAATTATCTGGAAATCATATGCGTAAGTAAGTTGAGAGATGGTCGACGAGCATGAGCAGTAAGAGGCTTGCTGAGACCGGGAAGGCTAGAATTTCTACTTAAGGACTGCGAGCAACCTATAATTTTAGTACACACAGCATTATAATTTCACAAATTTCCGCAGACAAAATAAAAATCTCGAGAGAGGTATAGCACACTATGAGTACGATAGCGCATTTACTATCAACAGGAAGGGGGAAAGGGGGAAAACCTAAAAGTTTCTCACTACAATCTATTTCCTCCAATTCCTAATTTCAGATTCAGTTCATTGACATGTACAGAACAAAATTGCAATGATCCACTATAGAATAATCAATTTTCCCTTTTGATTTCACTTTTATTCAAATTTCCTTTAATTATGAATCCATATTTTGAAATGAATTTACAATTCAAGCTGCAAGTACCAGCACTTTAATTGTTCCTTGACTGTTAGCAGCCAACATTGTGGGACTATCGCTCTTCCAGCACACTGCACTAATGAAGTAGGATCCGGCATCTTCATCAGTTTCATCCAAATCGGGTGAACCAAATTTATGCGAAGTCACGGGTCGTGAGATTGCCTGCAAATCCCAGAATTTCATTTAGTTCTGGGTTTTAACATATCAGAAATGGCTCCAGCAGAAAATTACAAACCTTATGATAAACATTAACTTCATTTGATTCACTGCCGCAAGCAATGTATCCACTGTTTACTGTAAGACCCACAAAATTCTTCTCATTTGTGTGGCCCCTAAAAGTACGAATCTGGACATGTAATAAAGAAAAGCCCATCAGTAAGCCGCCTAGGCTTCCATACACTTCTAAAAGGAAACAATTAAAGCAACTGGAAAAGTATAGTGTTGTTAGTACTGCAAAATGGTTAGGCTCAACGTTTTAGTGCTATCGCTATTCCTAGCACGTCGACAGAATTTGTAGGGGAGATTACAGCACCTTGGAGATGTGATCCAAGATGCAAAAAAGAAGCCGCACCAAACCACCACATGAATGCTTTCTAAGTATCGAGTACATATGCACAGATTCTAAACAAATTGTAATATTGTCTACCACAAAAAAAAATGTACAGTGTGCCGTGTCTGAGAACTTCTATTATGCAGTTTAGGGACTCAAAAATGTCCATAGCATCTGCAATATTTCGTCCAATTGTCTTAATTATAAGTTCCATAAGAAAAGATAATCAAATGTGGAGCATCCACAATTCGCATAACTATATTGCACATAATTTCTGACATACCTAGACAACCAATTCGCTTTTCCTGGTCGGCCTAAACCAGGGGATGGTTTGTCAAGTGTTTCCATGCCAAGTGCCAACAATGCTAAGTGACTATTTCATATGCCAAGTGCCAACCAATGCTAAGTGACTATTTCATAGTTATATACTCCTACAGAATTGCTTATGATTGCGAAATGGAGTGTAAAATTTTATTAACGTGTCACTGACCGGCAAATTTTCCTTCACATCCCACAATCTTAATGTACTGTCAGTAGATGCAGAAGCAAGCTCATCATTGGACAAAAATTTCACATATGAAACAGCTTTCCTGTGTCCACTGAACACATGGAGTGGATGGCTAGTATTTCTCAAATCATAATAGTGGATATGGTGGTCTGCTGAGCCAACCTGCAAAACATTAGAAAGCATGAATGAAAAGAATCTTTATTTCACAAGAGAATACCAAACTGATTATTGCAAAGAGAAAGAGAGAGATGCAGATTCGATGATGACGACTTGAATGGGAGAATACCGCAACATTATAGCTAGATCCTGGATTATACTTGACACAACAAATATTTGCTTTCATGTCGATGTTAATAACACTAGCTTCCTGCTTTGTGCTCCATATTTTGACCTATTCATGACACAGAGAACAGTATGGTCAGCACAAAAGGGAGATCAATTGAAGAAAACAGAGACTTACTTCATGGGAGAAATAGCATTATCAAAGAAGTTAAAGTAAAAAGGCTCCCTTTTTCTACCTTGCAATCATCACTGCCAGACACAAGCATCGAGGGTTCAGTGCGTGAAAAATCAACACTCCATGCACGTTTGTCATGCTCCTCGTACTCCATTACACTCTGGAAAAAGACTCAGCACATGAAGCGCAATGTAAATGAACATTTCACTTATACATAAGATGCACATAACATTTATATGTATGAGAAAGAGCTAAGAATGCCAGTTGCCTTATTACCTGCCTTGTGGTAACATCCCAAACAGTTACTATTCCCTCATAATCACTACTAGCAATATGGTTCTTGGTGAACTTGTTCCAGCTCAAGCAACTAAGTTTTGAGCGTGTTGACATCTCCACAACAGGGCAATGTACATCTGCGGGTTCATTTACAACCTGATAAATGGCAACAGGACCAACTTAATACCAGTTAGAGAAGGATGTGTTTCTTATTCATTGTGTACATTATATTTGTATTCCAGTTTTCTTTTTGATCAGGTTATATTCCAATTCATAAACGCACATAAACCAATCCACTGGATATAAACACATGACACTGTATGGTATCAACTGTCAGCAAGTCTACGACAAGAATATCGGTCAGCGCATGATACACGACAAGAATGTTGTATCTAAAGGTGTCAAACGACATCTATAACTTAAGCATGTCTTATAGCTAAGATCTTTACAGAATTAAAGTACCCTAATGAACCAAAAGGCAGAAACCACCTGAACACAAAATACTTACCGCAGAGAAGTCAAAAACTTTTATACGTCTTGAAACTCCAGCTGTAGCAAACAGCTCATCATCACGGTCAAATTCTATGCTGCAAGAAGACATGAACACTAGAAATTTAAGTGAATATGATTCTGCAGAAAACCGAGGAACTAGTGCAAGAGAGATTCTTGGACATTATACCAATAACAAAAGGTACAAGTCTGAAATTCCATGTGGACATTCTTCAGGGGACATGGCATTAAATTTTAGACTAAGTTTCAGTCTACAAAAATATTACTTTGATCAGTATCTTCTAATAGATCGTCTATACCTCATTAGGTCTAATTTCCAATTTGCTAGACAGACTACGGAGGGTCAATTGCTTGTATTAAGAGACAACTTTACAAGTATTCTATCTTTGTAGTTCATCAATGTTCCTAATTTCTCATGTCTTAGTATTAACTTGCTGGAATAGGAAAACTACAGAAGCTCACAAGCATCTATGCAAATTAGCTGATAGCGCAGATCCTTGCAAATTTGACAGTGCTTTCGCCTGCCTAACACTTCCACAAGTAAAACATTTCTTGTTATCCTTTCTTGCTGAAGATAAGTATACTGTTTCAGGCTACTTTGACTATGTCAAAGCTAATACAAAACTCCAACTTCATCTTCTGAACCCTGATCAGTCAAGTGTGACTAATTTTCAAAGCCTTCCCAACCTTTTTGGCCCCAAAAGCGCACCAAATGCCCAATTACTCATTGCTGTTCCAAGACTTCCAACACAAATCTCACAAAACCCTGTAATTGTTCACGCACCAAATTTCTTCCGGTACCATTTCTCGGGTTGTGTTGCACTGTTGCCGCGGGGGGGGGGGGGGGAGACCATTACCTTTTTTGTACCGATATAGAGTTTTAGGGAGACTTTTTTTTTTATATAGATTTGAGGGGAATAGTTTAATATAGTGAAGTTAAAATAAGAGAGTTTGATTTTGTGAGTTTTTGATAAAGTGACTTGCTAATTTACAAAAGGTGTTTTTGAAGTTAAATTTGGTGAAAATTTTGGTGCTCCAGATAAGGATGCTCTAAGTCCCACATCGCATGGGTACCGAAGTAATATGAAGTATACAAGCATGAGGGCACCCTCACTTCATGAGCTAGCTTTTGGGTTCAGTTATAGACAAGATTGTGTAACATGGTATCAGAGCTCAGGTTGCAAGAGGTCTGGGTTCAAGTCTATCTGTTTGCATTTCTTCCCCCATTTGCATTCTGCTTTTCCCCTTCATATTCTGTTTCGCTCTATCCATCTCCATGTGCAAGATGGGGTTGAACGTGAGAGAGGGTGTTAGATAGCTTGATATACATTGTTGGGCCTATTTCCCAACTTAAGCTTTTGGGAGAGTTGGTAACTTAACATGGTATCAGAGATGGATAAGGTGTGTGTCTCTCACCTGCATGTGGCAAGTGCTGCCGAGTGGGCACGCTGCGCACGAGGGAGGGTGTGAAGCGAAGCCCCACATCGCTTGGGTACCAAAGTAATATGAAGTATATAAGGGTAAGGGATCCTCACATCATGAGCTAGCTTTTGGGGTTGAATTCTATCCAAGATCGTGTAACATCCACCACATTGTTTTTTCCTTCTAGCCCATTGAAAAATAAATTTTGAACTCTCCTTGACCTTAACGCACCAAACGCTTCTAAACGAAGCTTTTACCAAGTAACCTAAAGTTGTACCCGAACAAAGAGAGAGAACTAATAGGAAAAACACACAAAAGCAGAAAGCATACATGTGAATCCAAGTTCACAAACCTATGCTACCAGAACCATCATGAGTTTTTATAGCTTATAAAAGCTGCCCCAGTACGTACTAAATTTGTTACCAGCATTTGTTGATTGTGAGAAATTTATACATAAAAAAAGAACGTATTTTCATCTTTGGAAGGCTGCTATGTAGCACATACACTTACACAAGAAAGGAGAATTCTAAAAGAGTGAACACGGACACAGCGGGGGACACAGCAAAATAAAAAATAAATAAATAACTATAAATATACATATAACAAATATGTGAGCAGTAACAGTTTGTATACATAGTTTGTATACATAGATATATTACACTTTTCTTTTGATATGCAAGATATATACATTGTTGTCTATGTATATATACCAGAACATACACATACATATGCAAGATATACACACACAACAACAGAGACATGTACATTGAATATATACCAGTACATATATATAGCGAGAGAGAGAGAGAGAGAGAAAGAGAGAGAGAGAGAGAGAGAGAATATATGGGACACGCATGCCCATGAACTGTCTGTAGCCAAAAAATAATTTAATTTATGGGGAACGCCCAATTCGTGTCCCCGTGTCCAATGCGAGAATACGGCGACCTCTAGGAGTGTCAGTGCTTCATAGAAAGGCAGGATACCACCGCAGCATGTAGAACATATAGCTTACCTAGATACAATATTGGCAGAATGAAAAAGATCCCCATGTCTAAGCTCAGCAATCACCCTTAGTCGACTGTTTCAGATTGATTTGAGAATTGTAAGCAAAAAGCTGAAGAAAATCAAAGCATGGCTAAATATTCCATGAAGGAAAGTCTGCAGAACATACCTATACCGTGTGAAGGTACTCAGCACAGATTGAAATTCAGTAAGACCTGCAGTATAACCTTCTCTATGTATAACATTAGTTTCCCTTTCTTCCTGCTTATTTGGCTGGTTTGCCAATTGTCGTCGCTTTTGTAGGTAACATTCCTGTAGGTCGTTGAACTGCAGCAAAGCGGGAATGGGGAGAAAACCAGACTCGTAAAGACTTAAGTTGTAAAAGAGTACAAGAGTATCGGAGTTTGCTTTCAAAGCTAGAGAATCTAAGCCATGCATATATGATATATCCAGGGTGTTCACCAGGACAAACTATTTTTCAATGTAACATGTGGAACTTCCACATGTTACTACAAAAATGTAAATATAACCTACAAACAATTTACAAACAAGAAATCTTAGGAAAACAAATGAGTCGTGAAAATGAGATTTATGTTGTTAAATTACCAATTGTCCCAAAGCTAAAGCTGTTAGGAAATGGACCCATTCATGTATATCTAGCTATTCAACAGATGTAACCAAACATAAGTAGTTGGGTTAAGGCTTCATTTGAGCTGAATGAAGTTGAACAGTTCTAGATCAGAAAAAAAAGAAAATTGAATAGTTCAGAGAAGTGTTTGCAAGTTGTCAATAGCAAGCTCTGTCCGGTACCAGTATGGGGGATTCCTTAACTGTTCTCATACCACAGGGACAAAGGCCTACATATTATTAATATGTTTCTACTTTCTTTGTGCATACTTATTCAGGTCACGTTCTAGCAGAATGTTATGACACACTTGGTGGTCCACCCAAAAGAAAAACCAACCAAATTCAATACCTACTAGGAGTACATAAACCAAATGGCAAAGACCAATTAATTTAAAAGATTCATAGAAAATGAAGCCCAGACAACATTACTAGGTTACTAACCTGCGCGTGCACACGCTTTTTCCTCATTACAGCAAGACCTGATTGACTCATATTTTCTGAACCCAGTCTGCTAATGCTTTCCTTTCTCTGGGGAGCAGGAGTGCTAACTTGAGCCTTTCCATCTGCTTTCTTGGACTGAAAATTTCCAAAACCCATCCCTCCTTGAAAATTACGTGAACTGGAACTATGGCCACTATTATTATTCTTAACAATCGGTGAAGGCCAAGATTTTGTCGAAGTAGGATCATCACCAAGCATCCGCAGCTTCACCGAATATCTGTCCCTTGCTCGATACAAATCAATTCTGTGTCTCTCCACGGCATTTATGTCCTCCTTGATAAATTGGAGATCAGTTTGAATCTAGACAGGCGGCAAAGGCATCAATCAACCAACCCATTCATTTTAACGAAGGCGTTCATCTCAAGGATAAACTGATTAATCAATAAGACAGCAAGCAAAACCCATGTTGCATCAGTCCTAGAGAGAAATTAAGTAGTATCTACAAAGAGAATCTCAGAACTATATATCTAAGAACTCACAACAAACAGAACCATCTATTTTTACTAAAATAGGTGATTTGAGAAGGCTCAAGCTTGAGTCTCTTCATTGGGTGAATGCAGCCTAACCACTGGGGCTTCCACCATTTTCAAAAATTATAGATGCAAACTGACGAAGATAGAACACAAAATAGAGACGAGATTAAGTAGATGTTAATATATGCGGAACAACTAGGCCGTCACAATAAATCCAAGGCTTAGTCACAAACCTCATTTAACTCATCAACCTTCTGTTTCCTTAGGCAATGCAAGAAGTTCATTAAGATTTGCATGTTTCTCTCAGCTTCTTCTTGCTCCAATTTCCTCTTTTTCTCTGCAAGCAGCGTCAGCAGCGTGTCTAGCTCCTTAACCGACACTTCACACCCCTGTCCAAGAGTCACAAGTGAAGCTGCATTTATTATACACGTCTAGAATAACAATAATCACAAATCATCATCATAAATTTTTATAACTACGTTTACTATAATACTCCATCCGTCCCTTTTCAAAAGTCCCCTTTGTGAAACATGTATTTTATTGGACGTAAAAAATGTATTTCGATAGATTTTTTTTTAAAAAAAAAAATTTTGCCCCAAATTAAAGCTCGTATATTTTTTGAGGGTTTGAAAAGGCACTTATTCCTATAGTGGACACTAAAAAGGGGATGGAGGGAGTATGAAGTAACTGTTAGGACAAAGCAGTAAAATTACTCGAATATGCACACCCCATGAATTCACACATGCACACTCTGTGTGTGCACAACCTCTAGTCGATGAGAAAAATAGAAATCTCAATAATGACAATCTTCTCTGACTATAAAAGAGTCCTTAACATAACTTAACTGCACAATGTTTATCAGGAGTAAAATAGGCACAAATACTTTGAACCTTGATTGAATACCCTCCACTAATTAACCAAATGCTTACCATCCACGTGAGGCAATATTTCATGGAAAGTCCACCTACATGGTTGAATTAATGCTAAACTGAATTCCGATAGAATATTACGATGCAAACTCACAACTGACCTGTTGCAATGCCTGATGAAATTGCTCTACAGGGGATGCATTTTTTGATACTTGCCGCACAGATGTCTTCTTCAATAGCTACAAATGTGGTTCATAGAAAGCGATAACAATAAGCTGCATTTGGAAGGGGATAATTTCATGATACAAATAATTGTCCAGCAAATAAATCAACCTCTTAGCAGAGTGCACATATAAACATAGACGAGACATGTTTGGGTGCATCACCGTATCCAATGAGCAGCAGCATCAAACAATAATAGCAATAATAAACACATGAAACTCAATACAACCATACTAGAGAGTGAGAATATTAAGCAAAGGAACCTATAACAAAAGATATGTCGGCGATTTTGTATTTGGTTTCATCCAATACCAAAGAAATGTTTGGAACTTGATTCCACAAAACAAACTACTGGCAACACTTTTGGCCCCTATTTCGAGAATCCACTGTAGTCCCATTCAGTTGAGTCTGACACGTATAAGAACCACTTTACAACATAGACCATCTCCTAAAAAAAATGGAAATCAAAATTACTAAAACCTAAACAAGGACTACTCAATTGTTAGTTGTGTTGCTTCGCTTTTTTCTTTTTTTTGACCATTAACAAAACATGTTGTCGTGGTAAACGTTGTCCCATGAGTCATGACTCCTATCACTTAAGTCAAAACAAGAAAGCACAAAAAAGCACAAGCAAGTCTACACGGGCTAGTAATTAAATCAGTCAGAATAAAATAACGTCCATTTGGTTGCTCATACAATCCAACATACATTGACACAAAACAAGCAACAGGAACACATACACTTAATTTTTTTGATCGGCGGAACCCATACACTTAATTGCAATACGACGCACTGCACATAGGCATGTAATCATACGCTCCCTATCAATTTTTCAACCAAACGAGGCTCCGTCAATTGAGACACTTAAAAAATCAAGTGTCTCAAACACCTCCCTAAAATGTCGACCCAAAGTTAAATTTCAGTAGAAGACAATCAAAACAAATCTCCCCGCTTCTTGTCCCAAAATATGTTGAAATGAGTTCTACCCAAATCTTAGAAGAACGACGGTAGACTCTTTTCATCACTCAACATTTTCAAGGCTGTTTTGTGGCTTTCAAATTTATACCTGTATGTTTACTTGCAATGAAGCTTTCACTCAAATTTTATCGGATGAAGCTTTTTCCCAAAATTGGTACTCCAATTGAGTGACATTTTCAAGTAATGGGTAGAGAGTGTCAAATAACAGTCAAACTCACTAAAATCAGCACAAAATACCAAAAGCATCACGGGAAGTTAATCAAAATCATCGAACCCCTTATCCGAAGGCTACCTTATCAAGGAGAAAATTGGGGAAAAGCTGGTTACTGGTGAGGTGAAGTCCACAGCAAGGGCAATCGCTCTTGTTGTTCAAGTGAGTGACGATGCACATGTAACAGAAACTGTGGCCACAGGCCGTTAGAAACGCGTCCTTGATTATCTCCATGCAAATCGGGCACAACATGTCCTTGTCGTCGATCTCAGTCGGCCCCGGCCCCACCACCACCTCCGCCGTTTCCGATGCAGCAACTGCGCCACCGCCTTCGGCCGCAGCGGATTGTAAAGGCTTGACCTCCTCCCTCTTCACTGCTGGCACCACTGCCCCCGTTGAGCTCTCTTCCATCTCTCTCTCTCACTCCTTGGTTCTCTGTTTCTCTCTCTAGGGAAGTTGGGATGGGGGATCAGTTGAGAGTTGGAGATGTGGTGCTGAGAGAGGAGAGAGAGTGGCGAAACGCAGTGGGGAGAGAGGCCCACGAAGAACGGTCCTGAGGTCGGAAACGGTCCACGTGATCTTTGGAGAGTGTGATGACTCGGCGGTTACTTTTTTTTTTTCTTCTCTCCGTTGCGGTCAAGATTGCCAGTGAACCCCAACTTCAACTCTGTCCTGAGCTTAAAAACATAATCCAAAATAGTTTACTGGTCGAATCCAATAATTTTGCTTTATATTTGTATAGTGAGCTACCGATGTCTAATTAACTCTACCTTTTACAGCGCTATAGTTTATGTCTATCTCTAAAGTGTAAATAGTTGGATCATATATTCACGCTTTAGAAAAAGGCCCCAATTCGGAGTATAGTAACATAGTGTGCCCCCTCCTTTGAAAAATAAAGGCAGGGCTCTGATGTCCCCTTTCTGATTTCTACAGGGGTATAGATTACGTCTATCTCTAAAGATTACGTCTATCTCTAAAACAGCAAATGGTTGGATCATATATTCAAGCTTCGGAAAAGGCCCTTATTCGGATTATAGCAACCTGGTGTGCCCCCATCCTTCGAAAAATAAAGGTGGGGCTCTGTTGTCCCCTTTCTACTTTCTACAGGGCTATCGATTGTGTCTATCTCCAAAGAGTAAATGGTTGGATCGTATATTCAAGCTTCGGAAAAAGGCCCTAATTCGGAGTGTAGCAACCTGGTGTGCCCCACTCTTTCGAAAAATAAAGGTGGGGCTCTAATCTCCCTTTTCTACTTTCTACAGGGGTATAGATAACATCTATCTCTAAAGATTACGTCTATTTCTAAAGAGGAAATGGTTGGATCGTACATTCAAGCTTTGGAAAAGGCCCCAATTCGGAGTATAGCAACCTGGTGTGCCCCCATCCTTCGAAGAATGAAGGTGGGGCTTTGCTGTCCCCTTTCTACTTTCTACAGGGCTATAGATTATGTCTATCTCTAAAGAGTAAAGAGTATATGGTTGGATCGCATATTTAAGCTTCGGAAAAAGGCCCCAATTTGGAGTATAGCAACCTGGTGTGCCCCCCTCCTTCGAAAAATAAAGGCGAGGCTTTGTTGTTCCCTTGGAGTCGGCAGACCCTGCCAACCCCAATTCACACCGTCCAAAACTGTTTAGAATGGTTCAGATTTTAAAGAGAAGATTCTTCCATGAAAGAGTTTTATTTTTAATTTGGAACATTGAGTGTCGAAAATAGATAGTGCTAGATGGGTTGGCAGGCCCTGCTAACCCCTGGGAAATAAATTTTCATCGTTTTTGAATGTTTTTTAATACTTGTAGTAAGTTGTTTAATTATTATTAACTCGATGTGAAAAAAATAAAATAAATATTTTAGACTATTTTTTCAAAAGTTTTTTCGAGTTTGAGTCTTCCTTTTTAAAATTTTTTGTAGCCTTTTCATCAAGAAAACATAGAATTGTAAAATAAAAGGTAATCTGAAAGTAACAAAAATTTCAAAAAAAAAAAAAGAAGAAGAAAAGAAATTAGAATTTAATGATAAAAATATAAATCACAAATAAAGTTAGGTCAAACAGCTAAAAGAGTTAGAATATACTAAACAAAAGAAAAATTGCATTGACGCTTACCTGAAGTTTACCTAAAATTCCTTTTTTGCTTCCCAACACATTTTCAAAGAATTCGTCAAGAAAATGAAAAATAATTGACAATTACACTTATATAGACCATCTCCCCAAGTTATGGACATCAAAATTACTATAAAACATAAACACGGGCTACTCAATTGTTAGTTGTGTTGCTTCTCTTTTTTCTCTTTTGTTTTGGCCCCTAGCAAAACATGTTGTCGTGGTAAACATTTGTCTCATGTCACTTTAGTCAAAACAAGAAAAGCTCAAAAATGCACAAGCAAGTCTACACGGGCTGGTTAATTAAATCGGTCAGAATAAAAGAGCCTCCATTTGGTTGCTGATACAATCCAACATACATGGACACAAAACAAGCAACAGGAACACATATACTTAATTGCAATACAAATAAAGTTAGGTCAAACCGCTAAAAGAGTTGGAATATACTTAAGAAAAGGAAAATTGCATTGACGCTTACCTGAAGTTCACCTGAAATTCCTTGTTTGTTTCCCGGCACATTTTCGAAGAATTTCATTAAGAAAATGAAAAATAATAGGCAATCACACGTTATTTTATTGGAGAGTTTCGTTGTTAGTTTATTTCTTCCCCGAATGTAGCTATTTCTAGAATTGTTAGAGCATCTCTAATGGAATGGCTAGAATCAAATTTCTACTCTCTCCGTTCCAATTTGTTTGTTCCTTTTGGGGAAGTGAGTTTTTAAGGGGAGTGAAAACTTTGTACTGTCTTTTATGTTTTGCCCCTAAATTCAGTCAATATTACTGTGGCCAATTTTATGGGGCTAATTTGTTATATGAAACTCAAAACATATACAATATGAATCTTGTTTGATAGATATCAATTAGTTTTATTATACAAAGTTTTCAAAATCATAAGAACCGTTAGAAATCAAGGACAAGCCAATTGAGACGGAAAAAAGTACTTTTAAAGGGTAAAACTGGAAAGTGACCTTATTTTGATGGATGTTTTAGGAATTAGACAAATATTTTGGGACATCCCAAAATAGAAAGAATGACCAGCAATTTGCGACGGAGGGAGTAAATGGTAGTTCTCGATAAAAGTAGGACCCACTTAAGGATTAATAAGCGGTCATTAGTTTATTAGGTGGATGATCACTCTAATAGACTAGCTAAAATTAATTAATATATGAAACAAACAAATGGAGTTTAACCCAAACATATAATTTAAATTCTGGGCCTAGTCAAAAACAAATTCTAACTGTATTCTGCATTAGAACAAGTTTACCCCTAGGGGAAAAAAAACACACACACACCTCGAAGCATTCGAACATACAGAGAAGGAAACAGATTATTTACCATGGATTTTTATCCCAATCGCCAACTTAATTGTTGCAATAGTAAGATTTTTAGAAAACTTTCCAAAAATATCCCAAAAAATAAAAGAAAACAGCTTTTTCATATAAAAATTAGACCCACATAATTAATGAGTGCAAATAGATGGCCCAATTTATAGGGTGAGTTATTGAGTGATAGGCTGGACCCAATTTATCTGGTCCATTGGAGTTAATTTCTGAACATTCACCAGCTAAAAGTTTACTCGTTCACAAGTATTATATAGGGTCCACTGGAGATGCTCTTAAAATGTAATCTCATACCGCTTGACATCAAAAGAAACTAATCTCTTTCTTGCCATTTTTCCTTTTTATACGCGAAGTCCTCTTCAAACCCATGGGCCATGGCAAAAACATGGTCCTAGACCAGAGATACAAAAAAAAAAAAATCATTCTTAACTAGTTCACATTTCAATATCATACTCTGTTTTTCAATTGTCAACACATCCCTAAACCAGGGCTAAAGAACATAATATCAGACAGTCAACATAGAAGAAAGATGGGGAGGGTCCGAGGGGGATCGGACTGAACATATCTCCACGAAGTTGGCAGGCTCTTCTTTATGACTCATTATTTGCTACTCGATCAGGGTTGTTTCTGAATTTTAGTCCAGTGCTTACAAAATGCAAAGAACGAGCTTGCGTGCAAGGGGAATTATATGCGATCAGATTAGCTCGTGCCCTAGCCAAAGACAAAGGCATCCTGAACATTTAATAATCAAAATATGCAAACACGACTTTTCTATTTTATTAAATTTTCTCACTATCCACAAAGACTGTTCTAACTTTCATCCTTTGAGTGACATCGTAATCTTGATCACGTTATGCAAAGTGCAAGCAAGAAAATTTACATAAATTTGTGAGAGCGAGATTGAAAACGTAAGCGTAAATCAAAAGATGAGAATGAAAGCGAAAGTTCCTACTTGAGAATTTGGGTGACTTAAAATTCCGACCTCCATTGATTGCTTTCTTTATTCCATGTACTAGTCCTCTTTACACACTAGTCTTCTTTTTTTCTCTCTCTTTTTATTTTAATCACTTGCTTGACTTTAAACCTTCCTTTACTTTTATTGGTGACTTAAGACTTTTAACGGTTCCAATAATGGACTTGACTTTAACCGTCTACACCAACTTCCAACTGTCTGCTTTATTCTGAGAATTTGTGGTTAATGTTGCATTTAATGATTTACTACCAATTTATTCTTTTGCTTTCAATTCTCACTTTCACAAAATTTAGAAGATTGCGATGTTTTTAAAATACGTTTTCAAGCTTGAATTCGAATGCAGGGACGGAGCTAGAATTTTTGCGTAACGGAGGCGGGCTATATATGCAGAGGAGTAACAAGGTTATATATATATATATATATATATATATATATATATATATATATACGGGGAGGATCCTGTCAAGGATCCCGGAAATCCCGGATTGAAGCGTTTTGAAGCCCTTCCCGATATTTTTTTGACGATCCGAGCCGTCCAATGTGTTCAAAAGGTGTTTTCCAAGGCCCACGCGGGAAATCTTCAAAAAAAAATACCGGGAAGGGCTTGATCCACGCAATTTTTCGCAAAAACTGCGTATTTACAAAATTGCGTGGATCAAGCCCTTCCTGGTATTTTTTTTTGAAGATTTCCCGCGTGGGCCTTGGAAAACACCTTTTGAACACATTGGACGGTTCGGATCATGAAAATTTGATCCGGAACTATGAGATCCGGACCCAAGGGTCCCGGACTAGAGAGTTCCTCTATATATATATATATATATATATATATATATATATATATATATATATATATATATATATATATATATTTCAATGTAATGGTAGGGTTTTTTCAATTTGTAGTAGAAGCGATAGTCCCTGCTACCAACCCTTTGACTCCATCCTTGATATCACATGAGTAGACTCGCTTGTCCGCTTTACACGTTAGAACAATTATGCCTTCTTCAATTCACTCAATAAATTAGCTAGTCATTCAGTGGAAATTTGACTTGATTATTGATGTCGGATCATTTTTCCACCATCTCTCCTAAACCAATATTAGAGAGGATTTTAATTAAGTCTTTCATATGGTGTTGGTGGACTTGTTTATCACTAAGCTTTACGTTGTGGATAGAAAGTATTTTGCTTTTTGTAGGAAAGGTTAGCGCGTAAGGTGACGGGATAGTTGACCAACCTATATAAACAAGACACGTGGCTCGAAAAGTCTCAATAAGACACGTCATGATTCAAATAGCAAATGATGACTAAAAGAAAACCCCAACGCGAAGGAGATAACCTTGAGGAAGGAACGTAACAGGATTGCAGGTGCCCTGAATAAGGGAAACACCACTTAGAAGAAAGCTCACCCCTCACGAGGTCCCCAGCGAAGAGAGTTGCTGCGACGGGGAAGAACGAAGGCTCACGCGAATACGCGAACCAAGCTCGCGACGGTACCTGGCCAAAAGGCAGGGGTAGGGAAGTCGATACGAGCTCGAATTAGGTCTTGGCGCGAGCCAAAAGGCTCGCGACCATGCCCAACACCGCGGGAATAGGGGAGATACAAGTGGCTTGGTGGCTTTAAAGGATTAAGGGTCGCTGCGAGGGAAATGATGCACTGGAATGACCTAATGAAAGCTCCCTAACGGCCAGTGACATCACCCACGTCGCCCAGGTATACGGAGAGAGCACGTGTAATCATGTTATTGGGGAAAAGTCTGCAGACCCATGATTGGGTGCAGATCCCTATAAATATGGGACACTCATTCACAAGTTCCAGAGAGATTCTGATTCATCCTTAGAGCACAGAAATCCTAGAGAATGAAAGTGACTTAGAGCCCTGGAATCAAGAACATTGTTCTTGCTGATGCTCGCGAGCCCATCTACTCTCTAGAACTGTGATTTGAGGATGATGATGATTCAAAGGGGAACGAAATGAACACTGCTGCCTTCTCTTCCTGTATATTTGGCTTAATTCTTTACCCATTCACACACTCTCTTATTTCTCTGTTTAACTATTAGCTATTGCTAGCCTCTCCAAGTTAATTTGATTTGGTAAACAAAGAACCTATCCTACACTTTTCAAGGAGATCAAGACAAATTACTCATATTTTGAAGAGGTTTACACGCTAAATTACTCACATTCTGGGGCCAAATGCTATTGTTTTTAATGCAAACACCAAAATATGTATGGGGTAGTTATCAGTACTCCTTATTTCATTCGTTGTTCTTATAAATGTGCTTTGTTGCCTTAATTTCGATTTTGTTTCGTTGGGATGTAATTTTAAATTAATCTTTATATTCTTTTCCCTAAGTTCGCTTTATTCTTAGCAAATACTAAACACAATGGTGTTGGATCAACACACTATGACACTAAAAGCATAACTTCTATATGGAAAATGGTACACTGTGTCTAATATATGTCGTAGACTTGTTTTTTCAAAGGAACACGTCCAAATTGTACAAGGATGGAGTCAGGGAATTTGGGATCCTGTAGTGCGGTGACACACTACAGGATTGTAGTACGGCATCCGAGCCGTTAATCGCGTAATCAATGGCTCGGATTTCATCTCGACGCTTGCACGATCCGAGCCGTCTATTGCCGAGATAAAATCCGAACCTTTGATTGCCGAGATCGACGGCTCGCGCGCCACACTACAAGGTTGTAGTAGGGAGAGGGCCAGTAGGGGCGGTCGTCCGCGTAAGAAAAAAAAAAAACCTCTAGTATTATATAAAAAAAGAAATTTTTCTGTGAATTATAAAGGCTTGCCCCTGGCAAATTTTTTGGGAAAAAAATTCGCCCTTGCGTAATGAAATTCCTGGCTCCGTCCCTGAAAGTGTAGAGATGAAAAGGAGCCTATGTAGATTCGCGAACATATTTCGTTAATACTACGATAAATTAGTTCATGTTAATTTTTTCGTATTCAAAATAACATCAAAATGCTAGTTATTTTCGGTAAAAATACCAAAAGTTGATATTTTCCATCTAAGTGGTATTTTTGGTATTTTTAAAAGTCAAAATTTTATATATTATTGCAGAATGACTTTTCGCAATGTGGGCTGTGGTCGCGACAAGTGGCATTAACTAATTGGATTGTGATTGAAGTTTTCAAGCAACACATGTGAGATTTGATCACACATCCTAAAAATCATTTTTGAATTTCAAATCCAAAAATCTCAATCTTTCACAATTCAAACACTTTAATTTATTCCCATAATGGATCGAACGTTATCTAATAAAATTGAAAGGTCAACTTTAAAAATCTTTGTAAACTACCAATTAGTTGTGATTTGTGGTTTCAAAAAAAATTCGAAGGAAAGGTAGATTTTTTCCTTTGAATGTTATCATTTCTAAAATAGTTACTACTAATGGGCATCGATAATAGGCTCTCAAAATGGCTCCTAAGAGCATCCTCATCAGGATTGCTACTTTGGCCAAATGGTTATTTTGTTGAGTCCAAGTGAAAAAAACACCCAAAAATCAGCCTCAACAAATATTTGGCTATTTTGCAAAACTTTCCCAATTGCTACACCCCCTCAATACTTATATCAAGGCACTATTCCTTGGTTACCCAATTTTTTAATCTATTCCGTACTATGCACTACTCTTTCCGCTGCTCCAATTGGCAGGAAAACAATTGGAAGAGAGAGAAAGTATTTAGAAATGAGTATTTTATTTATATGTGGTTAGAATAGAAAGTCTGATTTTGTGAATTTTTGGATAAGTGACTTGCTAATTTATAAAAGGTGTTTTTGAGGTTAAATTTGGTGTTTTTTTTGTTGAGTCTGATAAGGATGCCCTAAGTGAGGCTCCTAATATTTACCTAGCTATGTGCTCAATTATTGTCTTCATTGGGGCTTGGGCTCCCCATGCAAGCTCCTAAGGATGGCTATTAAGCTCGGCTCCTACCACATCAGTTAAATCTAGGTAGCCTTGTAGCTAACTTTAAGTGGGACCCAAAGTCCTTAAATCTTTTTTTAATATAAAAGTTTCAAATATAAAGGATTTTATTAGTTTATTGGTTCTACTGGAAAAGATTTTTTTTTTTAAAAACTATTTGAAGAAGAAAGACATGAATTTAATATAAACAAACAAATTCTATATATTAGTATACAAAGGCCCGTATACAAATACCCATATCAATAATAAAATAAAATAATAAAAAAAGACGTTGGGATATGCAAAAAATTAGGGATTTTGGAATATTGTAGCAGTTTGAATTATATCAATGTATGGGTCCCTCACTTTTTTTTACAAAATAGAGAATGTTCTTACAAGCCCATTGAGTGCACACATCCTCTCTAAATTTAGCAAGTTCTAGGAGTGAAAAGTAAACCCCAATTATGCTTAAGGTGTACACATAAGCCTAATTGGGGTCCATTTGACACTCCTAGAGTTTGCTAAATATAGAGAGCATACGTGCACCCAATGGACTAACAAGAAAATTTTCTATTTTGTGAAGAAAGTAATCAAAAAAATGTGGGTCCCATAAAAAAAAGGGATTAAAAGGGCTTGGGTCTCACTTGGAGCTAGCTACAAGGCTAGTTAGATTTAGCTAATGAGTTAGGAGCCATGCTCAAAAGCCACCATTGGGAGCTTGTATTGGGAGCCCATTGAAGACCATAATTGATCAAATGGCTTGCTAAATTTTAGGAGCCTCACCTGGGAGCCATTTTAAGAGTCCACTGTGGATGCCCTAAGTCTATACATATACTTGAGTGCAGCTGCAAACCATTCGTGTTCTTAACTTTATGACGTTAGTTTTTATACTTTGCAGGTGAGTGGCTCGAGCCTCAGACATCTTCACATTGGTTTTCATATGCGATTGGTATGTACTCTAACTTTTTATGTGCAAACAATCGTGCTAAAATTTTGGATTTCTCACTAAAAGGCATTGGGAATTTCATAATGACAGTTTTAATTGTTGGGTTAAGTTTCAAACATATTTGTTTTACTTTTCTTGAGTTTTAGTAGATGTGATGAATGATCACAAGAAATTTACACTAAGTCGAAATTTTTTGGATATGAATTTTTTTCAGTGTCTGCACTTGAAATCATCACGTACATTATGGTTAAACTTGAGGAGAGAAATTTAATTAGTGCTACTGCAATGATATAGGTAGATAGAGATATGTAAATTTTGTCAAGAGGATCATGGGCACCCTTAAGAGTTCATTGAGATTAAGCCATTGATAGTTCAAACTATTTTTTTAATAGTTCAGGCTTTATAGGAAACACTTACAACAATTTCTACAAATATTTTTAAATTGTGCACTTTGCATTTTGTTCTAAAAATGACACAAAATTTTTTTAACATGAAAATACTTTATTTATTTATTTATTTATCTAAGAATGTCATATTTATCAAAAACCAAAAAGACCAACAATTGGGACAGAGCGAGTATTTTTGTTTTTGACAATTAAATCAAACGTATATATCTTTGGCTTTTGCATCTGCATCAACCCGATGTAATTGAATTCGTTCCGTGCATAGCACGGGTTTTTTGCTAGTATTCTTTTCATATAATACGATTAGACATGATGCTGTCTTCACAGTGTTGACAAGAAGTAACAAAAACTACTCCATTTAGAATAACATGAGTTGTTATTTTTGGTAAAAATACCAAAGCTGATATTTTTGTCCAAGTGGTAATTTTGGTGTTTTTAATAGTCAAAATACTCTTTCAAAAAGTCAAAAATACTGGAGTACTCCATTTTGACAACAGCGTGAAAAGTATCCTATTGAAGCTTTTTTATTTTATAATTTCTGGTGAAGATGTTGACATATAATTTCACACAAAACCGGTGTGGAGAGTCACGAGATATGGAAATAATAGGGTTTTTTTTTTTTAACAGTAGGAAATACTGTAGTTAGTAATAAGTAATTACAGTAACATATATTAACAAACCCACCCCATAGTGTCTCGACAAAAACAAATTATTTATTATTATTTTTTTAGAACAAAACCCGTTTACAGACAGATTTCCATTCAAACATAATTAAGGACCAAGACGAGCATAAATTGGCAAAATATTTCGTTGGTTGTTCAGTGGTCATCATCATCCACGAAAAGTCCTCCTTCTGACGGATGATCTGGTTTTGGCACGTGATCAATCTCTTGTTGAAATCAGAAATCCAAGCATACCGAAGCTTAAAAGTGACTCAAGTCATCACATCCCGTAGTGACCTCAATTGTAAATCCTCTGAATTTCTTTTTGAGATCGGAACCTTTCATTTTTTTTTTCCAATAATATTGAGCACAATATGGATTCAAAACATTTTGATCGTCGGAAATTGGTAGACACACAATCGAGACAAATTTGTCTTACAATGTGTTCTCCAAATGATATTGACCATCTATGTAAATGGTATCCGACCATATGACTACCAATATCCAAGTAACATAAATGATTTACTCAACATTTTCGACAAAAATTTACCAAAAACAAAATCCCAAAATATTGTACGTTTCTGATCCCAAATACAGATTATAGAAAGCACACAATTGAGGTTACTATAAAGTGTAGTGATTTGGGTCACCACGGATACCCCAAATTTGAAGAGGGATATGATAATCAGTAGTGACGAACCCAGAAATTTGATGTAGTGGGAGCACTTAATTGACCATGTCGAGAAAACTTGTTTCATATAGGAAAATGCTAACAGCAACCCTTAGAGTGGAGAATAGATGAAAATTTAAAGAAACAATGATGATTGGAGTTCATGTAAATAGATTTAGGCTCAGTTACCATTAAAGTATTTTCGGTATTTTTAGAATTCCGCTAAGGTGGCTGCAGTTAATCAGATTTTGAATCTGAAGGTGTTCCACTAAGGTGGCATTTTGGCTTTTTACAGCTTTCTAAATTGATGTATGTAAGGACTAAGGAGAATGATATGTCTAGAAAACTGTGAAAAGTAAAAAAACTAAAAAGTCAATTAGTGGAATAGAGCATAAAATTATATATTTTTCACTAATTGACTTTTCATTTATAACTTTTTCATAATTTTGTGCTCTATTCCACTAAATGACTTTTTAGGAGACTCACTTTCAACTTTTCATTTATAACTTTTTGGTTTTTTAGATTACAGATAGAATGCATTTAGAATTTGCTAGAGTGTTCAAGAATATTTTGCAACAGGAGTGGTGCTTGAGCGATATGTGCAAAATGTATTTTGTAGGTGCTTTTGTTAACCAAAATGGGAAAAGTGAAAAATAAGAAGTCAAAAAGTTCCTTCCACCCTACTTTTGGCTTCTCTAATGTCAAAAAACCAAAATTCATTCTCACAAAATAAATTTTGTAATTTCCAACCAAACACCCAGAATCCAAAAATGTAAAAAAGAAAAATCGGAAAAGAAGCTACCAAACAGGGTGGATTATTACCATTTGTAACTTGCTAATATATGTGGAAAATGCTAACGTGTGCCTATTGACACACATTAAGGTTGGAAAAGTGTGTGTGTTTTTTTTTTCGGTCATTCGTCATACCTAATCTATTACATGGGGGGAGATGGAATAAGACTCAATCCCGGAATGCAGTGTGGGGCATCCAAGAACTCTACCGCATGAATTAGCCACCACTTTGCTGGAAAAGTGTACTGAAGTGTGTGAAAAATATATAAGAATATGTGAAAGTGTATTGAAAAGTGTAAAATGTGTATTGGTGTGTATGTTTTTTTTTGGTGAAAAAAGTGAGGGTTTTCTTTTGTGTGCTTCTTGTGTGCTCATTGGGCACAAGGTAGTAAGACCCATATTTATATCTTGCCAAATTCATTTTTTTGCTGGGGTCAACTCCCTCTCTTTTGCAAGTGGTGGATAGCTCATGCGATAGAGCTCTTGGATGCCCTACATTAGATCCCGGATTCGAATCTCATTCCCCCTCCCAAGGGCAGAGGGAAGAAGGAACAATAGGGGTCAGCTGACCCCTCTGAACTTCAAATTTTTACAGGGATAGGACTAATCAATGAACAACAAAAAACTGCTAATTGACCCCTCTATGTTTTTTTGTTTTTTATTTTATGCCCCAGCCTATAGCACATATTTGGTACAAAAGTAAAAAAAAAAGGATGGGAATAGAGTCAATAGACTCCTTTATATTCAGAAATCCCAGTGAACAATTTCTCTCTCTGCTCTGGCGATTTCTTTTTCTGCTGTGGCGAAATTGAACCTCTGGCGAAACATTGTCTCCTCTAATTTCCCTCTCCCCCTCTTTATCTAGGCAGAAAAAACTAAACGAAATTTGAGCGGTTTCCCTTTTTTGTTTTCGATCTCAAATGCTCGAATCAAAATTCACACTTGTTGGAAAATTTCTAAGCAGACAACAATAGGAACAAAAGAAAGGGAATTTTCGAAACCCTATCTCTTCTTGGTGAAACCCAAACTCCAGGTAAGTATTTCCCCAATTTTTGTTATAGTTATTTGAGAGTTATGGCCTGTGGGTAATTGTATATTGGACCAAATCCTGTATTGATTTTAATTTATAGTATTTGTAGTCCTTAGAAGTATGGAGCGATTTCTAATTAATTAAGAGAAAGCAACGTGTTAAATCATCTTCAACTTCTGCATGTAACAACGATCAGTGGTGGACCCAGGAATCCAACCCAATGGGGTACCTTATTAATTATAATTGTGTAATTTTTTTTAGTCAATGATCTTGCTAAATTAAGACATTTATTATGGATTATAAGGTTTATAATGCATATTTTTTTTTATATAAAAAAGGAACAAAAAATGAGCACATAATTAATTCTACATTTTTATTTTTGAGATATATGTAAGTGTGAATGCTAAATATAGTGTTATGTTACATAATTGTGCTAAATATATAATATTATTATTATTATTTTTTGGAGTTTTGAGTGGGGGTCAGCGGGGGCACGTGCCCCCCCCCCCTCTTGGATCTGTCCCTGACAACGATCCTCCGAAACAAAGCCGCATAGAAATTGATTTACCCCATCTTCCCACGGATCCGGGGTTGTGACCTCCAATTACAGATTATGGGCCTAACATCTGAGACAGGGTTTGTTGGTGCTCAAAGTATGAAAAGTAGTAGGGGTTGTTTGTAAAGGAAAGCTATTTGGTTTATCAATATATATTTTCCACTAACAAAAAACTGTTTTTTCCAAAAATCGAGATAGGTCATTCTCTTACAATACATCGCATAAAAACTGTGAAAAGCCAATTTATTAAAAAAAAAAAAAACTAGCTTAGTGAAACATCTACTTTTTTGTTATACTTACTTGTTAATCTAATATTTTTCGATTACCAAATTGGAAAAGCGAATTGCGCATAGTTCCAATTCTTGACCCCTCAATCAAAAATTCTGGCTCCGCCTCTGCCCCTCCTTATTATTTTGCTAATTTCTTTAGCTAAGTTTGTGTAAAATTTGACTTTTCCCAATGTCTTTCCAAATCAAGATTTTGGTTCATTCACTAAACAGTAAACTACTGTGAAACACATTACTTGAATATAGGTACCAAAACACGTTGCTTGAGATTTTGGGTAACCGTTCGAGAGATGCTCCTTGTCCACACCACAAACAATTTCATTGGAGAGAAAATTATTCTGTTTTCTTTTTTTTTTTCGCCATAAGAAGGATGGAAGAAGGGACAATGAAACATAACTAACGCTTTTTGGGGGTGACATAAATACCACGTAGTGGGCCATGGAATAACCAAAGTGCCATAATTTTTACCGCCCCTCCAAAATTATGACCCGCGACTTGTTTTTTTACCCCGAATCAGGACCCGCGAGCCTTTTTAATGAGTTCTCTTATTAGAGCCGTTGAATCTCATCCAACGGCTGAGGAAAGAAGTCCGGATTTTTCTTGTTTGCCAGGCTCCTGGACCTGAAGCCCATTGTATGTGTATATATATATATATATTTGGTGCATCGAAAATTCTAGTCCAAAAACTAGTTGAACAAAGTTAGATTTCTGCTCATTATTCTCTGACGGTTTTCTGCAGGGGCTAGAGGAGCTTTATTCGTGTATGCGTTTATCATTTCGGGAGTAGAAGTTCTCTTTGCTTTGTTGATTGTTTTTTTTTTTATTTATTATTCTGACTCGTCTCCCTAAAAGGATGGTTTCTTGAGGGGCAACATGGATGTAGAGTTGATCACAGTCATCTGTAATCGATCATGGATGGCTCAGATCTGTTCAGTAACGGATGGTTCAGATATGTTTGAAAAAGATGCGATCTGAGCCGTCCATAGCCTACCACGGATGACTGATCACGGCTAACATCCATGCTGTGCCCAAAGGGACAACCCCAACTCCGTGTCCAGGTCAAGGCCGGCCCAGGCCCAAGGCCCAAGAGGCCAGGGCCTAGGCACTCAAAAAACTCTCAAAAATTGAGGCATTCCCAGAATTTTTAGTAGTATACATGGGTAAGAGTTTTTTTATAGCCCAATAGGAAAATAAAAAGGCCTAAAATAATTGTAATGATCATTGAACCTTTAAACTAATACAAACCCCCTATCCCAAAAACAAATTTTAGTTTTTAGGTGATCGGGCACACTCAGGCTAGACCGGTAGACCCAAAAGCAGCAAGTTATTGATTCTTTAGTCACTCTTGCCAACCATCGAAGTTATAATTCATATTTTTTTTTCTTTTAATACTCGTTGCTTGAAAAATTATTTAAGTGTTATACTCTTAGAACACTATTTTTAGACTAGGGTAGGGCACTGTAAACCTTTGGGCCAGCCCTGGTCCCGGTTTCTTGTACCTTTTCCTTATGATTTATAACTTTCTTACCAAAAAAAAAAAAAGGCCAGACTTCGCACAAGTACAAAGTTCAAAGAGGCATCTGTAGCATGTCGGGAACTATATATACCTCTGCATTATCCAAAGCAGAACTTAACTTCGGTATTTTTTTGTCTTCACACAAGTGCAAAAATACCAACCATTCCAGCTGTACCAAAAACTAAACAACAAACTACAAAACTAATAATACCAAAATGAAAAAAAAAAGGAAGAATGAATTATTGTCTTTAACTTGAAGATAAAAAATGTAAAAAAAAAGAAGGATTTTGTTAAAATATGGCCCCAGACACATGATAAGGTTCATTAAATGAGTCTAATTAAATCAACTTTTATAAAAAAATAGTAAAAATAATTGATATATTTAGATTTCCCATGCAAAAAGTAATAAAAGAGCTTGTGCGTATTGTTTATATCTTAGATTTTTTATGCAAACAAAGATTTAATTAGACTCATTTAATAAAACTTATTATGTGCCTCGGGCCACATTTTAACAAAACCCCCAAAAAATATAATGTTAACAAAAATACCAAAATGAAGGTAGTATCTCCAACCATACTTCATTTATTCATTGCTATTTTTCAAAACTTCATTTTGAAGAATTTCATTCACTATCCAACCGTACGTAAAATTTTCTTTCTTCAATTTGAAAGACCATTTTGTATTCTCCAAATATTAAGAACCATCCCCCAAATGAAGAAGCTTCCGCGTTTCATTTTTCATCTTTGAAATACTACTATAGGATATCATATTCTAATTTATCATAAAATTATTATAATTAAAAAAGTAATTTATAACACCCGTACGATAAGACCGATCATCAATAAATTGAACTAATTTCTTATAAAAATCTTAGATGGAAAATTGAGGTTTGGAGAAAGGTAGATGAAAATTTAAAGAAATTGGAGTAATGATATACACTTCTTCTGTCCCAAAATAGATGTCTCAAACCACTATTCACACCTCTCAGAAAAATCATTTATATTTTGTAATATATAACACTTTTCATGATTTAAAAAAAATTGTCTAAATAAAACTAAGTGAGATTTATTAAACAAGATCCATATTGCATGTATAATCCGTTATATCTTAAAAAATATACATATGATTTTCTGAGAGGTGTGAATAGTGGTTTGCGACATCAATTTTAGGACGGGGAGAGTATGTAGATTTAGGCTGAAGTTTCAAAAAGTATTGTCGGTAAGATGTCAAATCAATAAGTCATTCTTCTCAAATACTACGATTTGATAACTTATAATCGAAAAATACCTAAAATACCGAAACTACCACTACCACAGGAAACTCATGCTTATGAACCCTTCTATATGCACCGATGGTGCACCGACCGGCGTCGGGGACCTATTTGTGGGTCCCAAACGAAAAATCCGAACCGTTAGATCATCTTAAAATCGTTTTTTCGAGGGGCCCTACGGGAGAATCGAGACAATCGGACGACCCTAAGTGCTTGATCCAAAATCACCCTATTTGTCGGATTTTCCGTTTAGGACCCACAAATAGGTCCCGACGCCGGTCGGTGCACCATCGGTGCACCTTATGTTTTCCGCTTATTTTTTTACTAAAATCACTTTTAAGAATTGGCTCTGCCACCGTCATTCGTTACGACTACGCACACAGTGATATGTTTCCCAGGAATGTGTACGTGTGTTGTCGCCATTGGCCTGTGGTTTGACTAAATCTCACCGTCGACCCAACTACTTTTTCCTGCTGGATTTCTAAGAAATTCAGAGCTGGTTAACAGAGGAAAGATTTTGTTCACATGGAGTATTAATTTACATATATAGTACCAGCTTGGGGCCCAAGCATAACCGCAAATTGATCTCCTCTTGAAAAATTTTTATTTTCGATTTTTTTTTCCAAATCCTATTACGGAGTATTTTTTTAGATAAAAATCTGCTAAAGGGGGTGTTTCCTAAATTATAAAATCTGGATAAAATCAATCACTCGACACTCTGTCATTTGATAAAATCGAGTGTTGATTTTATCATTAGACTTTATAGTACTATTACATAAGTGAAGCGTGTGACATTTGTTTTCATGTTATAAAAGTTTTTTTTTTGTGTAATTATTGTTTTTATTTTGGCAAATAAATCTTAACTTGTTAGATTCGCAATCGAAGAATCTAGAAAATGAAAAATTAATGAGTACAAAGGCACCAATATATCGACATTTATTTTTTTGCATTATCACATGATTTTTTTTTTCAAATTTAGAACAGTTTTTTCCCCTTTGTTATAACATTCAAAAAAAAGAGAGAAGACAAATAGATTTAAAAACCAGCATACGGAAATATATATACAAAATAATTATAACAAGATAAAAGTTATAAAAAATTGCCAATATTTTTAAAAAATGAGATGGCGGTTACTAGTGTCAATTCGTCAACTCCGCTTCTATCCGTGGTGGAGAAGTCGATTCCAACCAGAGAGGCAATACGTGCCTAATCAAAATTGGCATTAGAATATCATGCACCAGAAGAAAAAAACGTGGTTCTCATTAAATATGGGCCAACTCCGCTTCTATCCGCGGTGAAACCAGCGAGGCAATACGCTCCTAATTAAAATTGGCGTTAGAATCTCATGCGTTAGAAGGAAAAAAAACGTGGTTCTCATTAAGTATGGGCCAACTCTGCTTCTATCCGCGGTGGAGAAGTCGGGTCCAACCAGCGAGGCAATACGCTCCTAATTAAAGTTGGCATTAGAATCTCATGCGTTAGAAGGGAAAAAACGTGGTTCTCATTAAGTATGGGCCAATTCTGCTTCTATCCGCGGTGGAGAAGTCGGTTCCAACCAGCGAGGCAATACGTGCCTAATTAAAATTGGTGTTAGAATCTCATGCGTCAGAAGGAAAAAAAAAACTTGGTTCTCATTAAGTATGGGCCAACTCTACTTCTATCCGCGGTGGAGAAGTTGGTTCCAACCAGCGAGACAATACGCACCTAATTAAAATTGGCGTTAGAATCTCATGCGTCAGAAGAAAAAAAATGTGATTCTCATTAATTATGGGCCCTACGTTTCTCCACCAATCAAAAACTGCCCACTGGCTTTCCAAATACTCCTAAATCAGAAAACAAACACGAACAAAAAAATATATATTCAGCAGATTTTGGTGCTTGAGTTTTTTTATTTTTATTGCTAACAAAGTCTCAGATTAAAAAAAGGAAAAATGGAAAAGAAGGTCCGTAACAAAGTGGACGATCGACAAAAACAAAAGGATAAAAAGACCTATTTACCCTTTGAAACAGCCGAGAACTTTTCCTCTCTGGGGACAGTTTGGTCTTTACACAACAGACAGGTTCTTTAATTATCCGAGTATTTCGTACACGAGTGAAAAAAGCTTTTAATTTATTAAATTTATTTACTGATTTTATTACAGTTCCGATGGGGAAGTTTCAGACCGTGGGAGGAGATCCGGTTGATATTCCTCTACTTCCCGAATCTAAAAAATTTATTTACACCAATTCTGAATAGAAACAAAAAGTAAGAGAGAGAAAGAAGAGAGAGAGAGAGGAGAATTTATTGTGATTCTTCTTCCTTTTCTGGTACTCCATTCACACACAAAATCTCTCCCATTGATCAATCGGAAAAAGACCTCCGGTTTCTCAGTCTGGTCTGGTTCCACTTTCTAGAGAGAGAAACTGATTGCTGACTAAAACCAAGGTTTTCTATACATACATATATTGAATACAAATATATTCTGGTGTTGTTTTTACTCTTTGTGATATTGTGTTGGTGATTACCGGGCCTGATGAAGCCGGATAATCATAAGGTTGAGAGCAATGGCGTTGTGCCCAATTCGCCCAATCGATCACTCCAAGGTAAAATTTGGGTTTTGGATTTAAACTGATGATATTTGAAGTATGATCATGTGTTTTTATAGTTGTTCTGTTCTTGTTTTGTTGATATGGAAATTGATCAACTGTAATGACTATGTAATTACCATGTTTGAAGTAGTTAAATTAATCAGTTGTTCTTCTCCTTGTGTCTTTTTCCCTTATCTGTTTGTTTGTGATTTTGTTGATTTTAATATATAAGTATCTAACTCTCTCTGGAAGATCATACTGTCCATATGTGGGGGTGTTTGGGAGCAATTATTTTGTAGATTCTTGATTGTGGAATATAGATTAAAGATTTTTTTTTTATAATTATAATCTGAATCTGTATAAAAGTGTTTGGAGGATAATGTACGGAATAGATTTCGCACAAGGATGGTGTGTGAATTTGTATTGAGAATCCCAATGGATCCTCACAAGACTCATAGAATGCGTTCTTGTGTAATCTGCATATTCTAGAATGCAAAACCTCCGCTCCCAAACGGGCCGTGCATCTACTTATGGGATTGTGATCCTTTCTACCACACCAATGTACAAAGTCCATTACATTGCAGATCAATGCGGTATGTCATTTTGCAAACAAATGTACAATCTTTATGAGGTCACAGACATCCAAAATGGCTCCATATATTAGAAGTCTCACTGTTAAATTTCCTTCCCATTTTGAAATGTCACTAAATTGGTCCATGAAGCTTCATCTACGCCACTGATTTGCTTGCCATTTGCGGTGGAATCATCTTTTGTGTGCAACAGACCTCTCAATTACTCGAAAGGTTTTGATCCCTATGTATGTGAACAGATCACAACATCAGTGTGAGTGTAGAAATAGTGTATTTGTTTTGAGTGCTTTAATATTCTTGCTTGTGTTTTGATCAGAGTTTAGAATTTTCACCCACTTGATTGGGAGGCTTAGTCTCGTTTATTCCAAATCAATGCATTGCAGAGGCCGTTCAAAGGTTGAAAATTCAGACAACTGATAATGAGGATCGTGGTGCAGTGGCAAATTCTTTCCACTACCCAGATCGGCCAGGGGAACCAAATTGCATGTACTACATGAGAAATGGGTTGTGTGGTTATGGAAGCAAGTGCAGATTTAATCACCCTACTGCTTATGCTGGGCAGGTAACTGGATTTGAAAAGAATATGTAAACTTTAAAGTGCCTTTTTTTTTTGTCTTCCTTGTCCTGTTTCCTTTGCAGTTAACGTCTTAGGATGAGGTTATTACTTGTGTTTTTGTACAGGGTGGTCAGCAAAGAAGTGAACTGCCAGAAAGAGTTGGGCAACCCGACTGTGGGGTACTTTTCTTAGCTGATTTGTTCTCTTTTTGCCGCATTTGATTGATGCTTGTAGAACCCTGCTGGGATAGTAGGTAACATGTGTTGTAAGAACTGGATGTAGTTTATTAATTAGGTCTTAGTATGTTTTAGTATGACAGTTCGTATGATTGTACAAAAGTTTATCAATTATGAGAGTCTAATAAGCCATCTGGAAATTGAAGAATTGCAGCATGAAATTGAACTTAGTGGTTATCAGAATTTACGACAGAGAAGGCTTTGAACTAGGCTATAAAGAGTAGCTTGTTTATGAAGTTGTCTGATTTGTTATTCCAGTGGAAGCTGCTCATAGACCAATTTTAACTATTTGTTTGGTGGCATATCCTTCATGTTTACTCGTTTTAAATTGGTATGAGTTTCAAATCTTGATATCAATTAAAGTCATTGGTAACTAGATTGGTGTTTACTGCTTTGTCATCCGAAATTTTGAGGATGTGGAGTATTTGTTGTAAGTTTCAGAAGTAATCCAAGTCCGTTTTGAACATTAAATTCAGCTTGTGAACCAAGTGTTGCAGGAGTAAGCGCATTCTCATTATCAGTTATATATCTTTTACTGTAATTATTAGAATTGGACTTTGTAAAATCTATCGATCTTGAATTTGTGTCCTTCGCACACGTGTGATGTATCCCAAATTTGATCCTGTAGTCCCTTTAGTTGAGCTTGAAGATTATTTCTGAGGCTTGAAGTTTATCCTGTTATATTGGCTGACTAAGTCAAGTTTTGCTGCATAGTCATATGCTCCTGCTTGCTGTGTAGCTTTGCCAGTTATTGACCGAGATGCTTTATTTTAGTTAGTACATTTGTAGATGTTCCTATCGACAAATTAGGACAAGGACAAGTATATAATGTGACATAGATTAGCAGCTGATGTAAACGTTTATTTCTCAAAAGTTGTTCGATTCTTTGTGATACGTATAGTAGATTATTAGTAAATAAGGAAAGTGTCTGATTTGTGGTGGCTAATACTTCACTGTCTATTCTTTAATCTGCACTGCAGTATTATCTTAAGACAGGAACTTGCAAATATGGACCAGCATGTAAATATCATCACCCTCGGGACAGGAATGGTGGAGGACCTGTCCCATTGAATAGCTTGGGCCTACCTATGCGTAAGGTGCTTACTTTTTGGTTGTGGTTTCTCCCACTTCTTTATGTCCTGGCAGTTTCATCAATTAAATAATGGCCTGGTTCTTGGAATTGTTAGTCATTTAGCAATTAGGCATAAGTACAGGGTAGAGATCCAATGATTGACTTTTCAATAATTTTCTCAGGAAGAAAATGCATGTCCTTTTTACCTGAGAACTGGATCGTGTAAGTTTGGAGTTGCATGCAAGTTTCATCATCCTCAGCCTGCAAGTGGTGGAACTTTTTCACCCGTTTCTGGACCTGCTGTCTATGGATTTCCAAGCTCATCAGTTGCGACCTCATCTGGTTTACAATTTCTTGGAGCTCCAATGTCCTTGCCAACAGTACAGTATCCATCTTTTCTCTCTACTCAAGGGCCCCAGACATACATGCCTGTGGTTTTGGCTCCCTCTGAAGGCATTGCACCTGCACATGGCTGGAATACTTACCTGGTCAGTGATTACTGTCTTATTTAGGAAAGAAGGTTGATAAGCATTTTCATATGGTACTCCTCTCTATGGAAAATGACTTGGTGTCTTAGCAGATTTATTTATCCTTCAGTGTCACATATTGTTTCTGGATTGGGATACATTTTTTCTTTCATGCCAGTCAATATGGGACAGTCAAATATTAACTGTCCTAATGTATACAGCGTCCATTGTTTATTAAGCTGCCAAAACAATCCTTTGATTCCGTCTCTTGAACGTTCCCCTCCTTATGTTGGACCAGTTTCTCACTAGTGATTAGATTTCTATTGATTTGCTTGCATTGAATAATCCCTATGAATACTGGAGCTCATATTTTCTCTTTGCAAGTACCTTTGTGATTCTCTGCCATGACGACGGACTTATGATAGTTAGGATGCCAGGTAGATAAACTTGCCTAGGTAAGGTAGTACCAAGAGGTACGTGCTACATGGCCGTTCCCTATGTGTTGTCACGCTATACGTCTCAACTAAGGAAGACACCTGCAGTAGCCCTCTAGTCATTTCCTATCCTCTCTATTCGAAGGGTGCTCATCTCTGACCTCCTTCAGCGGTCTCCCGCCGTCAAGTGCCCTCAATCTTCTCAGTAAATTAGATGTGCATTTTAGCAAAAGATGGATGTATCCCACTCTACAGTTTTGTGTTCTCTTGTTCATACAAGTATATTGCAAGCAAATTGTTTGGAGTCAAGATACATCATATGAACTCTTAGTTTCATGTGGAGTATTTAAGAACACAGAGTGTTCTTCTTTCTTAATAAAAAGGAGACTGAACTTTTTTGAAAGGAATGTTATTCGGAGATAGTTGAGTGATTTATCTAGCATGAAGTTATTAGGGTTAAGGTTCTTGTATCATGTCAATGTTGTATTTACAATAATTGGGCATGTGCGAGGAGGTATGTCGTTGCATTCTGAGGTGATGCTCTTTCTAAAATAAATGGATGTTTAGTGCTTTACGAGTGTTCCTGACTGATCTTGTTTACAACATCACAAATCAGAGCGATGCAGCTTTTGGTGGCCCGGTGCGATCGTCTACATTCAATCCTTATCTACCTGAGAGGCCTGATCAACCAGAATGCCGTCGCTTTATGAGCACTGGAAGCTGCAAATATGGATCTGATTGCAGGTTTCATCATCCAAGTGAGAGGATTGCTCAGTGGACGACTAGTTTCTTAGGCCCACTTGGGCTTCCATTGAGACCTGTGAGTTCTATATATATTTCATTCACAGCGAGGGATCTGTTTTTGCGCACTTTGTGTGTATTAGGAAATTACTCAGGGTTGAGTGAAGATAAATTTTCTCATTGTGAAATCATGCTGAATAATTTGAGACTGTGGTTTCTGCTAGATCATGTCTGGATCATGGATATGTGAGGGATTTACGGAAAGGAAAAGTCCAAGTGAATAAGCAAAATTTACATTGTTTTTTCGTCGCTTTCCTTTCCCTTGGTAAATCGCTCCAAATATCCATGATCCAAACGCAGCCTTACTTCATAATCACTACTGGTTGAATGCTTTCATTCATATGCTCTCTTATCGGTATCTGACTTCATGGCTTTACAAATGCAGGGGCAACCTGTTTGTTCTTACTATAGCTTTTATGGACTCTGCAAATACGGCCCAACATGCAAATTCGACCACCCTTTGACAGGATATTCTTACAACAATGGTTTGAATTTCCCAACTCTCCCTTTATTTGATCCGACTGTCTTTGCATATCAGAGAAATTTGCTGACGGTCCCCTCATTGGACCAATCTCCTCCTAAATTAACTAGTATTAGCAACTGGGTCATGAAACCTGAAGCTGAAGTCGACGAAAATCCGAAACTGGATATCGAAACTCCTGAAAACGCATCAGAAAATGCTGTTTCTCCGCCAATTCCGTTGCCAGATTCTTCACAACTTTCAGATGAACAATCTGATTAATTTAATACTCTTCCTCCCTTTTTTCTCGGGGTCATATTTTGCAGCTGAGTTTCTGTCAGACAAACGAATTTCGATGACTTGTGCCTCCAGGTCCCCCTTTCACCTGCAGTTCTGCGCAAATGGATATTGTTGTTTATCGGTTTGAAATAGGAAAAAGCTGGGGGATTCGGAAGGCTCTTTTTTGTGTTGAATAAAGTGTAGGTGAAGAGTTGTAACATTCGAATTTTCTCTCCCTTTTTGAAGAAAATTGTTCTCATTGTTTGCCGTGAAATTCTCTAAAGTGGTTTTTGTCGAATGCTGAATTTTTTCGTGTGCATATTGTGGCTTCACGACGTTCTGTGTTTTTGCATTACCAGAACCTTGAAATATGGCTCCGGCCTCTGGGCCCTTTATTTATACATGTGAAATGGATGAAACCGTCTGCATGTTACCTTGTTCTCGTGTTAGGATTGTACGAGGAGTATAAGTTCTAGGGCTAAACATATTCAAACAGCTGTTATATAGCTGATCTTATGACTGATTTGTCATGTAGATTGTGGCTCGTTTCCTAATATTCGTAGCTTGCTCTCAGGAGAAAACGAGGTCATGTTTTGTGAAAAACTGATGCGGGCATGGCACTGCACGTGCTAGGTTGTTTGTCAGGGGTCATTAAAAGAGCCAACGGGTACAGGGTCGGCATTGAGATTTATCGCAGACATGGCACCACACGTGCTAGGTTGTTTGACAGGGGTAACGAAAAGAGCCAACGGGTCCAGGGGTGGCATTGAGATTTATCGACCCTAAGCAAACTTGAAAAATTAGGCCCCTGCACTTTTTCTTAATAAATTCCAAGAAAAAGTTAAATGCAGAATAAAATTGTCACAAAACATTACAAAACACGAAACACAAAACACTTATTGTTGCTTCATACTCTATTCGTTTCAAATTGCTGGTCACTTTTAGAAATTCTAACTTTTTAAACATACATGCAATAACTACATTCATATAAACATATTCATTAATTTCCAACAATGCCCTTATATTATAATTTTTGAATGAAATGATTGTTGTTTTTTTTTTTTTGATCCCTGAAATGATTGTTGTTGATAAATGGGTTATTTGGAAAGATTGAATAAATTTTGTTTTGATTTTTGAAAGAGGACTAACAATCTGAAATATCTCAAAATAGTTTAAGTGACAAGCAATTTGGAACGGGGGAGAAAATGATAACTAATTTAAGACTTATTAGTATGAAAAGTTCAAGATTAAGTAATTCGAGTAATTTTATTACTAGGATTTTGCTACATACAACCCAATGGGCAATGCCTCGGGAATTGAAATGGTTTAGATTACCACAATTATCAATTTATAACTTATTCTCTATTAGTAATATTATGCTTGTAAAAACAATTCTCCCCCATTCTTCCACAAGTGGAGAAAAACATAACTCTCCACAAAAGGAGAGAAAGACAAGGGAAACTCATCTTTCGATCGACCGATAAAAAAAACTCTATCTTCCGATCTTGCCGATTATTTGCCAATTTGTTTGTTTGGCTCTCGTGGAAATGGAGTTAGAGACAGTGGCAGATGAACAATCTAACCTAGTTGGAGAACCTTATTAATCATAATAATATAAATTTATTTTCCTAATCAACCACAACATGATTAATACTAAATTAAGACATGCATTCCTAACTACAGAAGGTTGTAAATTGTAATGCATAACATAAGTATGCTCTAAAGTACAGAAATCGATAAGTTTTTGGAATGGTTGAGATGATTTCAATAACTTTCTTTTTAAGTGGAATGGGCCCAGAAAATGAGCATCCCAAAGGCTTGAGTACTTGGGCCATGCGGCCTGTCACGTAAAAGCCTAAGCATCTGGATTCGGAGCTAGACCGGGACGGACAAAGTCTGACCCGAATGAAGACGGAGTCGGCGTGTTAACGAGAAGTTTAGTTTGGTCACGTGGCACTCGGTGCCTCTCTTTCTCTGGAATTTTAATTCTGAGATTTTAGCAGTTTTTGGTTGTGGTTTTGGTTTTGGTTTTTTCTTTTGATTTTAGTTTATTTTGTTTGTAGGTTTTTGGTTTGTCTTAGCATGTGTGCGGTTTTCGTTCTATATGCGGTACTTTGGTTGGATCTTACCGTCCTTTCGGGTTTGGTTCTCGTGTGACATTTTTCGGTATGCCTGTGATACGTTTAATCTTTGTATCCCTCATCAAAGATTAATGAATTTTTTTGGCCGATATAAAAAAACGTTGTTAGTTCGTTCTTTATTTAACACTACAGCATTTTGGTAAAGTCATTGTTTGCAACGAGTGTGAGCTGTTCTACTGTTATTAATTCTATCACTACTGGTTATCAGTACCCCCGGGAACATCACGTGACGGTGCCCGATGCCTCTTCCCGCCACACATTTCTGTAGGATCCACATACTTAGTATTGAACCTTACAAAAATATGTGTTCACCAGAAGAGAAGCCTGTGACTGAATAATTCTTCGGTTCGATGAGGTTATATCAAAATCAAGTTTATGAATTTTTAGACCATGCAGTGAGCCATGTACACTGAACTTTCTTCTTCTTTTTAATCTAACACATTATTTATGTAACACCATTTTATTGGATCAAAATGACAACCAAGGAAAGAAACAGGTGATGAGAACAGCAAGCCAGTAAACACTAAATAGAACAGAGCAAAAAACCATAGCTAATTTTACACCATCTATTAATAAGGATGATTATGCTTCATTATCCCTACATGGAACATACTTAAAGGAACACAGACAAAGAAGTCTTCATCAAATGATCAACGATTACGCGATTCGTTTTCTCCGTCGGATGAAATGCATCCCAGAACACATACTTGCTTGCGTTTGTGCATGTGAATGGATTGTTCCGAGCGCAGGCGTAACCCATCTCAAACATACCGGAGGCGCAACAAGCTACGGACGTGTCATCAAACCCTGCGTGCCAACGAAAAATCATTCAAGCTTACTAAAATCATCAACGAATGAACGGAGAAATGAAAAACTGCGTCCACACGAAATCAAATACAGCCATAGTTTATATGTCTTGAAATTGACCAAGTTGGTATCACAACGCGAAAGAAACATCCCAACAAAGTTGGCACCATTTATGGACGACAATCCACAACCTTGTACAATTAATTTAGATTATAGCAGTATTTTTGTCGCATGGAGCATGCTTATGACCTAAAAATACACGAAAGTTAAAGACCGATGGCTACCTTAAACTTGATTTTAGGTGCAAATTTTGTGTTAGCCCCTTGCTTAATTAGTTTATGGGAGCGGTTCCGCTAACACTTATTTTGCAGAACCGTTGATCTTGATGATCAAATGAGCAAAATAGAGGGGCCTGCAAAAAATTATCTCAATCGCATATCGGTAAGGGCGGGAAATGGTGTTTACAAAACTGTTTTGATCAAGCCTTTACCGATATCCGATTGAGCTAAATTTTTGCAGGCCCCCCTATTTAGCTCATTTAAACAAGATCAACGGTTCAGAACATCACAATGGGACTCAGAAATGTGAGGTGTCAAAATATGTGTCAAAATAAGTGTTAGTGGAATTGCGGAACCGCCCCCTTAGTTTATATAGAGCATATGTACAATGAAGGAAAATTTAAAGAAATTTCACAATGAGCAAAAGCTAAAAACTGTAAAAATACTATATTCAAGCAATACCTAACCAAATACACAAATTCTTTCCTTCGTAACACTGACCAATCATCGCCAGCCACCTCAGTCAGGGTGAGTTTCCCTAACATGTTAGTCTAAAGCTCGTGTACTTTATACAAGTTGTTTCCACTAAATAGACTTTTACTTGATGTATATGAGTAGAATTACATATTTTGAAATCCGTGTTTTTGTGGGCTTTAGCCTGTTTAGTTCGTTAAGACAATAGGGGAAATTTCTCCTCAGTTTCAAGACGGGACTTGATTTATGTTTCTTTTTTTATTTTTTTGGTTAAAATATGGAAATGCATGTATGGTATCTGTCACCTTAGCCAGATAGTATTGCTTCCGTCACACTGCGTTAGCATCTTTAAACGGATACCGCATCCATGTCGGACCAAAATTAAGGTCCCACCACGTAAGGTGGTGTTAGGAGCATGTTTAGCCCCAATATAAGGGGCTATGGGGATTTGAACCATTGTTCAAACAAGCCTCAGTTTTCAACTACTAAACCATCCCCTTATTGGTGACTTCTATTTCTACAGAGAAAATAAATGCTAGAACTATGTCTGTACAAAATATGGCAAATTAAAGGCAAAACATACCATATGCAGAGGGCTTTTGAACCATTTGCATCAAAATAGGATATGGGTTTGATAGCACCACTCTAATCCCTGGCATTTCCTCGTTCAGCTTCCCCACCAAACTTCTCAATTTATCATTAAAAGCTGTAGCCACAATATTGTAAGTCTGCATACACTCATTTCCACCCATGAAATTTGTTGTTCTCTCCAATGGCAAACACCCCATCGGCGGAAGCCCGCCAAGGGATATTTTTCTAGCCCCCAAACCATAGAGGTTCTCGACAAACTTCTTGGCGATTCTGACGAGGAAAACTTGGTACTGATCGATGGTATATTGCGATCGCCTTTCGTTGAGTGTGTAGTAGTTTTCCAAGAAGTCATTTGTTCCCAAGCTCATCACATATAGTGCTTGAGCTAAGGTTTGCTTGGCCTTCTCTTCACCAAGATAGGCTTTTAATTTTCTTTGGTAGTCCTTGTAGTACTCTAGTTCTTTCCAAAGAGGTATAACAGACTGCAATAAAAGCATGTAAATGGTACAAATGTATTAGGTGTTGGTTAAAGATATGTGCCCTAAGCAATAATGAGCTTGACAACAAAGGGCAATATTGCTTGATTAAATAAGGGGAATCTAAATTCTTATAAAAAATGGGAAATTCTATAAGTATATTTTTACTGGTAGAGCTACTGGTAAAAATATACTCTTATTGGTTAAAGAATGATCTTATTGACAGCCCATTGACAGCTCAGTGAGCTGTCAATAGAAAGACTGTAAAAAAAAAAAAGCTGCAAAAAACCATGTGAATTCAAAGTATTGGTGACTCACTAGGACATCAGAAGTTGCATTATCATAACCAGTTCCAGCAGACGCAAACGTGACTCCAACGGCGAAATCCGATATCCTATAAGCCGGATCCAAATAAGCTGGAACAGTTCTTCGAAGACCAAATGCCTCAGAGATAAAATCGGTTGAAATCCGGCCGTTGGAGAAACGGCCGGTGGGCTTGCCACCATCAAAGTCGCGGCCATAAGGCTCAAAATTGCTCCTAGCAATAGTTTGAATCTGGTTGTTGTTTCCTGCATCAACTGTTGAGTCTCCAAACACAATTATTGCTGGCACTTTACTTGTTCCTTCAACAAGAACTAGCAATAGATATTGAGTTAAAACAACACAGAATGTTGCATAAGTGTTTGCCATCTCTCCTTATTTCCTCTCCCCACAGCGTTTTGATGTGTACATATATAGTGAGAGAGTTCAGGGGTGAGAATTGAATTTGGTGTGAAGAAGTTTGTTGGGAGAATCAATTAATGTTAGGATTTACCAAATTAAATTTGGCACATGAGTATGTTTGTTTCATTATGTGGGCACGATTTAGTAAAGAAAAGGACATGTAGTAACTCGTGAAAGTAATTTTTCTTGCTCTAGATTTTACAGTCCAGATTAAAAAAAAAAATTTTAGAGCCAGATAAACTTATTTATGGATGTTGCACAAATCGCCACTGGCTTTTGTGGGCCCCACCGAGCATACATTGTAATAATCTGAATCATTCATTTTGTATGGCCTGCAAAATAATGTTTCTCTGCTAAAAATCAGCTTGATCGGATATCGATAGGTATGCCATAAGTTGAATTTTAGTTTAAGAATCCAGACGGTCTGGGTGGCACATTCGGAAATAAGTTTATCTCTTTTAGAGCAAGTGTACTGTCAAGGCCTGAGACACAGGGATTTGCTCCCTATTAAGGTCTTTGATTAGAAACATGTCAAGCGCTATTAACTCTTTGGGGCTACTCCATACGTAGCTTTGTTATGGATTTAATTTGGGTCTCCGCTAGTGAATTGTGGAATTGATCGGGGTACACCCAGACATCTGAATTATTAAAAAAAAAAAGTGACATACCTCGGAGCTAGGTTTATGCTTTTTTCTGAAGAGACAAAGGAGATAATGGTTAATATTAGTAATATGGTTAGGTCGATGTACCAAAAAAAGGTAACATGTTGAAATCAGGGCCTACTGAATAAATGGAATTCAGAAAATGAATTGAACTTAGATGGAGGAACCCTGGGGCTCTGCTGTCACTTAGGATGGCAGGCCCTCAACTCATCCGAGCCATCTAATTTGGCAATCCACGGTTTAGGTTTACTATTGATAAAAATGAATCTGCAAATCTCAATCATTCATCAAGATGGATGGCTCAGATCGAAAATTGGCTGGACTTGCCGTCCTCAAGGGACAGCAGAGCCGGATGGAGATACACTTAGATAATGAGTCTAGTACTGCCCCCCCACTTAATTCCATACACCCATTAACTATCAAATCCCCAACCAAATTAAAGTGTTTAATTAGTAGTACTCCACCATATGTCAAGTACTTAAAGATTTTGGGGATTAAATCGTTGTCAACACATCGCTTTCTATCTTCAACCACCCACCGAAAAGAACACCCCAAATAAATTTGGATTTTTTGGAGACATTTTCGTGGGGTTGCTCTGCCTAAGCAAAATGGTAGTAACAGTTAATGGAAAATGCATTGAACGCTCTCCTGCAGAAATGGAGGCCTGGGGTTGGTGGCTCTTTATGACTTCACATATTTGTTGTTGAGCATTTAATCATATACGAGTGCCGCTTCGCACGTAACCGCGTGCTCATTGGTAATGTTGTCATGAGAGTGAGGCTAAAAATTGTGAAAAGAATGATGGAAGAAGTTAGACAAGTCTGATTATGAAATAATGATTAATTGGTAAAAGAGAAACAGAATTAAGAAACCGACAATGTGAAAGAGGGGTCTGGTGATTCATAACTGTATATGAGTGAAAAGAGGGATCTGTGATGGATTCCATACTATGCCATTGAAAACGTCCGGTAATTTTCTAACTTCCCAGTTTCAGGCACACTAAGCAAAAGCGACGGTATTGGCAAACCAAGTTAGTTTTTTGAAAAGCAAAATTTTATTAATCTAGCAAACCAAGTTAGTAAAGAGTAAAATAGGTAATTAACAGTACCATTGCATTATTAACAGCAAAATGACAGCAGACATGGCTTACATATGCCAATTTACTTGGTACCTAATCTCACAAAAAATTTAAAATTTCACATAAGCTGTTTCAGCTGGAAACACCTTAAGGTTCCAAAGCCCAACAATGGGAAAGAAAAGCAGAACCAAGTTAATGAGGTGCAGCTTCATCCTTCTTTTGCCCCAAGTACCTGGTCATTAATATGCCAAAGCGGCAAGGAATCGAAATCAATTACAAGCGTGCCATTCGCATAAGAGAAAGTAGTTCAAGAAGGATAAGATTATCCCAGATGAGAGTGATTTTCAAACACAGAAGGAATGAAAGGATCAACACTTGAAGAAACTTTGGCACAATTCAATATGAATACTATGACGCAGTTGAATAATGACAAAAGTATAAATAATGAAGGAACAATACAAATACATGAGTAGATACATAAGCTTCTTAACTGTAGAAAAACCGAAGTTAGGAGGAGAAAGAACTGCTAAAATATGGTACAACACAAGAAATCCATTTGCATTTAAGGTCCAAAATACCTTGGAAAAGGCATTTCCTGATTAAGTGCATACATTGAAATGTAAAACAAACGACTGAGTTTCTATGTTTAGGTTACTATTAACGTCCACAGCAGCCTAAAACGTAATACTTTAGTTGATAGGATTACAACTAACTGAATAAGTGTTGCTTTGTCAAAATAAAACTAATGTCATGAAAATACTTGCCAACTTCTACATTGAGATATCAGTACCACTCGTAGACACGCTTGTGATCATTTCATCCAATGATCAATGCATTCAAGTTAAGGTTGGCATCCAGGCCGAGGATCAACACATTACCAGTCACCAATGTGTGCAGTCGTGCATTGGATCCATCCATCACCTGTCAGATGGTCGTTCACATAGTTAGCAGTCCATGTTCGTTCCCTTATCACCAACGTAAATTTTTCACGTCCTTGGACTTGGAAGGATGCTCAAAACTGCGTAGGCATTTCCTGAATACAGGGTATTCAATGCATCAGTATATCACTGCAATGTTTGTTGTACTTATGTGTTGAAGTTAACAAATCTCACCAGGCTTTCTAGACCAGCAAACCTCAGCATTATAGCACACCTTAATGCATGTCTGCATGCTCTTAAATAAACCAGTGGACACGCAGTCAAAGCGGTGGCTGAGAAAAATATAAATAACATTAACATTATCTCCTAACCTTATTTAGAGATCTAATACTATCTAAGTACAAAATGTAATGAAATTAAAAGGTGAAAGTAAACTACAGAAAAACAGTCTTGACTCTTGAATCTTAGAAATACAATTAACTTAAATGTCAGAAGATTGGACACATTGATTCTCTAGTGATTCACGATGGTGTTCCTATTTAGAACAGTTCCTTCAATGTCCAAGCAGCCTTGTATCAAAAGAGAGAGTTTGCAGACCATAACTTTAGAATTTGCATACTACTTGTGAGCCAAAAAAGCATACACTTGCACATCCCAGTTTTGTGAGAAACATGTCATGGCATTAGCAATAGAAGCAGGAGCTGGAGCAAGAACTTTCCATAAGGCCTTCCTTTCCATCTATGAGAATTCAAAAAGAAACCAAAACAAAGCATTACTATCCGGGGGCATTGAGGAAATTTTGGTTTCATATACGGGAAAGAAAAAAATTGAACGGCAATGAGGATTTAAAAGAGCAAAATAGGAGCTCACCAGACCAAGACACTTGACGCACTGTTACTGAAGTTTTGATCAAGGACATTTCTCGACAATATTAATTTCCTTGACTTGTCCAATGTCCAGCCTAAATTCACAAAGATATAAGTTTATTATCACAGTAAGAAATCCAAGCCTCTCGAAAAATACAGAGATGAAGAAAGTGCAGAACTTTTTCCAAATATAAACTCAACAGAGAAGAAAGGTTATTTTCTTTGACTATGTAGCCATTTAACGTAGTGAAAGTGACCATTGTGTCCATAACGATGTCGCGGATCTATCTATGAAACAATAAGCAATAAAGAAAAATCAAAGTCAAAATCAAGCAAACAAACAATGGGAGAAGAAGAAAAACAGCAAGTTTGTTTGACGGCAATTTACTTGATGCTTTAAGCCAACGTTGTAAAGCAAGTTTTTGCACTTTACCATTCTTTGATAACCCTTTTCCAACCTGCGAAAAGAGATAAGAACCACAAAATATGAATACAGAAATATAAAATGTGCACAAGAAATTCCAATAAGCCATTCATCTTTACCAAATTTTACCTTGGCAGCTCTAGTTATTGCCCTTGACCAACAAGAAATGTCAGTCTCATGTTTCTCAATGTCGAAAAATGATTTAGAACTTTGCTACAGTTCTGCAAAATCTAAGATCTTCCACTTGTAATGGGTTCAATTAGCATTAAAATACGATAAAAGCAGATAGTCACTCCAAATAGAGAAACAAAAGAGAGCAATTAACTAATGGAAATAGAAACACACCAGCTCTGCTCGATGAGAACTGCACAATCTGCTAGCTTTCTTCTCGTTTGCAAGCTTTGTATACTTTCTGCAATTTTATTGTGGCTTCAATCTCTAGTGGGTAATTGCCTATCTGATCTTGGGAATGGAAAGTCCATATCTCTGCCCTCAACACGACCAAATTTGGTTATTATATCATTCTCTTTTGATGAAGGAGCTTTGGCTAAACCTCTTTTTTTAGTTTCAACTGTTTTTATTAATCTAAAAGAACCTTCTTTGGTCATCTGACTTGTCTTTTGCGAAGATTTTGATGGAAACATGTGGGTTCAGAGTGTCTGTTCTTAAAGCTAATTGATCGCAGCGGGGTTTTTGCTTCATTATCCGCTAGACTGATGGACTTCACAATGACAGATTCAAAGGCATTATTTAAATCATTATATGATGCAAATGGGCATGATTGCACCATCAACACAGTTTTGATGAGCCTCCAGGATAATATGGATTCCTGTTTACAAAAACCATTAAACTAAATGAAAATATGCCTTAAAGGATCATTGGATTACAAATGAGCTAAAACATTGATCTCATAAAAAGAAAACAAAACCTGTAAAGAAACAAAATTAGGAACGAAAATTATGCAATACCTAATCACAATTTTCAAAAAAAATCTTGCATTCACTAAATTAAAAATAAATAAACAAAATTAAGAACAAAAAATACCCAATTCAATTCCTAGTGGCAGCTACGATAAGGATTAGAAACTCAAATAAGGCTAGGCTCCCATATAAACAAATCAACAGCACAACTAAAACACAAAACACATACTAATAGTTAAGAGTTATGACAAATATTGGTCATCATAGCAAAAATAAGAGATTTATCACTTAATTTTGCATCTCATAGTAGCACTTACAAATATTGCACATGTTGCTTTGCAGTTCTGCCATTAACAAGCAATGTCCATATTCATCAATACGGGAAGGAAAACAAAATAAAGGAGAGCACGAAAGAATAGACTTAGGTACTACAAGTCCATCCTTTTTGCAATTAAATCAAGACCTATACATTCAATTCTACAAAGCTAAATTTGGATCTGCCATGAAAACGTAAAGTGAAAAACTTCAATAGACTTTGAGGCCCTAACATAAGGTTATTAACCATGAGCAATTTTTTCACATTAATGTAATTAATCTTGAATTCTAGTAAAAAAATAAATCAGCATTATGTACCATATTCAAGGGGCACTCTCCTAATACATATTATGGTCTATTGGTGTTAGGCGACAAAGCACACACACACACACACATTCGAGTTGGATCCGAGGAGGTATCCAGAGCTAATCAAATCCACAAACCCAAGAATACACACACCAGGTGCTGATTAACAAACCAAACCACTTGATTTCGAACTCGTGTTCGCTCGGTAAGTTTGAGATCGGATTGTTACAAAGACAAACCAAGCTTGTAAATCTTTTTGAAGCTTGGTAAGCTTTCAAACCATGCAAGCTCGAACAAACTACTGCTCGGCTCGTTTATGATGCTTAAAGCATTCAAGCCGCTCGAGATGCCGACTAAATCTCGTTGAAATTGGTTCATCTCATAAATAACCCGAGGTTCAAAAATATTTTTAAAGCTCGTCAAGATTTCAAACCAAGCGCCAATAAATAAATAAAAAAAAAAAGATTTCAAACCAAGCTTGAACAATCAACTGCTCGGCTTGTTCAGTTCATTTATCTTTCCTACTGTACATATCTATTGCTATCATAAGATGAACACTCCTCTATAGCGTGAACGTGAGTTTGCACATATTTATTTTCCAAAATACCACTTTAACAGCCTAAAAAACTATCAAAAAGGACAAAAGAACTACTTTCTTCTCACCTCTTTTCTACTTTCAAAAATCATATTTTCACTCAATTGAAGACTTCCTCTTTTGCATAATACGATTTGCACACTCACACGCAGATGAGTGTGCTAGACATCTAGTATACCTATATTCAAACAAAAGTACTTCAATAGGATTATATGCGTATGTATTGCATATACCCAGAGAGAGAGAGAGAGAGAGAGAGAGAGAGAGAGAGAGAGAGAGATGTACCTGGATCATCCTGGATACTCAGTACTTAAAAGGAGCATAATTGCGATTGGGATAAAGAAAGGATGTTGAAGACAATTCGATCACTGGACCACCTGAAGTTGAAGATGACGACGAAGAACTTGATGGAGCCCTAACGCTCTTCAATGCGTCTATGTACTTCCTAAACAATTTCATCCGATTCCTCATCAGAATTTTTTTCTTATCGATCTGAAAATCACACCTATTAGCAGAAGTGCTTGCATTCTAATAGCTTAAGTTACTGATCTAGTAATAGAATTACCTATTTCACAGCCTACGAATCATACAAAAGGGAAAATATATATGGGCAATAGCATGTACTCCTACAGGGTTTCCATTTTTTCATCCTTAAAACTATGAAGGCAAAATAATAACCCTAAATAAGGAGAAAAATTACCCGTTTGGAGCGAAAATAAGGGACAACACAACCTTGACTTCATCCATTGTTCAATACCTGAGATGTCCAAATTTTTCACAAAACAGACGAAAACACGCAATGAATCTTAAGCATAAACCGAATAAACCAGATTTCAGAGACAGAGCTTCAAAGATAAGAAAGCTAACCAACCTAACGAAGGCAGAAAGAATGCCCTTCTCAATACTTTCAGAAAGCCTTTTATCCGGAGCCGCAACAACAGTGCAACTACCAGAAGAAGAGGACATTCACATGCGTCAGCACAGCGAGATGATCCTCCTTTCCCTTGATTCCGGGAAAAGTGAGAAAAGAGATCGAGAAGTCGGTGAGTACATACACATACGCTTGCAGCACATATACTGGCGCCGTCTCTACAGTTCCAACCGTTGCTTGCCGACCAAGATGAGGGAAAAAAGGTTCTGCTGTACTGGAGCAATCCGATTTTGACTTTCTAAACTATTCACAATTGATTTTAGGGATGATTTTGTACTTTTTTTACAGTCCAGAGCCGAAGGAACAGTGGAACAAAGAGAAGAGAGGACCAACAATCCGCAGCAACAGTGACATACTGACAGAGCACGTGAAGGAGTACTAAATTTACAACCAGAGAGAGGGGTAACCTCTGCCAATTGCTCTCCGTACACTGTGTATCCGCAGAACCCGGCCTCCTTCCTCTCCGCTTTCTGGGATACAATTTCTGAGGTACAATTCCAGAGAACCATAAATCGGTGGAGAATGTGTGACCAAATTACAGAACCACCCTAAACTGGCTATGATATTACAAAAGTACCCTAATGGCTATGAAATTACAGAAGTACCCTGTGTGGCAAACGACCACTTCGGTGGTTCTTTATATACAAGTGTGTTGATGAAAGCGGCAGGATCAGGATTTGGACTTGGAGTATATTACGCAATAAAAGTATAGCAAATTCTTTGAACCAAAATGCATTTATTTTAATTCTTGTTTTGCAGACCGAACAATCTTTTCTGGAATGGAGTAGTATTTCACACCCAAGAAACACACGCGTTTGATGACTAATCGTACATAAAAGATGAAAAAATGCATGTATCGGTGGGAGGTTGGGAACCGGGCCTGTGCCACCAAGTGGCGCGGAAAAACGAAAAAAGAGTATTGTACGCCTCACTTAGGGCATCTCTAGTACACTACCTAAAATCACTACCTAAAGTGCCCTAACTAGTTAGCTAAGAAAAACCTCAAAAAATGGTCTCTAGTGCACAAAAGTTGGCTCCCTAAAATCCTAGGTAGCACCCCTCACTACCTAAAGTGCCCTAAGTGACTACCTAAATTTGAGGAGGGACTTAAGGAGAGAGAAAGAGGAGAGAGATAGAGAAAAAGAGGAGAGAGAAAGTTGCTGGCATTTATAACATCAAATCTGCCATTATTTTTTTGGTTATAAAGGCCCACTTAAATGGGTCCCACATACACTTTAGGGAGCATTTTTAGGGAACCCCATTAAAGTGAATTTCTTTTTAGCTTGCTAACTAAGTTCTTAGCAAACAAAATAGGGTCCCATATGTGCTTAAATATACACTTTAGAGAGCATTTTTTAGGTAGTGCACTAGAGATGGTCTTAAGAATCAACAAGTTATGCAATTACTACAGGTCCTCACTTCTGGCAGTGAGGAACTATTCCTTCAATAAGCTTTATTTTAATGTTTTGATACACATTGGCTTTTGTCTTCATCTGATCTCTTTTGCCACGTCCATCCATAAAGGGGGAGAGAACAATTAGAATTTTACTTTATTTTATTTTATTTTAGATGTGGTGGTGCTGGACCGTTTTTTTCACCATCTCTCCTAAAACCAATTGGTTGTAGGAAGGGTTTCAATTAAGTCTTTCATGGCATTTGACATCGTACTCACAAATCTGTTTGTAGAGCGGTTGCAGGGAGTGACATTGTGTAACCAAATCTATGGGGGCATTCTGGGCCCAAACAATCCCTCCCTCTGTTACCACTTGTCGGACCATTTTTAACCATCTCTCCTAAAACCAAATTGGTGTAGGAAGGGCTTCAATTAAGTCTTTTACGGCATTCGACATTGCACCCGCAAGTTTGTTTTGAGAGCAGTCGCATGGTGTGGCATTGTGTAACCAACCACAGAGGAATTCCGGGCCCGACAGGTGGGATGCGTAAAAAAAGTGAATAGCTAAATTAGAAAAAGAAGCTTTTTAGGGTTATTTTGATCCAATTTTTGTTGAGCCCGATATTGATGTTCTTAGGTCGTGTAGCCGCAGCTTTCCACAGCTATTTCACAAAAGCTTTCGCTTGGAGGAGAAGTGACCGAAAGGATTTGAACTAGAGGCTTGTTTTTTGAGACATTTACATTCGCCGTCCATTCTACTTGTACTAGAATCATGTCATTCGATCCTGCGTTACCCAAAGAAATGCCATTGCGTAACTGACTCGTCACACACGAATACTTGCACTCACACGAAAGCTGGGATATAATATTCACTCATAGTCATGGAGCCTTGATTCACCAATAAAGACCGGACAATTCATATTCTATTTGCTTGTGCTGTAAATTTGGCCTAGACGGGCACCCACAAAAACCAAGTCCGAATCATACTTCACAAACCCAACAAATTGTATTAAACACAAAAAGGAGAAATCGAAGATATACATGGAACTTTTTAAGCACACCAAATTAAAGCATAGTTGGTCATTCTTGAAGCTGGATCTTCTTCAAAACATACACTGCAGGGTCCATCCGTGTTAAGTGTTATTGGGAGTCTTGTACTGTTATTGAGGTTTTCTCTTGGCAATGCGAAAGGGTGACATTACTAGACTATTGGCGATTTTTGTCCGTGCGAATCCACAAGATTTGTGTGTCATTGTTTGATTTATGATTTCACAACTTCAAGGGCACAAGCCTATGACCTGGTGCTGGCGGGTTAGAGTCGTGAAAATAGCCTTTATGTTGGTGGAGGTAAGGCAACATATACTACCCTTCCCCAGACCTTGCAGAAGTCAGAAGTGGGAGCTCTAGTAATCTCAATGGAGTCGATGGATAATAACATGCAAATTTATCTTTTATAGGATATGTGACATATAGTTTACCCATCCTAAACTCAAAGGATTATTTGATTCCTTGTCTTGTCAGTGTTCTGACAGCATTACTCATTTCCATAATGAATTTTCAAGCTTCTTGGCAATGCAAACTGTTTGTTCAGCTTGGCTTATAATTTGCTTCTTCATCTTTTTTTTTTTTTTTTTTTGAGATATATTGTTTTTGACAATTTGTGCAAATCTTTACTCATTTTCCGATGCACCTCGATGAGATTATTCAGGAGACCAAGAAAATAAGATAAGGAACCTTTCAAAAAATAAACACTAGCTAAGTCGAATACAATATTAGCTTTTTTGTCCAAAATTGACATGACACAAGGAAGAAGAGATTTCAACAACAAAGCCAATACAAACAAGGCTAGGAGAAGTCGAAGACATACTTAGAAACACATGACATATTGGTAATGTGGTCACAACATATTGTTCTTGTACTCACCAAAAGAAAAAAAAACAAACATACTGTTCTTGCAGATGAAATTCAAAGCATTATTGGACATTCAAATCACCCTTATTCAAATTTATTCTTGTTGGAGATGTACATATTGCAGGGGCCGGGCATGGTGTGCATTGCACAGGTGATTGAATTCGTGCTTGCTTCCAACGTTGTCTAGCTGTCAATGTTGCCCTAGCAAGGTGAAACCACGAGGATTATTTACCCCAAAAATAAAAAATCCTGGAGGATTAAAGCCAAAGTCAGAAAAAAGTAAAAGAGAAGATTAAAAACCATAGAAGGACGAACTCACAAAATATTGACTAGGATCTTCATTCATTTTCCTTCAGAATATTGTTCTTGACCAAATGAAGCTCCCGGAGTACATTATTTATGCTCATTCGATCTTTTGGGGACTCTGTGGAGCATGCCAGTCCTATCTTTATGACGGAAACCAGATATTCCACCATTTTGCTGCCATGTCTCTCCTCTGCTAAGAGCATGGGGTCTACAATCTCCATCACACCTTGAGGAAAGGCTGCCTTGGCGAAGTTATGAAGATTAAGGTTTGCCTCAAATATTTTGTCAGTAGGTCTCTTGTTAGTTATCATCTCCAACAACAAGATTCCATAACTATAAACATCTCCACTAGTTGACAACTCGCTTCCGAGACCATACTCTGCCATTTGTACAATTCAAACGTTAAAACAGAAATATATTTTTTATTTTTTTCTGGAAAAAAAAAAGTGATACATAGTGAGAGTAAACTTTGTTGCAGTACTCCATGTGCGTTTTGTAATATGATACTAAGATGTGAACCAAACTTATTTTACAATCATTATTCTATAACCGCGTGTGCATACCCTTCTTGGTCAAGTAACAGAAAAGAAGATGTTGGTTTGTTCCAAAAGAACCACACCAAATTCCACATCTTAAATGTAATCGATACATGGATAACAACCCATTTAACATGCAATCCTTCACTCAGTCTGATCTACCAAATGTGCTGAAATTCGGTGATTTTGAAATTAGAAAAGGCAGATTAAAGTAGAAAACTGATAAAGAGCTTGTTCTTACCTGGAGCTGCATATCCAATAGTTCCCTTTATTGCAGTTGAACTACTTGTACTTGGAGAGGCGAGCTCTGCACGAAATCCAGCTAGACCGAAATCTCCAACATGGGCAACCATGTCACTGTCAAGAAGTATGTTACTCGGCTTTAAATCGCAGTGAATAATTGGCCTTCCGCATTGGTGGTGAAGATAGTCGAGTGCACAAGCCACATCAATGGCAATGTCTATTCTTTGCATAAGATTTAGTGCCACAAACTCACGTTGCCCACTAGTTGCCTCTGAAATTGGATGCAACCAATTATCTAGAGTTCCATTCGGCATGAACTCATAAACTAGGGCTTTAAATTCATTCCCTTGAAAATCCACACTAGAACAAGAAGTAATGATCGACACCAGGTTTCGGTGTCGAATATTCCTTAAGGCTTCGCACTCTGCCATGAAGCTCTTGGTAGCGCCACGAGTTTGAAGGTCAAATACTTTGACTGCAACAACTAACTCTCCGTTTTGGTTCATAATACCTTTATACACATGACCAAAACTACCAAAACCAAGCAGATTTGTTGAAGAGAAACCTTCAGTTGCTTTGAGAAGTTCTCCATAAGTGACTTTGGAGAATGGCTCTTTCAAGAATGAAACTGTAGGCTGGGTCTTTCTTTTTTTCTTGAAGCAACAAATGATGATGGATGATACTGCGGTTACTCCAACGAGTACCGAAGCTACCGTGATTGCTAGTGTCTTTAAAAGAGACATCTTATTTCTTGGTTTTTTCGTGTTGCACCGAGGTAATTGAAGTTCAGAAATGCCACCACATAGCCTATAATTTCCGGCAACAGTTATTGCACTTGCATTTCCGAAAACACCATTCATTGGTAACTCTCCTTCAAAGTTGTTGAAAGACAAATTGAGATTTTTCAAGTCAAAAGTCTCCAAAAATCTTGGAATTTGACCGGATAAGTTGTTGTGAGAAAGGTCCAAATCCTGAATACCTCTCAAGGATACCAGGGAAGGAGGAATAGATCCTTGAAAGAGATTCTGCTGCATATATAGGTTTTCAAGGCTAGAGCAGCTACCAAGAGTGCTAGGAATTTCACCAGATAGAGCATTCTTGGAGATATCGAATTCTACTAAATTTTTGAGGTTTTCAACCTCAAGTGGCAAGGATCCTGACAAACGGTTGTGAGCTAGGTTCAATGCAATTGAAAGTGAAGAGACCATCAAAAGTTGTCTTGGTATGCTCCCATTGAGGTTATTTCCATTTAGTGTTAACACTAACAAATTTTGACAGTTACCAAGACTTGAGGGTATGGCTCCCTCCAGTCTGTTTTCTTCCAAGTTAAGTTTATCCACCAATGACATATTTCCAATAGACTCTGGAATTTCACCTGATATACTGTTGTTTGCAAGAGACAACCACTGCATCTTGTGAAGGTAGCCTACCCCACCAGGAATTGAGCCTGTTAATAGATTATTTTCGAGAGCTAAGATTTTAATATTCGCAAGGTTTCCTATAGTTGAAGGAATAGATCCATACAATTGATTTCCACCTAGTGCCAAAAAAGAGAGAGAGATTGGTAGATTGCCCACAGAGTCTGGTATTACCCCTCCAAATTGACTATATTGTAGACTTAGCCCAATCAAATTGCTACAATTGGTCAAAGAGCTAAGGAAGGCTAGTCCATCAGAACCCCCAGTTTCAAAATTGTTGTCATATAGACCAATGAAACTGAGGTTTTGTAGGCTTCCGAAATCATTTCTTACTTTACCGTTGAAATTGTTATCACCCAATTCGAGCCGTACCAACTGCGAAGAGTTGGATAATGAAAGAGGAATAGGACCATGAAATTGGTTGACGTATAGCTGAAGGAGCTGAAGGCGAGGGAACATGAAACCGAATCTCGGGGGAAGACTACCCTGAAGCTGATTCTCAGCCAATGCTAACGTAACTAGAGACGATAGGTTATATAATGAATGAGGGATGGAACCTGAAATTTGAGTGCCACCCGATACAAAGAACGTTAAGTTTTTCAACTGACCCAAAGCTTCTGGAATACTTCCTCCAAAAGGGTTGTAATTGGCACTAAACTGTTCCAAGGAAGTAAGATTTCCAATTGACGGAGGAATCCCTCCGGTCAAATTGTTTCTAAAAACGTAGAGTGTTTTGAGTCTCGGTAGTGAATAAGCTAGTTCTTTTGGAAACCCTCCAACTAGCTTATTTTTGCCTACATTAAGGTACCTGAGATTGGAGCAACGAGATAGGCTTGTTGGAATTGTACCATCGAAACCGTTCACGCTCAAATTCAGTTCCTGCAACCTGAAAAGATTACCGAGTTCAGTTGGAATTCTACCTATAAAAGTGTTGTTATAGAGGTTAAGCTCCAAGAGAAAACTGAGGTTTCCAATATAAGGAGACAAAGAACCCGTTAGACCTCTTGACATGAGGTCTATAACGGTGACTCGTTCGAGTCGGCGACCGCATTTGACACCTTGCCAGCGACAGAAATGGAGAGACTCGTTCCATGAGCTCAAGGCCTGTTGAAATTCAGGGAAAATGTTCGACTTGAAGGCCAATAATGCATGGAAATCAGTGGCGTTGCTAGCAACACTAATAGTGTTAACAAGACCAAGGGATGTTGTTGTGTCGAGTGCAAGGGCTTTGATGGGAAGCAACGGGATGAGGGAGAGAAATAAGGGAAGGAGAAGAATTGAGAGAGATTTGGTAAATAGACTCATCTTCATGTGTGGTCTGAGCTTAATTAAGTTTGAACAACTACAATATATATATATAGGGGCTGCTTCTAGTCCGGACTCCAGACTTGCAGACCCCTATGATCCGAGCATTTTTTTGACGATCCGAGCCATCCAATGTGTTCAAAAGGTGTTTTCAAGGGTCTAAGCGGGAAATCTTCAAAAAAAAAAAAAAAAACTGGGGGCCAAGCAGTTTTTCGCAAAACTATAAATATACAGTTTTTGTGAAAAACTGCTTGGATCAAGCCCTTTCCGGTTTTTTTTTTTTTTGAAGATTTTCCGCGCAAACTCATGAAAACACATTTTGAAAACATTGGACGGCTCGGATTTTTCAAAAATAATTTTTAAAGTGAAAAAAATACATTTTTTCTTAAATCCGGGAGTCCCGGATTAGAAAATCCTTGTAACATGAAGGTCCAACTTCAACCATATGATACTAATCTATTCTAGTCGTCTCATTGATGTAACTTTCAAGTCTTTATTTGACTGAAATGCCTAGTGGCAGACTATTAAGTTTCAGAAACAAAATTTCTCCAAAGCGTGTCAAAGACGAGTGACTATTAAGTGCTCCAGCAGCCCGCGTCAATGCAATTGACAAAGAAGTGATATAAAATGAATAAATTTTTAATCTTTTCGATCATAAATTTCTTGTTAAAGATTCTTTTCGTCAAGAGTCAAGAAATGATTTGAACAAAGCTAATGTAAGATTGACTAAAATATCTAGTGGAAGTCTTGTCAATTAATTACTACATGTAGTGTTGGATGTATATGCGGGATTTCCACAAATCTGGTCACTAGTGGGGCCTATATGGTTAACAAAAATGATACACGTACAACAAAGTTCTCTAACAGCCAAAACGACATCGTTTTGGCACTATTGAAAAAAAAAAAAAACCCTCAAAATTTTAATGCCAGATCGGGGACTCCCTCCCCCGCCCCATCAAACACAGAGAGACCATCACCACCGCCGACCCACCTCCTCCCTCTCCTCCTCCTCCTTCTTCCTTCCCCTTCCCTTAGGGGGATTATACACCACCAGTAAGTCGAACTTAGATGCCAGTCACGCCATAGTTTCTAGTCAAGGTGTCATTATTCATAACTCTATCGATGATGTATTTAGCTATAAGGCTTGGTGACTAAGAAATCTAAACAACTTATAGAAAAACATGCCCACCGGAGAACGAAAATCCACAGAGCCTAGATTCTATGGCTCTAATACCATGTTAGAAAAAGTAAATTGAGAGGATCCTTAAATTTAATTATTTTAAAAGCTTAGGACCAAAAAAAAAAAAAATTTAGGACCGGCAAAAGCTTGATCCAAATATTTTTTTCATGAATGTATATATATAGTATATGTAGCCTTTCAAAAAATAGGGGAGTGATTTTCCCACTTCCCCTTTTGATGTCCACACTCTATTTTTTGTTTTCTTAGTGTTGAAAGTGTATGTATTTTTTTGCTAAAAGATGAAAAAATGATTGTGGATATAAAAAAAGAAGAAGAGACTGAGAGAGTGTGAAAATAAATTTTTAAAAACAAGTACTCCCTCCGTCCCTTTTTAAGTGTAGACATTTCCATTTTGGAGTGTCCCTAAATAAGTATGTAGTTTGAAAAGTTTTTTTTTTTTTTTTTTTTTTTTTGTCAATCGATAATTGTATTATTGGTTACTACTAAAGCAAAACATCCAAGGAAGCTTGACTACACACCCAGTCCGGAAAATCTCCATTCCAGGTGGTAGCAAGCTCAATAGATAGGGCATACTTGGCTATGACATGAGCCACCCTATTAAAATTACGACGAACAAAAGAAAAGGAGATAGAATGAAACAAACGAGCTAAGTTGATGACATCCGTAACGACCACAGCCACGCTAGAATTAGCACACTTCACACCCTGTAGCATCTGAATAACCCCTAGCGCATCACCTTCCACCAGAAAATCTTCCCCAGATCGGTCCCTAATAGATTCCAAAGCATACCTAAAGCCCGTTGCCTCAACCACCTCTGCTGACCAAACATTTGGCAGAGGGATAGCAACTGCCATCACAAGTTGCCCAAACTCATCCCGCACAGCTATGCCCACACCTCCCTTACCTTTCCTCTTATCAAGTGCTCCATCAACATTCACCTTGAGCACTCCCGACGGTGGCGGTGTCCACTTAACAATTTCACCCATTTGGACCACTGGAACTTGGGACTCACGTGCACTAGTCACACAAAAATCAGAAAAATCATGTAGTTTGAAAAGTTAATGGATAAAAGTTTGTACAATTATCATTTTGGTCTTTTGAAAAATTAGTGGGTTAAGAGTTAATGGGTAAAAGTGGAGGATAATTTTGGAAAGTAGAGGTAAAAATTGATGTGAAAAGTGTAAAGTGGAGGAAAAAGTTGATGTGAAAGATGTAATGATGATATTTATTTAATAAGGTGGATTTACGAAGTAACACATTTAAAAAGGGACGGAGGGAGTATATAATATTTATGTACATTATACAATTACATGATATAAGTACACGCATATACACTAGATATAAGTATGTATATTGTATCTAGTATATATACTGTATATGTAAGTTATATATTAGATATTGGTATAACATTAACAAAGATTGAGTTGGTGCAGTTGGTAGACACATGATAATGTAGAGTTAGATACTTGAGTTCTCGAGTTTAGAACTTGGGGCATGCAAAAGTTCAACACTAGCAGTGTTTTTTTTTTTTTTTTTTTTTTAAAATGACTTTTGCCGACTCGAAAATCTCGTCGGCAAAGGTGTTACACTATCTTATTCTAAAACTCCATTTACCAATGCACTACCATTTGTCAACAGCTATTGCTGACGCAAACTCACATCGTTGAAACTGTACTTTTTCCGACACATCAAAATTCTCATCGGGAAAACCCTTTCCCGACATATCAATGGCGACGGCATGCCGACTCAAAATTTTTTATCGGCAAAAACCTTTGCCGACACAATTGTACTTTTGCCGATGTATTTCATTGTGTCGCCGAATCAACATTTTTTGTAGTGTACTATTCTTCAAATTTATCGTTATTTGTTCTGAAATTTAGATCCGACGTTAGGTACGTACATGGATGGTATACGGTTATGAAAGTAACCTGTAGACGTGATTTGAAAAGAAATGGAAAATGGAGATGCGTGTAAACACTGTTGATTGTGGCTCAAAGGGTGACCAGAGTGGGCATCGAACGGATGATTGTTTTGAATACGAAACCCTGGATAGGACATGGTGGTGATTGACTCTCAAGAATGGTCGGGTTATAAGAGGGGCATTGTGCTTGCGTCGCAGCTTGGGGATGAGTTGTGGGGCCGCACTCCCGGTGAATGTTGTTTTTCTTGCCTTGGGGTCATGGAAGTGGTATTCGCGTATATAACCTAGGTTTTTTGTCTGGATCTTAGCAAGGGGGAGTCATATCACTCCAGTTGCCCTATGCTAGAGGTTGGAGGGTAGGATGCATCTCATGACAGAGAGTCCTAGTTGACATAGGTTAATTGCTAGTAATTAATTAGTGATGTTATTTGTGCTACATCCTATTATTCGTTTATTATGCATGTTTATCTGTTAGATACGTGGGGTTAAGTAGAGTAGGATATTTCTATTAGGCTTTTTAAGCTCACGGGTATTTATACCGCGGTGATTTATCATCGGGTAATGAAGACGGAGCTGAGGCGCTATACGAACGAACAAATTTCAACATTGCTTAGTCACTCTGAACAAATTTAGTCGACTACATTTTGAAACCTTCTAGTCTTATTGAAAATTGTAATATTTTGACAGTTTAACTTTAATTCAACATGGTTGTAAAACTATAAAAATTACTTTCGGTATGGTATTGTGATGGGTCTATGAAATCTTTTGTAAAATTGCCTTCTAAGTTTATTTTAACGGTTCCGAAAACCGGGGCGTTACACCTATACTAGAGGTCCAACCCACACACGAAGAAGTTTCAGAAAAAAAAAAAAAATTCCCCAAGCGTGTCAAAGACGAGTGACTATTAAGTGCTCCAGCAGCCCGCGTCAATGTAATGCAATTGACAAAGAAATGATATACGACAGAATAAATTTTTAATCTTTTTGATCATAAATTTCTTGTTAAAGATTCTTTTCATCAAGAGTCAAGAAATGGTTTGAACAAAGCTAATGTAAGATTGACTAAAATATCTTGTCTATTAATTAGTAGTACATGTAGTGTTGGATGTATATGTGGAATTATCCGCGTGAAGTTAAATACTGTGGGGTTCAAGAACGGGACATTGATTTTTGCATTATGTAGAAGGGAGTTAAAATCATTCTTTGCTTATTTAGCGTAAAATTAACATGTGAACGAATCGTGTTTAATGTTGTCAAAGATGGAGGTTATGTAAAATCATATTTGTCATCTGCCAAATATACAGGATTTGCTGCTAAAAATTTGCCATCTAACAAAATCTGAAAAGTTGAGTTTCCCTTCGATGTCCAATGAAACCAGTTTTTGATGTGAATTTTTTTTTCGTTGCAGCATCACAAAATAATTAGTTCGGATCAAAATTTTAGGACTCCTATGAGACCCACAAAAGAGGATGGGATGGAGATGTTCTTCTATTTTCTAGTAATGTGCCAAACAGACTGGGAAGTGGGAATGGGGGACTCTGCTATCTTTTTGAGAGACGCAGGACAGTAGAGCTCCGGGTCCAAGAGACTGGCATTGTTACGCGTTACAAATTTCACAAATAATAATTTCCACAAGTTCGTCAAAAACGCTTTGGCAATGTCAAGAATTTCCACAAATCTGGTCACTGGTGGGGCCAATGTGTTAATGCCCTAAGAATTTTCAGTCTCTCCGTCAATCTCTCCAAGAATTTTCGGTGAGACAACGCATGTCGGCTTCTGTGTGGTTGGATCCGGCCACAAATTCGTATGCATTTTTTCTCTGCAATAAACAGCAGTACTCTTTTCAAATCACATGTCACCCCCTCTTTTATCTGAAATCACAGAGACACGACACCCCTCCTTGATTAACACCGTCAAATGGCAGGTGAAGTTACCAGCTTCCCGTTTTCAAAATATCACCGGAGTGTGTGCTCTTTTGTAGGAGTTGAAAATTATCAGATGGTATCATAAATTACAAATTCGTCGGAGACAAAAATTAGAAACCAGAAGCACAAAAACCAGAAATCACAAACAACCATACCCCCACAAACCAAGAAAATTACCATAATCCGTGAATTGAAAGGAGAGGGAGATGAGGGTTTGGGCAATGGGGAGTTGAATGACGGAGCTGATCATGGTGGTGGTATTGCAGGGCAGCTCAGCTCTGAGTTTTCCGGGGTCCTATGTGAACAATTTTAATTGGAGCCCTTTGTATAATTCACAAATAAAAAATAGATAAAAAAATGCTTTGAAGAATATCTGAATAATCATCCTATTAATTCGAAATGTATTACTTAAATATCATTACTTCTTGTTGGAGAAGTAGTTATTAAAGAACTCTTAGTTAAGTGAAGCCACCATTTTTTCGGTCATTTGTTTTGAATATTTCCATTTAAATTGCGCTTCAAGCTTTATTGGTTATTTTCCTGCTATGGGTATAAAAATTTTGGGGGCCAAATATAGGAAAAAATTTGGGGTCGATGAGGCTGCATCCTCGGCGTATACCCAAAATTGACCCGGGCGTCATGAAGTTTATGGAAGATGGTTATGGACGATTCTATTGCCGTCGACAATGTGTCATCTCTCTCTCTCTCACTCTGTATTTCGCCGATGATGTCTGTGTTTTTTATTTTCCATGTGGAAAGAAGACAAGGTGGTGTATCGTGGCATTTTGGTAATATGGAGGCAGGATATAATTTGGATTCAGCGAATGTACCCAATCCCTGGTTAGGTATATCTGGCTAAGTCCTATGTCCCTCTCATATCCTCAACGGTAGATATCTTGATCCCCTTCCAGCCGCCCAATCAACCCAACTGTTTCTCCTATTTTTCCCCGCGGAAACGGCGTGAGCGAAAAAATCAAAAGATGCGAGCAGATATACGGGCGTGGCAGGATCGTGACGTGATCCAAACGCAAATTAGGCTATAGAGCCCGATTCTGACTTCTAAGCAGGTGAGTTGTGTGCAGTAGATGAAATCCACCGCCGGTTCCTTTTTGCCTTGCACGATAAGGACTTCACATTTTCTCAAAGTGATGTAGAAAGAGAAACGAGCCGGTGCTCGAACCTTGTAACGCCGTAAAGATGGAAAATACTCAGGATTTTTCATTAAACGAGCACGGTGCTCAAACGTAGATAACGCTGTAGAAATAGAAATGTTTGGGATTTCCAGTATCGTCATCACAATATTGGAGTTGTGGAATTAAAAAATAGAAGATACAAGCAACATCGGAGTTGCTGAAAAAGAGATGTGCAGGAAATAAAAATTCATCGGGTGACCAGAGCCGAAAAAAGATAAAGAAAGCCGGAGCTTTGTTGAGAGTTGATCTTAGCGGGCTGTCTTTTGTCTTGGTCTTCTCTTTTTATAGGGACTAGAGGCCGGGGCACACGCAATGCGTGTGCAAGTCAAACTTTGAAGAAAAAAAAATGTGACAAAAATATGCACAAAAGCTTTCGGTTTGTCGTTTGATCGCATGTGTGTCACATTATTTTATTTTGACTGATAAACAACAATAGATATAAATATCACATCAAATAAGCTATGCATATTTTTCCAATTTACAAAGTATACTGTGACAGATTGTATGCAAGAAAATCATAAATTACCATGTTAACGTTGTCGCAACTGCCTATTTTTCCACGATCTATGATAATTGAAGAAGGCATGCATTAGTATAAAATTATATGTGTGCCTCACTTCCTCTTTATAATTCACTCCAACTGAATACCCCAAAAAAAGCCAAGCATCTGCGTTTTCTCTTAGACCAATAACTAAAAGTACCCAGAGTTTGTGAAAACCAAATTGTACTTGACAATTAGCGAGGGTTAGAAAAATTGAGGGCAATTTTTTTAAGGAGCCCGTATGTTTTTTTACCATTTTTTTTATTTGTCCATACCTTTTTTAACAGAGCACCAAAACAAAAATGTTGGATAAACGAAGGAGACGGCCCAAAAATAAACCCAAAGCAAATAAAGGTCGAAGTTACCAGATACGGTGAAATGTGGCTAATTGGTAAACATTCAATGCCGCTCGCGAATTGGAGGTGTAGGAATGCAGTGATTGTTGAGAAATGAGAAAATGCCGCTCGCAAATGGAAGGTCTACACCCACAGATTTTTGAGGTATGGGATATCTATGCATGAAGAGATGAAAGATTGTTGTGAGATGGAGACGAAAACTGAATGTGGAGGAATTGGAGACAGGGTGAACGTGCATGAGGTGCAGTTGAAGTGTGATGCTTGTCTTTTTTACCCCCATCAGTTATGGGAATTAACTCTTACTCGGTGCAGTTATATGGGGTTAGTGTTGGAATTGGAAATGTATACACACTCTCAATTTGGAAGACACCAAACTTGTGCTCCCCCTTTCTATATTAGAATAGATTGTTGCCAAGTGTCCCATAAACTAGTCTAAAACCACCCATGATTTCACCAAAGGCCACTGGCATGCATGACTTCACGGAAAATACTGCCACTTGGTCGGATCCGGGATGCTGCTGTGCAAGGGGAAAACGGCGTCGTTTCATGGCCAATTCGCGAAAAAAAAAAAAAACCCAGCCAAAACGACGTCGTTTTGGCTGATCCAACAAAACCCCCAAAAAAAATTTGTTCAGTAAAGAAGACAGAGAAGAAGAAGAAAACGAAAACGAAGAAGACGACTGAGAGATAATAGCAAAACTTAGAGCAGCAGTCTTCACATAAACCTCAGGGACTCAGCAAATAATATATTCTCCATTCTCCTCAACAAGACATCATTCTACTCTTTGGTACCAGCAACACACTCCAGCAGCAGCAGGGATCCAAAACTTTGGCATACATCACAGCAAGTAACAAGGGAGGATGATAGATAACATCTAGATAACAACAAAATCCAAGCTTGATTAGCAAAGCTCAAGTACTTAACCAAAGCAAGAGCTCCATAACCAATTACAAAAGCCAATCCTAATTCTAATTGTGAGACCTTCAGATCTACAGAAAAAAACCCTAGTCTCAGAGAAATTGAACCAGAGAGAGAGAGAGAGAGAGAGAGAGAGAGAGAGAGACCTTGGATCGATTCCTGGGTTCGTCTTCGTCTTCGTTTTCATTTTCTTCTTCTTCTCATCTTCTCCTTCGCCTTCTTCGATTTCTTTACTGAACGACAGTTTTTGGGGGTTTTGTTGGATGAGCCAAAATGACGTCGTTTTGGCTTGTTTATTTTTTTAAATTTTTTTTTTTTTTTTTGCGAATTGGCCATGAAACGACGCTGTTTTCCCCTTGCACAGCAGCATCCCCGGATTCGTCGATCACTTGGTCAATCTGTAATTAAACCACTTCCAAAGTTAATTTGTATTAACTTTGGCTATCATGCTTTGTATTGACTTTTGTAATCACATATTCGCAATGTGGCGCATGTTTATTTGACGGATTTCCCTTGATGACTGTCACGCAATTCCCTCTTAAGGGCCTTCAGCAGTTTTTTAGGACGAATAGTCGGGATCATAAAGAGAATAATTCGAGGAGATTGAAGCTGGACTTTAAGAAAGGAAGCAACGATGGACCCACTCATAAGACTCAAGAGAAAGTTAGTAGAATGGAGAGAAGGTTGGAGGAAGAATCCTTAGCATCAACAACCTTTGCAAAAATGCAAGAGGCAGTTGGTAGCGACATTCGCATTAGGAATTTGAGGTTAATCAAGCAAGCTCGTAAGAATATGGAGTGTGCTTTGTGGGGTGTGAAATATTATGAAAGGGAGTGCTATAATGTAAAGGAAATTGAAGCTCTTGATGATTTGGAGGAAGGTGCCTCCATTTCAGTGGAATTCTGATTATATTTTCGTTGATTGTGGGAGCCCTCGCGGTTGTTGGTAGTTCGTTGTTTAGTTGTTTTGGCTTTTTGGGTTTTTGCTTCTTTGGTTGGGTTTTTGTTTCTGGGGGAGCTTTTAGGGTGATTTTTTGTTTCTAGGGGGAGCTTTTAGGGTGATTTTTTGTTTCTAGATCAGGAGTTTTGGTTGTCTAGGGTGGTTTTCTTTGCTTTGGCTAGTTTTTTACCATCCAGTAGTGTCTTTTTTTTTTTCCCCCCCTTTTGGGTCCTTGGCGTTTTTAGTCTTGGGCCCGTTAAATCTATGTAATTTGTTTGCAAAGATAAATAAATTTTTTACTGGTAAAAAAAAAAAAAGGCCCGTTAGCGATTTTGCCAAAAATGGGTACAAACACCAACATCATCAGGATCAAAATAAAGTAATTGCGGTCAGAAATTGAATTGAAATCATATACAGATACACCTGATTATGAATCTAGTGCCTACCCATTTAATTCCAAATATATCGACAATCAAAGCCCCAACCAAAGGGTTTACTCACTACCATATCAAGGATAATGGAAGCGTTGGGTTGTGCGGTTGTGCCTCTTTATGCCATCAGATATTTGATCTCTGAATACAATTTTAGTTTCTTAATTAGGGAGTCATGCCATTTTCTTTTGGTGGTACTCCGTTACCGATCACACCGGCTGCAACCTTAGGGCCGTACCATAAACCAACCCCTTTCTGCAGCTATTTCCATAAACTTTTGGTTGCGGGGAAAGTGACCCAAAGGATGCACCTGTTAGAGTGTTGAACTAGAGACTTGTGGTTGTGAGACATTTTCCTTCGCCCTTCATTGTGCTTGAACTAAAATCATGTTATTTGATCCTGCATTACCCAAGCTCATCACACACGAATACTTGCACTCACTCGAAAGCAGGGGAACTCACTAGTAGTCATGGTCCCTTTATTCAACTATAAAGACCTAACGATTCATACTGTATTTGCTGAGGCATGCTACAATATGCACCCCTCTTTTGGGCCAAAAAATGAGATTTTGTAACAAAAAATATGAGTTTTTGTGGGTCAAATATGAGATTTTGTGACTGAAAATATGAAAGGGCATACCATATGCAACTTTGACCAGATCGACGGCCGAGATTGCGCCACATAGGCAAAAAGTGACCCCCTATACCGGTCATCTTTATCTCATATGAAGAGTCAAAAAAATTCATAAAATCTCGGGTGACTTCTCATATAACATTTGGGTTTCAAAAATCTCATATTTGAAGCCACGAATGCTCATAAAAAGTACCACAAAAATTTGAAAGAGCCACAAAATGTCATATTGGCAAAAGTCAACCTCATAAAACATACCACAAAATCTCATATGATAGTTTTGGACTGTAGTGAAAATGTGATACATATTGTGTGTATATATATTGATGTGACATGTCTCATATAAGGTGCCACAGAAATACATATAAGGTGCCACATTGAGTCATTACGAAATGTTACCACAAAATCTCATATATGCTTCAAAGAACCACTCATATAAAAGTCATTTGATATGAGACTTTTTGGTTTTAAAAATGAGTATTTGTGGAGGAATATATGAGTTTTTTGTGGACCACTACAGTCCAAAAATATTGTTATGGGACGTGTCTATTATTCATATGTATTGATAGTGACATGTCTCATATACCCACCCACATAAATAAATATAAGAACGCATATTTAGTCATATTCCCCAATTTCGTATATTGGTCTACAAAATCTCATATACTCCAGCCACACATTCTCATATCGAAATCCATAAAATTTATTAACAATTTTTGGACTGTAGTGGACCACAAAAGTCTCATATTTTCTTTCACAAACACTCATTTTGAAAGTCACAATAGTTGTCACAAATTTTGGACCGTAGTGGACCACAAAAAACTCATATATTCTTCCAAAAAGATTCATTTCTCAAACCACAAAATCTCATAGCGATTATTGAGAACAATAATTCATAGTTTGAGCCAGAAAATCTCATAACCAAAGCCACACAGTGTAATATAAAACAAAAGCAATAAAAGTCCTTGTTAAATACAAAAAAATTATATTCTAAAACATCGAAAAAATATTGTTCGATGCAACTAGGTACGGGATGTAAGTAATACGAATTTTTTTTCAACAATCGAGGCCGTTGATTTTGTTCTTGTTATTAATTAAATCATACTCGTACAAAATAGGGCCAGTATGAGGGCCGAAATTGTTAGGAAGGACCTCGATAGAGAAAAACTCCCTTATTTTTATCCTATTTTTTCCCGATTGAATGCCTATCTATACGTGATGGACTTTATTTTAGGTATGAATGATATTCCCCACGATATGTAAAGGATAGACGGTTCCGATCGCTAAAAAAAAAACTTAGGTGGTGCTCGGATTGTTCAATATAAGTCTTTAATGATTTGGGATCCATCCGATGACTCGGTCGCCGATATCCGATGATCTCCAATTTTGGTGTCGATGACGTAATCAGCGAGAAGTTTCATCGTAACGGTTCTGATCAATCATTGTGAAAATTGACTCGATAATGACCTTTAGAATCTATACGTTCAATGTAATTGTTATCCAACTAAGTCTTGCGCTGTTGTTGAATGTTAGGTAGCCATGGAACCACGACTCAATCTCGTCGATCGAGACCGTTTATTATGTTTTTCATATTAATTAATCCATAATCCTAAAATTTGGGCTTGTTTGGGTTTAGAAATGTCATTGATCGGGACGCGATTTGAATGAGGAAATGAGTTTTTATGTCTGATTAGGTGTGTTGCGATACTCTCTTTACTGAATTCTTTGTATGAATAATGTAACACATCTAATATAATGTATCGACGCTTCCTGATCGTAGAATCCTAATGTAGAATCCTAATGGTTCAAATCGATCATTCCAAAAATATATTTGCCTATTAATTTTAGAATTTGTACGTAACGATTCTACGAAACGTGGACACCTAGGCCTCGGTTGATTCACAGATTAACTGTCTGGGATAGGACTAACTGTTCCACTTTTATAGTTATCCCATGTTTAGTTCCTGAATGACTTTCGGCATATGAGGAATGTAAAGTAGTAACTTAGGCCTCGTTTGATTTGCGGATTAACTGTCTGGGATACGACTAATTGTACCACTTTTAGATTTATCCCATGTTTGGTTCCCGAATGACTCTCGGGATTATTAATCCCGGGATTATTTTTATCCCTATATGGGAGGTATTATATAATCCCGGGGGGAGGTGGGACTGGGTAGGATTACCAAAGATGGGATTGTTTTTGAAAATATTCGGATGATATTGGAATTGTTCTCGAAAAGTATTTTCAAAATTGATTTTTTTTTTGAAAAAATGTTTTAATTTCTTTTTCAAAATGTTTATATAAAAAATTCTGAAAAATAATAGTTTTATAAAAAAATCGTTATTATTTATCTAAAATAATAGTATATTAAATTATTTTTAGATAAATAATTTGTTGTTTTAAAATTATTTTCAAAAAAATAAATATATCTAAAAAATAATTGTGGAAATAATATTTTTTTTAAAAACTTTATTTTAAAAAAAAATTTGGAAATAAAATTTTTTCTTAGAAACTTCAATTTTTAATTAATTATTTTTTTTCAAGAAATTTTTTCCACAAATGTTTTTCAAAAAAGTTTGATTGGGATTGTTTTTTGAAAAAATATTTTCAAAATTGTTCTTTCAAAGTAAATGTTTTTCAAAACTAGTTTTTGTTTTTCCAAAAATGTTGACAACGAATATTTTATAAATGCGGTTCTTACAAAAAAAAAAAGATTTGTTTGGCCTGACACGACACGACAAGGCGGCTCGGCAAGGGCACGGCACAAGGCAAAAAAAAAAATGTTAACTAATTTATTTGTATGTATTTTTTGATAATCACAAAAATAAAAAAAGAATTATTTTTTGGTTGTCACTACAAGAAATCTGACATTTAGCAAGGAATTTTTTAGTGAGGAAGTCTTATTCCTCGCAAAAAGTTGGCATTGGCGAGAAATTTTTCCTTTCCTTGCTAAAGAGTGGAAAATTCTGATTTTGTAAAATTGATCAATAATTTCCTCGCTAATACTTGCCGCTAAAGATTATTCGCAATGAGTTGTTTTCCACGAAAAAATGCAATCACGGCAAATTAAAAAAATTCCTCCCTAAATGGTTACCAAAAATTTGGCGGCTTGCCAAATATTGGCGCAAGATCTGGGCGGGTCTTTTTTTAACGTTGTATTCATGTCTAATTCAATGTTATTGGTTTTCTAATAATCAAATTTTAAATTTGGGCGGATCTCATTAAGATTAAACTATTTTAACAATCGATTGCGTTAGTATTGTTGCTCTTGTTGATGAAATCAATCTTGGAAAAAGTTAAATCTCGAACGGAATTAGAGAATAATTTGTTGTGTATGAATTTGTTATTAACATGAATTTTACAAGAGAGTTACCGTCTGATTAAATGTAAGTTGAAATCCAATGAACTTAATTTTTGGTAAGAACGATGTACTTTAGTATGTGAAAGATAGACGGTTCCGATCGCCCCAAAAAAACTCTGGTGGGGATGTGATGGTTTAGAATAAGACTTTAATGCCTCGTGATGCATTAAACGTGATCCGATCTCATAGCTATCGATATTGGATGATCTAAAAAATTGGTGACAATGATGGAATCATGGAGGCGTGAAATCTTAACGGTTCAGATCGACGATTAAATTTTTTTACTTGGTAACGACCTTTAAAATCTATACGTTGAATATAGTTGGATAGAAACTAAGTAGTGTGCTATAGTTTAATGTACATTAGCCACTTGAGCACGAAACAATTGTGATAATCCAGACCGTTGATATTGTTCATCTTAGTCATTATAGTGTTGTCATAAAAATTTGGCTCATTTGGGTTTAGAAATGTGCTTTTTCGATGCAATTTCATGAATAAAAAGTATGTTTTTGATCGATTAATTGTGCAACGATATCCGATTAACCTAATATTTTGAATGAACGATGAAATACACGTACTGTAAAAAATAGATGATTCGGATTGCGGAAAAAACCACAGGAGGGGCCCACTTGGCACGTCACATTAGTTCACTTGATTTTAAGGTAACTTAAACGTGTTGCGATGACAATTTTTTGAATATCCAATCATCCCAAATTTGTGATTTATTTATGAAATGCGCAATACCTAAAATCCAAACGGTTTAGATCGACCGATCTAGAAAAACACTTGGCTAATATGTTTAGAATTGTTACATAGTTATTGGGCAATATGTGTACACATAAGTTTTTTCAACCCCAAATTTCTCAAAAATCAGGGAAAATTCCCTCAAAATTAATTTTTTTTGACGTTTTCCCTCTTAATTTAATTTTCGGCCGACCCCCCAACCCCACCCACACATGCCCACAGGCCCCACAGAGTTTTGAGGGTTTTCTTTTAAAAAAAAAAATAAAATTGCCAAAGTAGTGGGCCCGGTGACCCAACAGGTTGCCATTATTATTTTTTTTTTATTCAAAAATTTTCTCATATGGATATGAGATTTTGTGATTCTCTTTATTGCATTTTGATGTTTCAATATTTATTGTTGCAACTTCTGATATGAGTGTTTACTTTACAGAATATGAGATTTTGTGAAGTTATATGAGATTTTGTGGCTCCTCGTATAAGTTGCACACCAAATGCCAAAAGGTGAGTTGCACATTGTAGCAATACTCGTATTTGCTTGCGCTGTGAATTTGGCTCAAACGGACACACACAAAAACCAAGTCCGAATCCTACGGAGAATGCTACAATGTGCACCCCATTTTTGGGCCAAAAAATGAGATTTTGTAACAACAAATATGAGTTTTTGTGGGTCACATATGAGATTTTGTGGCTGAAAATATGAAAGGGCACACCATGTGCACCTTTGACCAGATCGACGGACGAGATTGCGCCACATATGCAAAAAATGAGCCCCTATACCGGTCATTTTTATCTCATATGGAGAACCAAAAAAAAATCATAAAACCTTGTGTGATTTCTCATATAACATTTTGGGTTTCAAAAATCTCATATATGAAGCAACAAATACTCATAAAAAGTACCACAAAAATTCGAATGAGCCACAAAATCTCATATTTGCAAAAGTCAACCTCATAAAACGTCCCACAAAATCTCATATGATAGTTTTGGACTGTAGTGAAAATGTGATACATATTGTGTGTATATATATTGATGTGACATGTCTCATATAAGGTGCCACAGAAATACATATTTTCGCCTACATTGAGTCATATGAGATTTTTGTGGAGAACTTGTGGAGGAATATATGAGATTTTGTGACTTTCAAAATGAGTGTTTGTGAAAGAAAATATGAAATTTTTGTGGACCACTACAATCCAAAAATATTGTTGTGTATTGATAGTGACATGTCTCATATACTTACCCACACATTCTCATATAAAGACGAAATCTCATATACTCAGCCACAAAATCTCATATAAAATTTTTTGGACGGTAGTGGATCACAAAAATCTCATATTTTATTTCACAAACACTCATTTTGAAAGTCACAAAATCTCATATGGATTTTTTTTTTCAAGCGGTGGGCCCGGTGACCAACCGGTTGCCATTTTTTTTATTTTTTTATTCCAAAACTTTCTCACATCCATATGAGATTTTGTGGTCTTATTTATTGTGTTTTGGTCTTCTAATATGAGATTTTGTGGCACCAAATATGAGATTTTGTGGGTATATACGAGACTTTGTGAGTCTCCATATGAGATGCACACCATATGCCAAAAGCATAGGTGCACACTCTACCAACACTCGAATCCTACTTCACAAATCCCACAAATTGTGCTATAGCATTCGAAGACATATTAAACGCAAAAAAGGAGAAGTCGAAGATATACATGGAACTTTGGAAGATGGGTTCTGGGTCTTCACATATGCTTAATGCAGTTTAAGCACCAAAGCATAATTGATCATTCTTGAAGCTGAAAACCCACACTGTAGGGTCCGTCTTAAAAGTACTGGGAGTTTTGTACTATTGTTAGTCGTCATGGGTTCGAGTTGCGAAAATAGACTCTCTACTAGCAGAGAACACTACGTACAGCTAACCCTTCCCCTGTGTCTTCAGAAGTCAGAAGTGGGAGCCTCATTCTCTAGTAATCTCTACGATCTGAGAGATCATTCTACTGGATGGGTGTGTAGGACTTTCAATTTTATCAAACTTATATTCCAAAAGGGAGTTGAAGGGCTTCCGATGGTTGAAGATAAACTCATATTTTGAGTAGTCCACTACCCAATGGAATTGATGGAGAGTAACATGCAAATTTACCTTTTATAGGATTTGTAACATATAGGTTACCTGGCCAGCCTAAACTCAAATGTTTATTTGGTTCCTTGTCCTATCGTTGTTCTTAATGCATTACTCAGTTCTATAAAGAAGCTTCAAGCATATTGGCACTGCAAACTGTTTGGTCAGCCTGGCGTATTAGCTTCATCATCTCTTCTTTTGTTTTTTTTAGATATTCTTTTATAAATATTTTTTTAATGTCTTCAAATCTTTATATAGTTTCCGATGCATCTCGACATGACTATTTAGTGAGCAAGAAAATATGGTTATCAACTGTTCAAAAAGTAAACAATAAGCGGCATACAGTATAATTTTGTTTTCGGTCCAACATGACGCGATACATAAAAGGAAGAAGAGATTCGAAAAACTAAGCCAATACAAACAAGGCTAAGAGAAGTTGAAGACATACTTAGAAACTCTTGGATATGTGGTCCCAACATATTATTCTTGCAGTTGAAGATCCAAGCCTTTTTGGACATTCAAATCACCATTAATCAAACTGATTCTTGTTGCATAATATATACTGTAGGGGCATGGTGGGTATTGCAAATGTGATTGAATTCTTGCTTGCTTCCAATGTTGTTTAGCTATCCATGTTGCCCTAGCAAGGTAAAACCATGGAGGACTAAACCCAAAGTTATAAAAATAGAGAAGGTTCAAAACCATAGAAGGACGAACTCACAAAATATGTACTAAGATCTTCATTTGTTTACCTTCAGAATATTGTTCTTGACCAGATGAAGCTCATGGAGTACAGTATTTATGCTCATTCGATCTTTTGGAGACTCTGTGGAGCATGACAATCCTATCTTTACGATGGAGATAACATATTCCACCATTTTGCTGCCATATGTCTCCTCTGTTAAGAGCATGGGGTCTACAATCTCCATCACACCATGAGAGAAGGCAACTTTCGCAAAATTATGAAGATTATGGTCTGCCTCAAATATTTGGTCAGTGGGTCTCTTGTTAGTTATCATCTCTAACAACAAGATTCCATAACTATAAACATCTCCAATAGTTGACAGTTCGCTTCCAAGACTGCCATTAGAAAATTCAAACATCAAAACAAAATGATCTATCTTTGTTTCTTTCGGAAGAACTAAAGTGATACGAAATGAAAGAATAAACTTGCTTGCAGTACATCATGTGCGTTTTTTACCATGATACTGGGCCATTTAAACTAACAAGAAAGGTTGTTCCTCTCTTCTTAAGCTGTGAGACACTATTTTCTATGGCAAACTTACCAATCAACTACTTATTTTACCATCGTCATTTTTAATTATAGTGTGTGCATACCGTTCCTATTTAAGTAACGAAAAAGAATTGAATTTGGTTTGTAAGCCAAATTCAACGTCATAATTGTTCATGATACATATATAACAACTCAATTAACATGCAATCCTTCACCGTGTCAGATCTGCCAAATGTGCTGAAATTCGCTGAATTTCAAAATACAGGAGGCAGATTTAAAGTAGAAGACTGATAAAGAGCTTGTTCTTACCTGGGGCAGCATATCCAATGGTTCCTCTTAGTGCAATTGAACTACTCGTACTGGGAGTGTTGTGCTCTGCATGAAATCTAGCTAGACTGAAATCTCCAACATGGGCAACCATGTCTCCGTCTAGAAGGATATTACTTGGCTTTAAATCGCAATGCATGATTAGCCTTCCGCATTGGTGGTGAAGATAGTCGAGCGCACATGCCACATCAATGGCAATGTCTATTCTTTGTAAAAGATTGAGTCCCATGAAATCACGTTGCCCATTATTTGCCATTTGAATTGGATGCAACCAATTATATAGACTTCCATTTGGCATGAACTCGTAAATTAGAGCTTTAAACTCATTCCCTTGAAAATCCACACTAGAACAAGAAGTTATAATCGAAACCAAGTTTCGGTGTCAAATATTCCTTAAGGCTTCACACTCTGCCATGAAACTCTTGGAAGCGCCATGAGTTTGAAGGTCAAGTACTTTGACTGCAACAACTAACTCTCCATTTTTGTCAATAACTCCTTTATACACCCGACCAAAACTACCAAAACCAAGAAGATTCATTGAAGAGAAACCATTAGTTGCTTTGAGAAGTTCTCCATAAGTGACTTTCAAGAATGAATCTTCAAGCAACAAAACTGTAGGTTTGGTCTTTCTTTTCTTCCAGAACAAACATATGATGAAGGATGATACTATGGATACTCCGACGAGTACAAAAGCTACCATGATTCCCAACCTATGTGAAGGAGACATCTTCTTTCTCGATTTTTTCGTAGTGCACCGAGGTAGTCGTAATTCAAAAATGCCACCACAAAGCCTATGATTTCCGGCAACTGATATTGCACTTGCATTTCTGAAAACACCATTCATTGGTAGCTCTCCTTCAAAATTGTTGAAAGACAAATTGAGATTCTTGAGGGAAAATGTCTCAAAGAATGAAGGAATTTGACCAGATAAGTTGTTATCAGAAAGGTCCAAATTTTGAATACCTCTCAAGGATTCCATTGATTGAGGAATAGATCCTCGAAAGAGATTTCACTGTATACACAGGTTTTCAAGGACACTGCAGCTACCAAGAGTGCTAGGAATTTCACCAGACAAAACATTCTCAGAGATATCGATATATGCCAAGTTTTTTAGTTTCCCAACCTCAAGTCGCAAGGATCCAGACAAACGGTTCCGAGCTAGATCTAACGCAATTGACAAAGAAGTGACCATCAAAAGTTGTCTTGGTATGCTCCCATTAAGGTTATTGTCAGAAAGTTTTAGCAATAGCAAATTTTGACAATTGCTAAGACTCGAGGGTGTGGCTCCCTCTAGTCTGTTATTCTGCAATTGAAGTTCATTCAGTAGTGACATATTTCCAATAGACTCTGGAATTTCACCCGAGATAGTATTGTTTGAAAATACCAACCTTTGCATCTTATGAAGGTTACCTATGCTATCAGGAATTGAGCATGTGAATAGGTTATCATCCAACCATAAATTTTCTAGATTCACAAGATTTCCTATTGTTGAAGGAATGGAACCGTACAATTGATTTCGACCTATTGCCAACCAAGAGAGAGAGATTGAAAAATTGCCCACAGAGTCTGGCAATACCCCTCTGAATTGGTTATACGACAAAACTAGCACTGTCAAATGGCTACAATTGGTCAAAGTACTAAGAAAGGCTAGTCCATCAGATCCCCAAGTTTCAAAATTATTCTCAGGTAGGCCGAACGAATGGAGATTTTGTAGGGTTCCGAAATCAATTGTTACTTTTCCATTCAAACTGTTAGTACCCAACTCGAGTATTACCAATTGCAACGAGTTGGATATTGATAGAGGAAGGGAACCATTAAATTGGTTGTTGTATAGAAGAAGGAATTGAAGGTGAGGGAATCTAAAACCGAATGTCGGTGGAAGAGTACCTTGAAGATGATTATTAGGCACGGATAACCAAACTAGCGACGATAGGTTGTATAAGGAAGGAGGGATGGTACCTGAAAGTTGACCGTCGCCCAAGCGAAAGTGCCTTAAATTTTTCAATTGACCCAAAGCATTTGGAATACTTCCTCCAAATGGATTTTGATAGGCAACCAACATTACCAGAGAAGTAAGATTCCCTATTGAGGAAGGAATCCCTCCAGTCAAATTGTTCGATGGAACGGAGAGACTTATAAGTTCCGGCATTGAATAAGGGAGTTCTTTTGGGAACTCTCCAACTAGCTTGTTTTTACCTAAATCAAGGTACCTGAGATTGAAGCAACGAGACAATCATCTCGGGATTGTCCCTTCGAAACTGTTACACTCAGATTCAGTGTAAAAGTGTTGTTAGAGAGGCTAAGCTCCTGGAGAAAACTGAGGTATCCGATATAAGGAGACAAAGAACCTGTTAGACCTTCAGACGTGAGGTCGATAACGGTGACTCGTTCATGTTGGGGACCACATTTGACACCTTGCCAATGACAGAAATGGAGAGATTCATTCCATGAACTCAAGGCCTGTTGATATTTTGGGAAAATATTTGACTTGATTGCCAATAATGCATGGAAATCAGTCTTGTTGCCAGCAACTTTAATAGTGTTAACGAGACTAAGGGATGTTGTCATGTTAGGGGCAAGGGCTTTGATTTGAAGGAAAGGGATGAGGGAGAGAAGTATGGCTAGGAGATCAATTGAGAGAGATTTGGCTGAGAGACTCATCTTCATGTGTGGTTTGAGCTCTCAATTATGTTTGAGCAACTACCATATATACCATACATATAAGATGTTGTGTGTGGTCCAACTTCAACCACACAATAATCTAGTCATCTCGTTAATGTAATGTCAGACCACTTTTTCACCATCTCTAATTGGTGTTAGGAAGGGTTTGAATGAATTCTTTTATGACATTCGAGATCGTACCCGCAGGTCGCAAGTATATTTTTAGAACAATCGCACGGAGTGACATTGTGTAACCAAATTTATGGTGCACCCGTGCCCAACATGTAACTTTCAAGTCTTTATTTGGACGTATGTAGAATTTGAGTAAAATATCTAGTGGCAGTCTTTCTATTATATTAGTGCATGGGTCCTGAATATGTGGAATTATCCACATAGAGTCTTTGTATTATATTATCTCTAGGCATCGTTATTGATACTCTATTGGTGATGTTTGAACATAAGAAAAGGCTACAATACACACTCTTTATTTGGGTGTATTTGATACACACCTACAAAAGTTACTATTTTTTTTTATATATAAAAGTTACGAGATACACCAAAATGTTACGAATCGTATTGTTGAAAAGTTACGAAAAACTAAAAAATGTTACGATTGCCAATGGGGTGGCACAATCTGGACTATACAATTGGTACATATGGTACACACCTTTAATGGGTGTCTACAATATTAGTAGCAATTTCCTTGAACGTAACTCGGTAACTAAGAAACCTAAACAACTTAGAAAAACATGCCCACCGGAGAGCGAAAATCCACAGAGCCTAGATTCTATGGCTCTGATACCATGTTAATTAGAAAAGTGAATTGAGAGGAACCTTAATTTTATTTATTATTTATTTATTTTATAAGGGGAAAAAAAAAACCATGAACGGAACCAAGAACGAGGACCAAGGGACTCACAACCCTTATGGATTAAGTGATTTTATGAGAAAATAAAAGATAAGATTAGAGTTTTTACCCAAATTACTCATTTGATTTTAATAATTTGGTGAGAAATGGAGAGAAAAGTACCAAAAAAATGTTTTGATTTTTTGCACATTCCCTTTCTCACCAAAATAGTGAGATTCGGTGATAGAGGACTTCCCTTTCTTATCTCATCATTCTCTCCATCAAAAGGGGGTGTGAGAGTGCAAACCGGGAAACCGACGAAACCAAAAACAATGCAACCTAGCTGCCAAACACCACGGCTGAACTAGAACAAAAGAAAACAAAAGATCAGTAAATCAATGCCTCAAAGGCCAAAGCCATTACAGATCCCCCACATTTAGCTAGAATTTCTTGATCTAAGAATAGTTTTCCCTAAGAAAGGCATATTAACCATAATGGGTCGTTACGGTGCAGTCTACCTTTCTAATACAGAATGCAACAGACTTATCTGATAATGAACCTGATAGACGAGAAAAGGTGGAAAGAAGTAGAAACTAGAGATACAGTTGGGTACTTTCTGGTCGTAACAACCATGGGGTATTTGAGGGATGTATGATCTCTGCCTCAGTGTATGATCTCTGCCTCAGTGTATGATATCTGAATTTTCCAGCACAAGCAGCTGGGTACCTAGGGGGTTATAACCACGATAGAGAATGATGTGAGAGCTTGTTTGGCATCATGGAGACAGATTAATCCATCTGCGGGAATCAATAACTTAGGTGATATGCGGGCATGTCTAATAGTGTTTTAGGCAGCCTTAATTTGTCTCTGTTGATTCTATGTCTGCCCAGTTGCCTCGTTCTGTTATGCTCTAATTGAGAGCTCGGGTATGGCTGTATGGCTGCAGCTGATGTCCTTTCCTTCCGGTTTCTATTTTGGTTGAGCTTGTTTGGTCTTTGTTCTCCACTGGTTTGTGGTTCTAATAAGAATTAACCACAACAACAACAATAATAAAACCCATCTAGTCCCCATTTATTGGAAGTATGGGCGGAGGATGATTGGAGATAGACCTAACTTTTGGCAATATGCACAAAGTGGCTGCTTTTAGAATATCACTGAAATAGTGGCCCCCTTAAATCTACAAGAACCGAGGAGCTACGGGGACATTTTTGCTGCAAAATCATACCTTCAAATCAAAGCCGAAAGGCATCAAGGAGGGCAAGAGACACAAATTAATTTCTGTGCTCACTTTCATACTTCCTTCATTAATGGTACAGAGCATCTCACTAACAGGGCCGGCCCAGAGAGCAGGTTGGGTAGGCCTAGGCCTGGGGCCCATAAAAAATAGTCCATTTTTAGGTCCCCAATTAGGTATATATATGTTATAAAAAGTAATAAATATATAATGTTGCGCTATAAGAAATAGAGAATCATTTAGCTTAGTGGAAAGACTTGTGTATTTCCCTAGGGTTCAATTCCCATGGGCCCTTATTTTCCTTCTCCTTCTTTTTCTTTTTCTTACCATAGTCAGTTTTCTTTTTCTACCTTCTCTTCCTTCATTTTTTCTTACCATAAGCTAGTTTTTACTTGCTCTTCCCTTTTTTTTTCCGCTTACCATGAGTCAGTTTTCTTTTCTACCTTATCTTCTTCTTCTTCTTCTTCTTCTTCTTCTTCTTCTTCTTCTTTTTTCTTCATACCATGAGTCAGTGCAACGACTGAACGAAATAGTTTGTTTTTTTTTTTCCCGCTTCCGTCAATTGTGTGATATGCTTCCACTACATCCTTATTGTTTGTCGACTTTTAAAAAAAAAATTTGCTGGTGTCGTAATTAGGGAAAAAAAATTAAAACACTCCATGCGTTTTCATAAAATGTTCGCATCAATTGGCCCATTTCAATTAATTTTCTAATTCTTGAAATAAGAATAAACAATTACGCCCGAAAACTATTTTTCATTAACATGAAGACACGAATTACAAAAAAAGACAAAATATGTAACACGGTATTTATCATTTGAAATAAATGTTGGTTCTTTCATTTTTTTCTTCCAGAAAAAACATAGGATCCTGGTTTACATTATTGTCTGAAGCCACGAAAATCTTAGGGCCGGACCTGCTAACTAGTGAGCACCTACTTCTAATAAGAATTAACTTACCAAAAAAAGTTTGCTCTTTTCATTCATATTCCAAAGATACAAGATTCTGCACCAACAAATCATGTCATTCAATCCTACATTTACCCAAAGAAATGCCATTGCCTACCTGACTTAATAGACAAGAATACTTGCGGTCAAACGAAAGCAGGGGTATCCACTATACTACTCATAGTCATGGAGCCACGATTCATATATAAAGACCTAACAATTCCTATTGTATTTGTTTGTGCTATAGGACTTCGTATGGTAATTCTGCTTGGATGGGTTTATAGGACTTCCTATTGTATTTTTTCATAGGGTTTGTCACATATTGTACACCCAACCTAAAAAAAAATAAAATTATTTGGTTCCTTTTTCTGTTAAGACAATTCAGGAGAGCAGGAAAAGAAGTTAAGGAACTTTCCATAAACTAAACAATAAGCGGTATATAGTATTTGCTTTTTTGGCTAAAATTGGGATTACACAAAAAAGGAAGAGGAGATTAAAAAACCTAAGCCAAATAAACAAGGCTAAGAGAAGTCGAAGACATACTTTGGAACACATGAAATATTTGTTATGTGGTCCCAACATATTGTTCTTGCAGTCGAAGATCAAATGGACATTCAAATCACCATTAATCAAACTGATTCTTGTAGGGGCATGGTGGGCATTGCAAAGGTGATTGAATTCTGGCTTGCTTTCAACGTTGTCTGGCTATCCTTGTCGCCCTAGCAAGGTAAAACCATGGAGGATTAAGCCAGAGTTAGAAAAATGTAGAAGGTTCAAAACTGTAGAAGGACGACCTAACAAAATATTGACCAAGATGTTCATTTGTTTACCTTCAAAATATTGTTCTTGACCAGATGAAGCTCTTGAAGGACAGTATTAATGCTCATTCGATCTTTTGGAGACTCTGTGGAGCATGCCAGTCCTATCTTTACGATGGCGATCCGACACTCCACCATTTTGCTGCCATATGTCTCCTCTGTTAAGAGCCTAGGGTCTACAATCTCCATCACACCTTGAGGAAAGGCAACCTTCGCAAAGTTATGAAGATTATGGTCTGCCTCAAATATTTTGTCAGTAGGTCTCTTGCTAGTTATCATCTCTAACAACAAGATTCCATAACTATAAACTTCTCCAATAGTTGATGGCTCACTTCCAAGACCATACTCTGCCATTAGTAAAATTCAGAAGTCAAAACAAAATGATCGTTCTTTCTTTCTTTCGGCAAAACTAAAGTGATAAGAAATGAAAGAGAAAACTTGCTTGCAATACATCATGTGCATTTTGTACTATGATACAGGGCCATTTAAACTAACATGTAAAGGGTGCTCGCCTCTTTTACTTAAGCCGTGAGGTACTATTTTCTGTGGCAAACTTACCAATCAACTGGAGTACTTATTTACCATCATCATTTAATTATCATGTGTGCATACCGTTCCTATTTAAGTTATGGAAATTAATTGAATTTGGTTTGTACACCAAATTCCACATCAGAAATGTCCTCGATACATAGATAAAAACTCAATTAGCATGCAATCCTTCACCGTGTTAGATCTATCAATGTGCTGAAGTTCGTTAATTTGAAATTACATGAGGCAGATTTAAAGTAGAAAACTGATAAAGAGCTTAATATTTACCTGGAGCTGCATATCCAATAGTTCCCCTTATTGCAATTGAATTACTTGCACTATGAGTGTTGTGCTCCGCATGGAATCTGGTTAGACCGAAATCTCCTAACATGGGCAACCATGTCTCCGTCTAAAAGGATATTACTCGGCTTTAAATCACAATGAATGATTGGCCTTCCGCATTGGTGGTGAAGATAGTCGAGCGCACATGCCACATCAATGGCAATGTCTAGTCTTTGTAAAAGATTGAGTCCCCCGAACTCACGTTGCCCATTATTTGCCTTCGGAATTGGATGCAACCAATTATCTAGACTTCCATTTGGCATGAACTCGTAAACTAGAGCTTTAAAATCATTCCCCTGGAAATCCAAACTAGAACAACAAGTAATGATCGAAACTAGGTTTCGGTGTCGATTATTCCTTAAGGCTTCGCACTCTGCCATGAAACTCTTTGTAGCGCCATGCGTTTGAAGGTCGATTACTTTGACCGCAACAACTAACTCTCTGTTGTGATGAATAATACCTTTATACACACGACCAAAACTACCAAAACCAAGCAGATTCGTCAAAGAGAATCCTTCCGTTGCTCTGAAAAGTTCTCCATAAGTGACTTTCAAGAAGGAATCGTTCAACAATGAAACTGTAGGTTTGGTCTTTCTTTTCTTTCTGAACAAACATATGATGAAAGATGATACTGCGGTTACTCCAAAGAGTACGAGAGCTACTGCGATTTCCAACCTATGTGAAATAGACATCTTCTTTTTCAATTTTTTCGTAGTGCACTGAGGTAGTCGTAATTCAAAAATGCCACCACAAAGCCTATGATTTCCGGCAATTGATATTGCACTTGCATTTTTGAAAATACCATTCATTGCTAACTCTCCTTCAAAATTGTTGAAAGACAAATTGAGATTGTTGAGGGAAAATGTCTCAAAGAATGAAGGAATTTGACCAGATAAGTTGTTATGAGAAAGGTCCAAATTTTGAATGCCTCTCAAGGATTCCATTGACTGAGGAATAGATCCATGAAAAAGATTTCGTTGCATATGCAGGTTTTCAAGGCTAGTACAGCTACCAAGATTGCTAGGAATTTCACCAGACAAAACATTCTCAGAGATATCGAGTTTTTCCAAGTTTTTTAGTTTTCCAACCTCAGGTGGCAAGGATCCAGACAGACGGTTGCGTGCTAGATCTAATGCAATTGACACAGAAGTGACCATCAAAAGTTGTCTTGGTATGCTCCCATTAAGGTTATTGTCAGAAAGTTTTAGCAATAGCAAATTTCGACAATTGCTGAGACTCAAGGGTATGCCTCCCTCTAGTCTATTATTCTCCAAGTGTAGTACATTCAGTAATGACATATTTCCAATAGACTCTGGAATTTCACCCGAGATAGTGTTGTTTGAAAATACCAACCTTTGCATCTTATGAAGGTTACCTATGCTATCAGGAATTGAGCATGTGAATAGGTTATCCTCCAACCATAAATTTTCCAGATTCACAAGATTTCCTATTGTTGAAGGAATAGAACCATACAATTGATTTGCATCTAGACTCAACCAAGAGAGAGAGAGAGTGATAGATTGCCCACAGAGTCTGGCAATACCCCTCTCAATTGGTTATTCGACAAATCTACCCGTTCCAAATTGCTACAATTGATCAAAGAACTAAGAAAGGCCAGTCCATCAGATCCCCAAGTTTCAAAATTATTCTCACGTAGGCTTAACATATGGAGATTTTGTAGGTTTCCGAAATCAATTGTTACTTTTCCAGTGAAATTGTTAGGACCCAACTGGAGTAGTACCAATTGAGATGAGTTGGCTATTGATAGCGGGAGGGGACCATTAAATTGGTTGTCATGTAGCTGAAGGATCTGAAGGTGAGGGAATCTGAAACCGAATGTCGGTGGAAGACTACCCTGAAGACGATTATAAGGCACAGATAACCAAACTAACAACGATAGGTTGTACAAGGAAGGAGGGATGGTACCTGAAAGTTGAGTGGAACTCAATCCTAAGTTCCTTAGATTTCTCAATTGACCGAAAGTATTTGGAATACTTCCTCCCAAAGGATTGATACTTGCAGAAAAGTTTACCAGAGAGGTAAGATTCCCAATCGCAGGAGGAATTCCTCCGGTCAAATTGTTCTCACGAACGAAGAGTGACATGAGTCTCGGCATTGAATAAGCAAATTCTGTTGGGAACTCTCCAACTAGTTTATTTTTACGTACACTAAGGTACCTGAGATTGGAGCAATGACAAAGGCTTGTTGGAATTGTACCTTCGAAACTGTTAATGCCCAGATTCAGTTCTTGTAACCTGAAAAGATTACCGAGTTCAGTTGGAATTTCACCTGTGAAACTGTTGTTATAGAGGCTAAGCTCCCGGAGAAAACTGAGGTTTCCGATATAAGGAGACAAAGAACCCGTTAGACCTTTGGATGTGAGGTCGATAACGGTGACTCGTTTGTGTCGGCGACCGCATTTGACACCTCGCCAGTGGCAGAAATGGAGAGATTCATTCCATGAGCCCAAGGCCTGGTGATTTTCCGGGGAAATATTTGACTTGATGGCCAATAACGCATGGAAATCAGTCTCATTGCCAGCAACATTAATAGTGTTGAGGAGACTAAGAGATGTTGTTGTGTGAGGGGCAAGGGCTTTGATTTGAAGCAATGGGATGAGGGAAAGAAATATGGCTAGGAGATCAATTGAGAGAAATTTGGTTGAGAGACTCATCTTCATGTGTGGTTTGCGCCCTCAATTATGTTTGAACGACTACTATAGATATACGATGAAGGTTCAACTTCAACCGCATGATATTAATCTATTCTAGTTGTCTCATTGATGTAACTTGCAAGTCTTTATTTGGACGTATGTAGAATTTGACTGAAATGTCCAGTGGCACATAGTGGCAAAGTCAAGATTCTAATTTGGGATGGACCAAACCTTGTGAAAGCCTAATAGTAATATAATAATATTCTAAAACTCCAAAACAAAATTCCCAATTCCCAATTCCTAATTTTATACGTTAGAACATGATGTTATCCAAAATCAACAAATTCATACTTTAAAAATGCAAAACGCAATTCTCAATTCTTTATTGGAATCAAAATTCAGAATTTATGGTAGTAGAAATTAAATTAAAAAAAAAAGTTATGACCGTTATAATCACACAAGCAGAAAGGTGGAAACATACAGAGCCCATAAACAAAACAAAGGCGACGCCGCGATGTGTGGTCTCTATGAGTGAGAGAAAGACAAAGAGGAAGTCATCGCTACTCTTTTGTCAATCGCCATCACGGCGTCGCCTCGATGTGTGGTCTCTATGAGAGAGAGAAAGACAAAGAGGCAGTCATCGCTACTTGTTCTTCAATCGCCGATGGCGGGATTGACGCTGCTGGCAATTGACAAGAGGTTCTCCATATCAATTACGGGTAACGTGAACATGAGGGCCAAGACTCGATTGGACTAAGGCGTGTGATGGATGCATAGCTGACAAAGATAAGTTTCCTAGGCTTTCCTGCACTGAACTAATGGCTTCTGTTGATTTTGTGTTTTTTTCTTTTTTAATAGACCTCCGCCAATGGTGGCAGACTTTGTGTTATATGAGTGCATGGGTCCTGAATATGTGGGGTTGAAGAAGAGGACAACATTGATTGTCATTATTAAGAAGGGAAGCAATTGATCACCCCTGTATCCCATAAGATCCTTCTAAAATTAAATTTCGTACGTCCCAACGGAACTTCAATTTTACTAATCCGAAATGTTCATTTTGTAGACGACACGAAAAATTGTCAATGAAGAAGATTAGCTTGAGTAGACTTGGATGGACATGCCAGCGAGTCGTGTTTTATGTTGTCAAAGATACAGGCCGGTTATGTCTAAAGGCATATTTGCCATCTAAACAAATATGACTAGTTGGGTTTCCTACAAAAGCTGCTTTCTTAATGATTTTTGGTTTTTGGTGACTTCATAAATTAAACGGTTCAGATCAATATCGTGGGACTCATATGAGACCCACAAAATCTAGATATAATAATTTTGAAAGGGCGTGATGAAGGTGATCAAGAAATGTGCTGAAGAGAGGATGGTATTACATAAGAGTTTCCTGGTGTAATAATTTCCACAAGTCCGCCCAAAACGCTTTTGGAATATACTAAGATGAAGTTCCAACCTCAACCACAAGAAATTAATCTATTCCTGTCGTGCCATGATGTATCTTGCAAAATATACACTCTCTGGGAGTCACTCCCAGCCACACCCTCTCTCACATGGGGTGTGGTCCCCAGATCTGAGCCCCACACCCCATGTGAGAGAGGGTGTGGCTGGGAGTGGCTCTCAGGGAGTGTACCTATCATTTTTGTTAGTGTAACGACAAAAATCCGGCCTTTGTTGTACTGGCCAAGTGGGGTGGGTATTAAGCTGCGAAAGGCCTGCTAATAAAATAGTTTAGGCATTTCTATCGTCATTCATTTTTCAAACTATTAGTGCAGTAAATGTGCGTGAGGTGTGTAATCTAAGTCCATTACCAAAAAAAGGTTGCATTATTCGCACCAAACAATTAAATACTTTCTTACAATATTTGTGTGTGAAAATATAAAAATCTTGAGCGACTAGACTTTATTTTTTGCCCGAGGCATGTGTGTGGTGGGGACCGTGGGGAGGCCACAAATTCGTAATTATTTGTGATTGTACGAGAAGCGGTATTTACTTGCTGCTTTGAATGGATTGAAGAGCGTAGGGCTCTGTTTTGGACTCCGGACGGAGATTGGACGAAAACTCAGGGCTTGGACGGAAGGAAGGCTTTGATTGCTGGAAACGAGGGTTTTGGAGAGGCTTTAGTGAGAGAGTTGAGGCTGTATGCTACGAGGGTTTTGGTGTACGTAGGCGAATTTCTAGGTTGACAAAGGTGTGCTTCAGTGTTCTTGAAGTAAATTGAAAACAGAGAACAGAGGGTCCTTTAAATAGGCTAGAAATTGATCACGGAATGAAAACAAAATATTCCTACACACAATCTTCATGGCAGCAGCCATTTTTAGGTTTAGGGCAAACCCTAATCGTTAAAAATGCCACGTTGATCAATATGGTAAATTTTCTTCGTCTTCTGCATTCTGAAATTTTCGCTAATACATAAACAGCGGCCGACGTTCCACTACTGACCAGTGGTACAAAACCACACAACGAACGGCAGGCGACATAGTTGCAACGACATGCGACAATGCTTGTGTCAGCCGACATAAAGAATGACGGCTGATAGATGGAGTATGGCGTCTGTTATTCCTTTTGAAGACTTGTTTTCTTATGCACATTCCACACACCTCTAGGGTTTAGGCAAGTGTATTGTATGAGTGGAGGCACAGACCCCGACTAGTGAAGGGTTGGTAAGGAAGCAGTTTTCGTTGAGTCCACGTGTCTAAAGCTCAAAACAGAAACTCTACACTAAACAATCCAAGCAGAAAATAAAATGTGTTTTGTCGTTGGGACTTCATCTAGGTGGGGGCTTTAATACTTAAAATGCCAAATTGGAGTGTCTACAAACATGAGCTTTTAAAGTATTTCTTTAGATTTTAGAATTTGTGTTAGCTTATTTTAACAAGACCACTTCTCCTAATGGGACAGAAAAAATCTACTAACTATCTGTTCAAATATACTAGGAGGACCAAATGGGATCCAAGACATATTTGTTGGAATGGACAAAATAGATTTGATTAATTAATAGTGTGTTCAGACACAAATATTGGAAACGATTTGGGGGCTGATGCGGCTGCATCCTCGGCATATGCTCAAAGTTGACCCTGACCAATATAGGAAACAATTTGGGGCCTGATGTGGCTGCATCCTCCGCATATGCCCAAAGTTGACCCTGACCCTGGAGTGAGCTATTGAGTGTTAGGTTAATGGATCAATTTATCTAGTTCAATGGAACTTATTTTTGCACTCTCACTCATGACTAGCTAATCTCCTAATGAGTGGCTTTACGTGGTCTATTTGAGATGCTCTAAGTCTTGTATCCCTCTCATATCCTCCCAACAAACAGGCCTCAATGGTCGATATCTTGATCCCCTTCCAGCCGCCCCATCAACGACAACAGCATCAGGATCAAAAGTAATTGCGGTCAGAAAATGAATTGAAATCCGATGGAGATACACCAAAATGATTATGAGTCTAGTGCCTACCCATTCAATTCCAATTACATCGACAATCAAATCCCCAACCAAAGGGTTTAGTCACTACCATATCAAGGATAAATTGGGTCTTGTGGTTGCACTCACACGAAAGCAGGGGTATCCACTATCCTCTCATAGTAATGTAGCCTTGGTCCACCTATAAAGACCTAACAATTCACATTGTACTTGCTTGTCCGGTGAATTTGGCCCAAATGCACACGCACAAAAACCAAGTCTGAATCCTACTTCACAAACCCAACAAATTGTGCTATATCAACTAAGACGCATTAAACACAAAAAGGAGAAGTCGAAGATATAAACGGAACTTTTTCAAAGAAGGGTTCTGAGTCTTCACATATGCTTAATGCAGTTGAAAGACACCAAAGCATATTTGATCATTCATGAAGCTGGATCTTCTTGAAAACCCACATTATCAATACAAACAAGGCTAAGAGAAGTTGAAGACATACTTAGGAAAACATTGAAACCTTGGTTATGTGGTCACAACAAGGCTAAGCTGGATCTTCTTACAGTTGAAGATCAAAGCATTATCCAATGTTCATTCAGATTAATCACCATTTGTCGAATTCATTCTTATTGGATATACACATAGTGCAAGGGCATAGTGGGGATTGCCATTTGTTAAGCTGATTGAATTCTTGCTTCCACCGTAGTCTAGTAATCCATGTTACCAATTGAATTCTTGCTTCCAACGTTGTCTATTTATCCATGTTGCCCTAGCAAGGTAAAGCAATGGAGGATTAAAGTCGAAGTCTGAAAAACAGAGAAGGTTCAAAACCATAGCTGGACGAATTCACAAAATGGGGGGTAAGATCTTCATTTTCTTACCTTCAGAATGTTGTTCTTGACAGATGAAGGTCCTGGAGTACAATATTTATACTCATTCGGTCATTTGGGGACTCTGCGAAGCATGCAAGTCCTATCTTTATGATGGGGATAATATATTCCACAGTTTTGCTGCCATGGTTCTCCATGGTTAAGAGCGTGGAGTCTACAATCTCCATAACACGTTGGGGGAAAGCAATCTTTGCATAGTTGTGAAGATTAAGCCCTGCCTCGAACATTTTGTCAGTAGACCTTTTCCTTGTGATCATCTCCAATAACAAGATACCATAACTATAAACATCTCCACGAATTGACATCTCGCTTCCAAGACCATACTCTGCCATTTGCAAATTTCAAAATGTAAAATCCGAGGATCTTTTTTTCTCCGGAAAAAAAAAATGATACCAAATGAAAGAGAAATCATGTAACTGTGCCATTTATACTAACATGTAAAAGGTTGTTCCCCTGTTTTTTAAAGCTACGTGACAATATTTTCTATGCCAAACCAATCGATGCACTACTTGTTAACGAAAAATAATTGACTTTGATTTGTTCTACGATAAACACACCAAATTCCACATGCAATCTTTCGTGGTTACTAATCTAGTGAATGTGTTGCAATTAGGTGATTTTGAGATTTAAATTATAAAATGGCTAAAGAGGTGGTTAGTACCAAGAGCTGCATATCCAATGGTTCCCTTTATTGCAGTTGAACTGCTTGTGCTTGGAGTGGTGAGCTCCTCACAAAATCTAGCGAGACCGAAATCTCCAACATGGGCAAGCATGTCACCGTCAAGAAGGATATTACTTGGCTTTAAGTCGCAATGAATAATTGGCCTTCTGCATTGGTGGTGAAGATAATCGAGTGCAAAAGCCACATCAATGGAAATGCCTGTTCTTTGCAATTTGCAGAAGGTCAGGTCCAACGAAGTCGTGTTGCTCATTATTTTCCTCTGGGATTGGATGCAACCAATTATCAAAACTTCCATTGGGCATGAACTTGTAAACCAGAGCTTTAAGCTCATTCCCTTGAATATCAACACTGGAACAAGAAGTTATGATCGAAACTAAGTTTTGATGTCGAATATTCCTTAAGGCTTCACACTTTACCATGAAACTCTTAATAGAGCCACGAGTTCGAAGGTCAAGGACTTTGACTGCAACATCTAAAACTCCGTTTCGGGAAATAACACCCTTGTATACGCGACCAAAACTACCAAAACCAAGCAGATTCATCGAAGAGAAGCCTTCTGTTGCTTTGACAAGTTCTCCATAAGTGGCTTTCAAAAATGAATCTTCAACGAATGAAACGGTTGGGTTTGGTCTTTCTTTTCTTCTTGAATAAGTATATGACGAAGGATGATACTACCATTACTCCAGCAAGTGCTGAAGCAACAGTGATTGCTAACGCATGCAAAAGAGATGTCTTATTTCTTGATTTTTCCGTGTTGCACCGAGGTAGTCGTAGTTCAAAAATGCCACCACATAGCCTATAATTTCCGACAATAGATATTGCACTTGCGTTAGTGGAAACACCCTTCATTGGTAATTCTCCTTCAAAATTATTGAATGACAACTTTAGATTCTGTAGGGAAAAAGCCTCCAAGAATATTGGAATTAGACCGGATAAGTTGTTGTGAGAAAGGTCCAAATCCTAAATACCTCTCAAGGATACCAGGGATGGAGGCATAGATCCTTGAAAGAAATTATTCTGCATATATAGCCATTCAATGCTATTGCAGCTACCAAGAGCGCTAGGAATTTCACCGGACAAATCATTGAAAGACATGTCAAATTCTTGTAAATTTTTGAGGTTTCCAACCTCAGGTGGCAAGGATCGAGACAAACGGTTGTTAGATATATCCAATTCCATTGATAGAGGTGAGACCATAAAAAGTTGTTTTGGTATGCTACCATTAAGATTATTATAGGCAAGTGACAGCGCTAACAAATCTCGAAAGTTGCCAAGACTTGAGGGTATGGCCCCCTCAAGCTTGTTTATCCCCAAGCAAAGCTCATTTAGCAATGACAAATTTCCAATAGACTCTAGAATTTCTCCTGAGATAGTGTTGTTTGAAAAAGAAAACCTTTGCATCTTACGAAGATAACCTATGCTATCGGGAATTGGGCATGTGAATAGGTTTTCATACAAACCTAAGAGTTGTAGATTCACCAGGTTTCCTATTGTTGAAGGAATAGATCCATACAATTGATTTCCAACTAGATTCAACCAAGAGATATATATTGATAGATTGCCCACAGAGCCTGGTAATAGCCCTCCAAAGTGGCAATCATTAAAATCTATCAATCTCAAATCGCTACAGTTGGTCAAAGAACTAAGAAAGGTTAGTCCATCAGATCCCCCGGATTCAAAATTGTTCCCAAATAGACTTAGAAAACGAAGATTATGTAGGCTTCCGAAATCGTTTGTTACTTTTCCACTGAAGTTGTTAGAACCCAATTAGAGATACACCAACTGCGACTAGTTGGATAATGAAAGCGGCAGTGGACCATTAAACTGATTGAATTCTAGCTCAAGGTCCTGGAGGTGAGGGAACATGAAACCAAACGTCGTTGGGAGATTACCCTGAAGTTGATAATTATTAGCCAGTGATAACGTTTCTAGCAACGTTAGATTGTATAAGGAATGAGGTATGGTACCTGAACTTTGAGTGACCCCCAATGCAAGGAACCTTAGATTTTTCAACTGACCCACAGCATTTGGGATACTTCCTCCGAGCGGATTGTAAGACGCATGAAGGTATTCCAGAGATGTAAGATTCCCAATCGATGGAGGAATCCCTCCCATCAAATTGTTCTCACGAACGTGGAGTTTTATGAGTCTTGGCATTGAGTAAGAAAGTTCTTTCGGGAACTCTCCAACTAGGTTATTTTTGTTTGCAACAAGGTACCTGAGATTGGAGCAACGAGATAGGCTTGTTGGGATTGTACCTTGGAAACCATTGAAGCTCAGATTCAGTTTCTGTAACTTGATATTACCAAGTTCAGTTGGAATTTTACCAATAAAAGTGTTGTTAGGGAGGATAAGCTCCCAGAGAAAGTGAACCCATTAGACCTCTGAACGTGAGGTCGATAACAGTGACTCGTTCGTGCCGGCGACTGCATTTGACACCTTGCCAGTGACAGAAATGGAGAGATTCATTCCATGACCTCAAGACCTATAGATATTCTGGGAAAATATTAGATTTGATGGCTAATAATGCATGGAAATCAGTCTCGTTGCCAGCAACATTAAGAGTGTTAACGAGACTAAGGGATGTTGTTGTGTGAGGGGCAATGGCTTTGATTTGAAGGAATGCGATGAGGGAGAGAAATAACGCTAGGAGATCAATAGAGAGAGATTTGGCTGAGAGACTCATCTTCATGTGTGGTTTGAGCTCTCAATTATGTTTGAACAACTACTATATAGTATGTAACTTGCAAGTCTTTATTCTAGTGGCAGAGTATATACGTTAGTGCATAGGTCCCTGAATATGTGGAATTATCCACGCAAAATTAAATTAATAAATTGGCATTATTAAGAAGGGAAGCAGTTGATCACCTCTGTATCCCATAAGATCCCTTCTTAAATTACCTTTGTACATCTCAACAGAATTTCAATTTTACTAATCCGAAATGTTCATTTTGTAAATGACACGAAAATTGTCAATGCAGAACATTAGCTTGAGTGGACTTGGATAGACATGCCAGTGACTAATATTTTTTGTTGTCAAATATATAGGTTCGGTTTCCTACGAAACTGGTTTTTTAATGATTTTCGCTTTTTTAACTCTTTTGGGCTACCCCATGCGCAGCTTTGTTATGGATTTAATTTGGGTCTCCGCTAGTGAATTGTGGAATTAGTCGGGGTATGTGCACCCAGACTTCTGAATTATTAAAAAAAAAAAGTGAAATACCTCGCAGCTAGGTTTATGCTTTTTTCTGAAGAGACAAAGGAGATAATGGTTAATATTTAGTAATATGGTTAGGTCGATGTACCCAAAAAAGGTAACATGTTGAAATCAGGACCTAGTGAATAAATGGAATTCAGAAAATGAATTGAACTCAGATGGAGGAACCCTGGGGTTCTGCTGTCACTTAGGATGGAGGGCCCTCAACCCATCCGAGCCATCTAATTTGGCAATCCACGGTTTAGGTTTACTATTAATAAAAATGCATCTGCAAATCTCAATCGTTCGTCAAGATAGACGGCTCAGATCGAAAATTGGTTCGGTCTTGCCGTCCTTAAGGACAGCAGAGCCTGATGGAGATACACTTTGATAATGAGTCAAGTACTTCCCACTATCAAAGCCCCAACCAAAGTGTTCAATTACTAGTACCCTATATCAAGTACTTAAAGATTTTGGGGATCAAATCGTTGTCAACACATCGCTTTCTATCTTCAACCACCCACCGAAAAGAACACCCCAAATAAATTTGGATTTTTTGGAGGCATTTTCTTGGGGTTGCTCTGCCTAAGCAAAATGGTAGTAACAGTTTATGGAAAATGCATTGAACGCTCTCCAGCAGAAATGGAGGCCTGGGGTTGTTGGCTCTTGACTTCACATATTTGTTGTTGAGCTTTTAATCATATATGAAAGCGGCAGGATCAGGATTTGGACTTGGAGTATATTATGCAATAAAAGTATAGCAAATTCTTTGAACCAAAATGCATTTATTTTAATTCTTGTTTTGCAGACCGAACAATCTTTTCTGGAATGGAGTAGTATTTCATACCCAAGAAACACACGCGTTTGATGACTAATCGTACATAAAAGATGAAAAAATACATGTATCAGTGGGAGGTTGGGAACCGCGGTAGCCTGTGCCACCAAGTAGCGAGGAAAAACTAAAAAAGAGTACTGTACGCCTCACTTAAGAATCAACAAATTATGCAATTACTACAAGTTCTCACTTCTGGCAGTGAGGAACTATTCCTTCAATAAGCTTTATTTTAATGTTTTGATGCACATTGGCTTTTGTCTTCATCTGATCTCTTTTGCCACATCCATCCATAAAGGGAGAGAGAACAATTAGAATTTTACTTTATTTTATTTTATTTTAGATGTGGTGGTGCTAGACCGTTTTTTCACCATCTCTCCTAAAACCAATTGGTTATAGGAAGGATTTCAATTAAGTCTTTCATGGTATTCGACATCGCACCCGCAAGTCTGTTTTTAGAGCGGTTGCAGGGAGTGACATTGTGTAACCAGATCTATGGGGGCATTCTGGGCCCAAACAATCCCTCCCTCTGATACCACTTGTCGGACCATTTTTCACCATCTCTCCTAAAACCAAATTGGTGTAGGAAGGGCTTCAATTAAGTCTTTTACGGCATTCGACATTGCACCGGCAAGTTTGTTTTTAGAGCGGTTGCAGGGTGTGACATTGTGTAACCAACCATGGAGGAATTCCGGGCCCAACAGGTGGGATGAGTAAAAAAATTGAACAGCTAAATTAGAAAAAGTAGCTTTTCAGGGTTATTTTGATCCAATTTTTGTTGAGCCCGATATGATGCTCTTAGGTCGTTTAGCTGTAGTTTTCCACAGCTATTTCACAAAAGCTTTCGCTTGGAGGAGAAGTGACCGAAAGGATTTGAACTAGAGGCTCGTTTTTTGAGACATTTACATTCGCTGTCCATTCCAAAGAAATGCCATTGCGTAACTGACTCGTCACACATGAATACTTGCACTCACACGAAAGCTGGGATATTCACTCATAGTCATGGAGCCTTGATTCACCAATAAAGACCGGACAATTCATATTGTATTTGCTTGTGCTGTAAATTTGGCCTAGGCGGGCACCCACTAAAACCAAGTCCGAATCATACTTCATAAACCCAACAAATTGTATTAAACACAAAAAGGAGAAATCGAAGATATACATGGAACTTTTTAAGCACACCAAAGCATAGTTGGTCATTCTTGAAGCTGGATCTTCTTCAAAACATACACTGCAGGGTCCATCCGTGCTAAGTGTTAATTTGCTTCTTCATCTTTTTTTTTTTTTGAGATATATTGTTTTTGACAAATTTGTGCAAATCTTTACTCATTTTCCGATGCACCTCGATGAGATTATTCAGGAGACCAAGAAAATAAGATAAGGAACCTTTCAAAAAATAAACAATAAGTCGAATACAATATTAGCTTTTTTGTCCAAAATTGACATGACACAAGGAAGAAGAGATTTCAACAACAAAGCCAATGCAAACAAGGCTAGGAGAAGTCGAAGACATACTTAGAAACACATGACATATTGGTAATGTGGTCACAACATATTGTTCTTGTACTCACCAAAAGAAAAAAAACAAACATACTGTTCTTGCAGATGAAATTCAAAGCATTATTGGACATTCAAATCACCCTTATTCAAATTTATTCTTGTTGGAGATGTACATACTGCAGGGGCCGGGCATGGTGTGCATTGCACAGGTGATTGAATTCGTGCTTGCTTCCAACGTTGTCTAGCTGTCAATGTTGCCCTAGCAAGGTGAAACCACGAGGATTATTTACCCCAAAAATAAAAAATCCTGGAGGATTAAATCCAAAGTCAGAAAAAAGAAAAAGAGAAGATTAAAAACCATAGAAGGACGAACTCACAAAAAATTGACTAGGATCTTCATTCATTTTCCTTCAGAATATTGTTCTTGACCAGATGAAGCTCCCGGAGTACATTATTTATGCTCATTCGATCTTTTGGGGACTCTGTGGAGCATGCTAGTCCTATCTTTATGATGGAAACCATATATTCCACCATTTTGCTGCCATGTCTCTCCTCTGCTAAGAGCATGGGGTCTACAATCTCCATCACACCTTGAGGAAAGGCTGCCTTGGCGAAGTTATGAAGATTAAGGTTTGCCTCAAATATTTTGTCAGTAGGTCTTTTGTTAGTTATCATCTCCAACAACAAGATTCCATAACTATAAACATCTCCACTAGTTGACAACTCGCTTCCGAGACCATACTCTGCCATTTGCACAATTCAAACGTTAAAACGGAAAGATATTTTTTATTTTTTTCTGGAAAAAAAAAAGTGATACAAAGTGAAAGAGTAAACTTGGTTGCAGTACTCCATGTGCGTTTTGTAATATGATACTAAGATGTAAACCAAACTTATTTTACAATCATTATTCTATAATCGAGTGTGCATACCCTTCTTGGTCAAGTAACAGAAAAGAAGACGTTGGTTTGTTCCAAAAGAACCATACCAAATTCCACATCTTAAATGTAATCGATACATGGATAACAACCCATTTAACATGCAATCCTTCACTCAGTATGATCTACCAAATGTACTGAAATTCGGTGATTTTGAAATTAGAAAAGGCAGATTAAAGTAGAAAACTGATAAAGAGCTTGTTCTTACCTGGAGCTGCATATCCAATAGTTCCCTTTATTGCAGTTGAACTACTTGTACTTGGAGAGGCGAGCTCTGCACGGAATCGAGCTAGACCGAAATCTCCAACATGGGCAACCATGTCACTGTCAAGAAGTACATTACTCGGCTTTAAATCGAAATGAATAATTGGCCTTCCGCATTGGTGGTGAAGATAGTCGAGTGCGCAAGCCACATCAATAGCAATGTCTATTCTTTGCATAAGATTCAGTGCCACAAACTCACGTTGCCTACTAGTTGCCTCTGAAATTGGATGCAACCAATTATCTAGACTTCCATTCGGCATGAACTCATAAACTAGGGATTTAAATTCATTCCCTTGAAAATCCACACTAGAACAAGAAGTAATGATCGAAACCAGGTTTCGGTGTCGAATATTCCTTAAGACTTTGCACTCTGCCATGAAGCTCTTGGTAGCGCCACGAGTTTGAAGGTCAAATACTTTTACTGCAACATCTAACTCTCCGTTTTGGTCCATAACACCTTTATACACACAACCAAAACTACCAAAACCAAGCAGATTCGTTGAAGAGAAACCTTCAGTTGCTTTGAGAAGTTCTCCATAAGTGACTTTTGGGAATGGCTCTTTCAAGAATGAAACTGTTGGTTGGGCCTTTCTTTTTTTCTTGAAGCAACAAATGATGATGGATGATACTGTGGTTAGTCCAACGAGTACCGAAGCTACCGTGATTGCTAGCGTCTTTAAAAGAGACATCTTATTTCTTGGTTTTTTCGTGTTGCACCGAGGTAATCGTAGTTCAGAAATGCCACCGCATAGCCTATAATTTCCGGCAACAGATATTGCACTTGCGTTAGTGAAAACACCCTTCATTGGTAATTCTCCTTCAAAATTGTTGAATGACAAATTGAGATTCTGGAGGGAAAAAGTCCCCAAGAATATTGGAATTTGACCGGATAAGTTGTTGTGAGAAAGGTCCAAATCCTGAATACCTCTCAAGGATACCAGGGAAGGAGGAATAGATCCTTGAAAGAAATTCTGCTGCATATATAGCACTTCAATGCTATTGCAACTACCAAGAGTGCTGGGAATTTCACCAGACAAATCATTCTTGGAGATGTCGAATTCTCGTAAATTTTGGAGTTTTCCAACCTCAAGTGGCAAGGATCCAGACAAATGGTTGCGAGCTAGATCTAATGCAATTGACAAAGAAGTGACCATCAAAAGTTGTCTTGGTATGCTCCCATTGAGGTTATTGTCAGAAAGACTTAGCACTAGCAAATTTCGACAATTGCCAAGACTCGAGGGTATGGCTCCCTCCAGTCTGTTATTCTCCAAGTAAAGTTCATTCAGTAATGACATATGTCCAATAGACTCTGGAATTTCACCCGAGATAGTATTGTTTGCAAATGCCAACCTTTGTATCTTATTAAGGTTACCTATGCTATCAGGAATTGAGCCTGTGAATAGATTATTCTGCAAATATAAAATTTTCAGATTCACAAGATTTGCAATTGTTGAAGGAATAGAACCGTACAATTGATTTGCAGATAGATCCAACCGAGAGAGAGAGATTGATAGATTGCCTACAGAGTCTGGTAATACCCCCTGGAATTGGTTATACGCCAATCTTACCACTTTCAAATTGCTACAATTGGTCAAAGTACTAAGAATGGCTAGTCCGTCAGATTCCCGATGCTCAACGTTATTCTCAGCTATGCTTAACCAGGAGAGATTTCGTAGGTTTCCGAAATCAATGGTCACTTTTCCATTGAAATTGTTACTACCCAACTCGAGAAATAACAATTGCGACAAGTTGGAAATTGATCGAGGAAGGGGACCACTGAATTGGTTTTCGCCTAGGTTAAGCAATTGAAGGTGAGGGAATCTGAAACCGAATGTCGGTGGAAGACTACCCTGAAGACGATTATAAGGCACGGTTAACCAAACTAGCGATGATAGGTTGTATAAGGAAGGAGGGATGGTACCTGAAAGTTTATTGCCGCCCAAGTGAAAGTACCTTAAATTTTTCAATTGACCCAAAGCATTTGGAATACTTCCTCCAAATGGATTTTCATGGGCATAAAAAACTACCAGAGAAGTAAGATTCCCTAGTGATGAAGGAATCCCTCCTGTGAAATTGTTTGATGGAACAGAGAGACTTAGAAGTCCCGGCATTGAATAAGGGAGTTCTTTCGGGAACTCTCCAACTAGCTTGTTTTTACCCAAATCAAGGTACCTGAGATTGGAGCAACGAGACAGGCTTCTTGGGATTGTACCTTTGATATAGTTAACGCTCAGATTCAGTTTTCGTAACCTGAATAGATTTCCGATCTCAATTGGAATTTCCCCTGTGAAAGTGTTGTTAGAGAGGCTAAGCTCCCGGAGAAAGCTGAGGTTTCCAATATAAGGAGACAAGGAACCCGTTAAACCTCTGCACGTGAGGTCTATAACAGTGATTCGTTTGTGTCGGCGACCGCATTTGACACCTTCCCAGTGACAGAAATGGAGAGATTCATTCCACGAGGTCAAGGCATTTCGATATTCTGGGATAATATTTGACTTTATGGCCAATAATGCATGGAAATCAGTCTCGTTGCCAGCAACATTAATAGTGTTGACGAGACTAAGGGATGTTGTTGTGTGAGGGGCAAGGGCTTTAATTTGAAGCAATGGAATGAGGAAGAGAAATATGGCTAGGAGAAAAATTGAGAGAGATTTGGCTGAGAGACTCATCTTCATGTGTGGTTTGAGCTCTAAATTATGTTTGAACAACTACTATATATATAAGATGAAGGTCCAACTTCCGCCACACGATATTAATCTATTCTAGTCGTCTCATTGATGTAATGTCGGACGGTTTTTTCTACCATCTCTCCTAAAACCAATTAGTGTTAATTAAGAAGGGTTTCAATTAAGTCTTTTATGACATATTCGATATCATACCTGCAAGTCTGTTTTTAGAGAGGTCGCAAGGAATTGCTGGAAATATTTGTTAGAGTTTCTGTGAACTTATATAATTGGAGATAACAACACAACAAACAAATGATATCCGATACTACATATATGAAATAAGAGAGAGTAGAAAAACTTATATTGATCGAGGCACGCGTAAAGCGCTCTCCTAAGAGAAGCTATGTTCCCGTTTGCACCGAGTTATGTGACATTACACTCCCAAGATACAACGATCATCCGCAGAAGTTTTGTGTGCAGCTAAAGCTTTCTACACGAATCTAGAATCGTCCGTATGCTCAAAACAATAAACCTATATCTCAAGTAATCTAGATATATGTGTTACATATAGCTCATAGGTTTGATAAAATAATTTCGTCAAGAATATTCTGCTTCATCTTGTGGACTAGCCACCTTTATATAGGAAAACAAACCTCCAATGCAATTAACTATTGCATATAATATAATATCTAGGAGTTACTAATATTAACAACCAGTAACCACCAATTTAATTAGCTAATATAATTTGACCCAATTAATTGGTTTTAAAAGCTTTTTTCTAACAAGAATGACATTGTGTAACCAAATCCATGAGGGCACTCCAGCCTAACATGTAACTTGCAAGTCTTTATTTGGACGTATGTAGGATTTTGAGTGAAATATCTAGTGGCAGACTTTGTATTATATTAGTGCATGGGTCCTGAATATATGGAATTATCCACGTAAAGTTAAATTATGTGGGGTTGAAGAAGAAGACAATATTAATATGCATCATAAAGAAGGGAAGAAGCTGATCAACTCTGTATCCCATAAGACTCTTCTAAACTTCATTTTGTACGTCTCAATAGAATTTCAATTACTAATATGAAACGTTCATTTTGTAGATGACACGAAAAAATATCAATGCAGACGATTAGCTTGAGTGGACCTGGATAGACAAGCCAGGGAATCGTGTTTTATTTCGTAAAAATCATATTTGCCATCTAAACAAATATGAGAAGTTCGGTTTCCGATCCATGTCCCACGAAACTGCCTTTTATGGAGATATGTTTTAAGCGTGGGGTGGTGTTGGATATTAGGAATTATTCACGTCAACTTAAATAAGGCAACGGCCTTGATGAGTAGCAACGGGATGAGGGAGCGAAATTAGGCAAAAAGAACAATCGAGAGAGATTTTGTTGATAGACTCATCTTCATCTTCCTGTGTGGTTCGAGCTCTCAAATTCTAATCGTCTTATGTTTTGCTAGTTTTCAATTTTGACTCTAGTCGTCTCTTTGGTGAAGTCTTTATTAGTACGTGTTGGATTTTCAAAGTGCATGGGATACGGTGGATATGTGGAGCTATATCATGTGGGGTTGAAGAGGACAATGAGTGAGGGCAAGTATTTTTGTGTTTCCAATTGTCTAGTGAGTGAGGGCAAGTATTTGTGTGTTTGTGGTCGTAGAATTGTTGTTTCCATAAGTGTGTCAAAAGTGCGTGATTATACTTATAATACTATATTACGTGGTGTTCCAGAGACCTCACCATCCATGACACATTGATGTTGAGTCACGCATCTTTAAATATACTATAGTAGTGTATTGAACCCCCAAAAGCCTCCAAACCCCCAATCCTAATTTCCTAGAATTTTGATTTTTTTTAATTTTCTAAATTTGGAGAGAGAGAGAGAGAGAGAGAGAGAGAGAGAGAGGCGTGGGGTGTGGGTTCGATATAGGGGTCGGAGGTCGGTAAGGGAAAGGATAAAAGCTACTCATTTACTTCGGTGAATCTTTTTCAATGTTGGAATCCTAGACCGCATAGGATATAATTCAAAAACACTAATGTATTTTTCCTATTTTTTTTAAGATCTGAAGTGGGTTAGAAAGAAAAGAAAAAAAATAGTTTCCTATTTTTTTCCTATATGAGCTAGACAAAAAACACACAATGTGATTTTTTTGTTAATCAATTAGCGTTGTGTTCTATTCGATACACGAGACCGTAAAAAACACCAATAACCAATATAATTTTCTCTCATTGTGCTCGTTCGATACACGGATGCCGAAAAAAAGGCCAATGTAATTTTTGGTCCCGTGCATCAAACAGGTTCAACGCTAGTTTGGTTATGAAAGCCAAGTTAATGTGAGATATTTGGCTAAGAGACTCATTTTCATGTGTGGTCCAACTTCAACCGCATGATATTATTCTATTCTAGTCATCTTATTTATTTCTGGCTGTGTTCGTTTGGTATGAGTAAGATTTAATTGAGTTGATCAGTTGAGTTTTGGCTGTATGTGTGTCTTTTGGTCATGAGATGTCAATGGTAATTATCCATGAAAGAGGTATAGAGTGTGTTTAGTATGGGGGATACGTACGTGGTTAATTTATTAATGAAGGTGAGAAATTAATATAGTTTTAAAACAGGAGGTTTGAGATGATGAGTCGTGGGCAAGAAGACTCCATGGACATGAGAATTGGAGTTTTGATTTTGTAATTCTAGAAAATGTCAATGCAAAAGATTAGCTTGAGTGGACCTGGATAGACATGCCAGGGAATCGTGTTTTATTTTGTAAAATCATATTTGCCATCTAATCAAATATGAGAAGTTCGGTTTCGATCCTATCAGTGTCCTACGGAACTGTTTTTTTTTTTTTTATGGAGATATGTTTTTTGCGGCATCATAAACTAAGCGGTTCGGATCAATATTATGGGACTCCTATGAGACCCACAAAATCGAGATACTTTATAATACTTTTGAAAGGGCTGGATGGAGGTGATCCAGAAATTTGCAAGAGACTCATCTACATGTCTGCTTTGTGTACGTACGATGAAGGTCCAAATCCAACCACATGATATATATCCATTCTGATTGTCTTATGTTTTGCTAATTTTAAAGCTTGAGTTATCAAAAACTGGTCTGAACACTTAAGTTATCAACAAAACTTGATTAATTCCACTTGTGCCATTGGTGCAACTTGCAAGTCTTACCACCCGTGGACTTGTCCCAGCAAAAGGAGTTGGCCCTTGCTTACAAGTGGTCATGGTTCGATTCCTCTCCAAGGCAGGTACTGTGATTTACCTAGTGGGTTGGGAGGGCGGTTGCTTCGACTCATCCGGAGGTTTACACTCTTAGACAGGTCCAATTGGTGGCCTACCTATGGAGTGGTTTCTTCGTCAACAAAAAAAAAAAAAAAAAAAAGTGCAAGTCTTTAGGACGTGTTGCATGGGGTGCAAGTCTTTAGGACGTGTTTCATGGGCTGGTCTTGGATATTTGGAAGTTTGGAAGGATTTTGAGAGATGAGGTACGGAAGTAAATGCCAAAATCAATGTCCTCTTCTTCAGCCCCATATAATTTAACTTGACGTGGATAATTCCAAATATCCAAGACCACCCCATGAAACACGTCCTACAGACTTGCACCCCATGCAACACGTCCTAAAGACTTGCACATTTCAAAAAAAAAAGTGCAAGTCTTTAGGACGTGTTGCATGGGGTGCAAGTCTGTAGGACGTGTTTCATGGGGTGGTCTTGGATATTTGGAATTATCCACGTCAAGTTAAATTATATGGGGTTGAAGAAGAGGACATTGATTTTGGCATTTACTTCCGTACCTCATCTCTCAAAATATCCTTCCAAACTCAAATTTGCAGGTCCTAACAGAGTTCTAAACGATTGGTCCGAGTAGTTTATCTTGGAAAAACATGCGAATGAATCGTGTTCTATACTTCTATAATAGAAGTTCTATTTTGTCAAATGTACCGTTTAAGAGTAAAATCATATTTGGTGTGCTCGAAAAAATACGAGAAGTTCACTTTTCTGTCGATGCTAAATGTCTTTTTTTTAGGCATCTACGAATAAAATGGGTCAATATAAAACATGGATTTTCTTATGCATTTCAAGCTTAACTGTTAGAGTTAGTGACTTGAATTGACGTTTCGGAAAATGCACAGAAATTCGTTGTAAGCAGTTTGCACTTTTGGACGAAGGTTTTGTTTCTAGAAAAACGGCCTGGGTGGGATTCAAGATCGCCCAAGCGGTTTTGGCAGATTCGGGATTTTTTGGTTGATTTCTGGAAATCCCATCCGGGCAATTTTTTTTTTTGCCGACTTCTATACGAAATACGTGCGATTGCGCGTTTTTTAGGGTTTTAATCTAATATTCTGTGTTTTCTTATAAATAGCCCCCAAGGGTTGGACTTCTGGAAGTGAATCCCTTTGAGAGAGCCCCCATGGGATTCCCGTATTGTGTTAAGATTTCTTGGATGTTCCATTGATTGGTCTTTTCTAGGGATTTGAGATGTCTAGGGTTTGGAGTTGTCTTTTTTGTTTATGTAAAAAATTAATTGATGCTCTGTAGGTTACGCCTCAGAGATATGTTCCTAGATATCTATTGGATGCTTCAAGTAAAGTTACGGGTATAGTCGGCTCTTTGTATTTCTTCCCATTGATAGCGAATCCTCTTGCTTTTTCCCCATGGATGTAGCTCTAGAGTTTCGTGTTTCCACTTAAATTATGTGTCTTGTTTTCTTGTTGGTTTAGTTATAGTAGAAGAAAGGAGAGAAGGCCAAGGGTAGTGGTGGCAACCGGTGGTAGCCATGGCCATTGTTCTCTCTTTCTTTTTGTTGATAGAAAATAGGAACGGTTAAACGAGAGAGAGAATGGAGGAGAGGGAGGAGCAGGAGGAGGAAGGGAGGGGAATGGCATGAATGCCCCTCGTGCGAGGCACATTTTTGTAATTATTTCTGTCCAAATAATTAAAGGAAATCCATTTGAGGGTTGACATTGCAACAAATGACAAAATGTTAGTTTGCCGCAGTGCTGATGATAGGGCGGCTCGGGCCCCTCCAGCGAATAATGGTTCTGATGGCCGGAGGCGGAGGCCCCAGATCTGGGTCTTTAGCTGGAGAAGCAGCTGGTTGAGTTTTCTCGGAGTAACTCGGTGGCTTGCGAGGCAACTCAGTGGGGTGACTCGGTGCGGTGACTCAGTTGGGCTACTCGGTTCTTCTAGGCTCAGTCATGTTGATTTTTTTCTGTGTTTTTCCCACTTGATTTGTTTTGGTCGTTTAGTTTCCAGGAAGGAATGATTTCGCATGGGCTTCATTGTTTTGGAGTGAACTGTTGATTACTAGTTTGTTTTGGGTAGGACCGTATGCATCGATCCTCGTATGGATCTGCGTCTGCTCTGCAATATGTGTCTTAGAGCCCCAGGTTGTGGTGTGCTTGTATCTGAGACTTAGTAGTATTGGCTCATTCCCGTTTTGTTGTGAAATCTTGTAAGTGCCGTTTGGCTTGGCTTTCGGGCTTTATTTATGAAATGACTTCCAGTTCAAAAAAAAAAAAAAAAAACCTAAAGGACCAAAATGATATTTCGTATAAACTCGAAAGGATATAACAGAAACTCGAAGGGCTTAGGCCTAGTTTTTCAAAAAAAATTAGCAGCCCAGTTGCTAAAATCATGGTTTTTCAAATCAAAAAATTAATTGTTTTCGTGTATTATTTTTTGAATTTTCACACCGAATTAAAGTACACGATGAGTACTTTAATTTGGTGCGAAAAAAATTGAAAAATAATACACAGAACCACTTCATTTTTTTATTTCAAAACTATGATTTTATCAACTGAATTGCTAATTTTTTTGAAAAATTAGGCCTTGTTCTATTTTATTCTCTTCTCTTGTTCGGTAACGCTACATACAGAACAATTTGGACAACAAAATGGACAACAGCCCCAAAACGACGTCGTTTTGGGGTCTGTTGTAAAAAAAAAAAAAGATGAAAAATTGAATCTTCCTTTCCGCATCAGTCGATGAAGAAGAGAGAAAGAGAGGACACTCCGCCACTGCCGATCGTCGACTCCCCCTCTGGCAACCACCGCCATTGCTGACCGTCGACTCGCCACCTCTGGCGACCACCGCCATTGCCGACACTCCCCACCACCGCCGACCTCCGCCACTGCCGACTCCCCCATCTCCGGCGACCTCAGGATTCCAAATCGAACCACCACTACGAAGGTCTATCTCTCTCCCTCTCTTTTTCTATCACGATGCGACCCCCCCCCCCCCCCCCCCCCCCCCCCCCTCTCTCCTTGTTTCAACTTGAGAAACCCTAGCTCAGTTGGAAAACCCCCAATTTTTTTCAATTTGAGAAACCCTAATGCAGTTGAAGAAACCCAATTTCATACAGTTGAAAAAACCCTAGTTCTAGTAACCAAGACCTTAATTCAGTTGAAAGAACTCTAATATGGTGTACTTCTTTGAAATCTGGGTAAGCGACTAGCCCACTGAATTTGGGTTCCAATTCCACTAATACTTAGTTATTGCCTTGGCTCTGTTGAAGTACACCATACCCTAATATGTGTGTTTGGGGAGAAATACACCTCATGGCATATGTATGCACTGAAATCCCGATATGAAGCGAGTCAGGTGACTAAAAAAGGACCCTAAATAAAATCACATTTCTGGACCTGGTAAGCAAAAGTAACAAATTAACTATCCTAATTCTTAGCAGAAACATTGACAATCTTAAACTAATACGCTAGCAGTATCTTTGAATTTGTGATGGATGAATGACCAAGTAAACAATGCATCTGAAAAGGAGATGCAACTTGCTTGTATGCACAATGGAGACACTAAACAAGCCACCTTATTGTCCAAATATCAGAAACAATATTGACCCATGGCCTTTCTTTTCTAGGAGTGATTCATAGAAAAAATTAATGGGGCTAGATGTTCAAGGGTCCATTTTAAGGGATTGACTGGGGATGTGCCAAACAAAAACAATGAATAAATGTAAAAAATCTCCAATTTTTTTCCCAAAAAAATCTCCAATGTAACAACTGTGCCCTAATTTTTCCCAAAAAAAATCCCCAATCTAACATATGTAAAAAAATCACCAAAGCACACACAAAGAGAGAGAGAGAGACCTTTGTGGAGTGGGTAATGGTGTTCGGCGGCAGCCGTGGAGTTCGCCGGAGTTGGGGCTTCTGTGGTGGTGGTGGTTATGGAGTTTCAACGGCCGTCAACTGGTGGTGGTTTCCGGCGAAGGGGAGGCGCTGACAGTGGTGGTTGGTGATGAACTGATGGTAGACGTCCTCTCTCTGTCTTCTACTTTTGACTGAAGTGTTTGGTGGATGGGGAATGGGGAAGAAGAAGAAGAACTGCGCGCGCGTTTTGAAATTTTCACGTTTTTTTTTTTTTTAATTTTTACAGCAGACCCCAAAATGACGTCATTTTGGGGCTGTTGTCCATTTTGTTGTCCAATTAGTTGTGTATGTAGCATTACTGTCTATCTATTCCCGAAAAAAGAGTTCTTTCTATACCTCCTTGTCACTATCCTACAAGTCTCTCCAGCCCTTCTTCCACCGCCGTCGTTCTACTACACCAGTAAGTAATCCTCAACGTCCAGTTCTGTGATTTAGAAATAGTTGAACTTAGACGCCATAGTCTATAGGGATCTTTACCTATTATCTATTTGTTTGCCAAAAGAAAATGGGGTTCGTCTAATTTTTCTTTTCCTTGTTTTTATCTTAGAATTGAAGTAGTTTTCCCAGAGAGAATGATATTAACCGCAATGGGTCATTTGTTCACTGTACCTTCGCTTTTCTTTCTTTCTTTTTTACTGTACTTTTCAGTTTTTGCTTCTGTTGAAGTTGGTAACAAACGTGGGGTATTTGAGGAATGCCCATAAGGTGTTTGGTAATATGTCTATTTTTGGAGGTCTGAGGTGGTAGGGAGTAAAATTTGATCGTTTCATTTTGCATCTCAAAAGACAGAGGTAGTTAAAAAAGTTTATGTAGCATCATCAGCATTTATTCAAGCACATTATAGGCACATTGAGAAAGAGAGGAAAGAAACAGCAGGCACATTACTCTCACAAATCCAAGATTCCAGCTTTGGTAGTGCGGTCTCTTATGGTTTGGAGGGGCCAAGCTTATAATTTCGTAATTATTTTGCCAATTCTTATTGAGATATGAAGGTGTTATCGTTGGGTGCGATCGTCTCCTATACAAAACACACAAACAGTCACACACACACACACTCAAAAAGGAAAGATCTTCTAAAGATTTAGTTTTAGTTCAATCTCCAGATGCCATTTATTATTCCCTGAGCAACCATTTTAACGGCCCCACAGAACTCTGATTACAAGTAATTTCCATATAAGAAACCTAACAAACCAAACAATATTAACAATATGATAAGAAAAGGACTCCTTAATTAAAAATCTGAAAAGGACTCCTTAATTAAAAATCTGAACTGGAACTCCTTGTATACAAAAGAACCAAATTCACAAGTCTTAAGCAAGTCATCCTAAGCATTAGGCAATACCTTATTTCGTTATTATACATATCGGTGGATGCTACACATACATGCGTTTATCTGTATAAAGTGACACTTAGCCTGAGAGAAAAGCGTTTAGATTAGCCTGAGTCTTGTGTTTCCAGTGACAAAATGCATTTTTCTGCATTTTTTTGCTTCTGCTTATGTTAAGTATAAAATTCTGGTAGACTTAAATTTGTGAAGACGACCTTGACTCTAGTGGTCCTCATGCTCAGGAATCTTAGAAATGTTGTTGAGAACAATCTGGACGCTAAAGAGCAGAGTCAATGTGGGTTTCCTGTTGGTAATGAGACGATCTGTCTCAGTTTCAAGCATAGCTGCAATAGACATGGCTGCTAAAGATGGTGAACTCAGGGTCTTTGTAGTTGCAGGAGAGGTTTCTGGGGACACTATTGGTTCCCGTCTCATGGCTTCTCTGAAAACACTCTCTCCATTTCCTGTCCATTTTGCTGGTGTGGGCGGGTTAGCTCTCTCTTTTCTGTTATTGTGTGTGACAATTATATGATGAATATACATGTTTCAATTGCCAATATTTCTTTTTCTGGTGTGTCGGTTTCCAAACTGTAGCTGAAGTATTACTGCTTTAACTGGATGATAGTCTGTTCGTCATTATTTTCACATTCTAATTGCAGTTTTGTCCATATGCTGTCTCTATCACACCATTTCAATTAGATAATCATTGACCAGTAAATAAGCAGTTGAATGGTGGCTTGAGCTTTTTTAGGGCCCAAACTTTCTGACATAAGAGCTCTTAGATTTAAATTTGTTTCCACTTTCCATCACCTTTTCCTCAGCTCCAAATATTTTGCTCTAATATGTGCAAGACTGTGTCTGTTCATTACTCACTTGGCATTGAAGTTACATTAGATAATGGTTAGACGCTATTTCCTATTCATTTTACTTTTCACTTTTTTCTATCTTTAAGGGACTGCAAGATCTGAAGGTTTGTTCCATTGTTTTGCCGCCTTTGTTCAGGTCCATGATGTCCAAGCAAGGGTTAAAATCTCTGTTCCCTATAGAGGATATTGCAGTAATGGGGATCTGGGAGTTGTTGCCACATTTGAATACGTTCAGAGTGAGTACTGAGCGAGAGTACATTTTTGTGCACTGCCATATTTGGATGTTAATTTGTTTTTTCCTCGAAGTAGAGTCTTAATGTACATCCACTTGGACACGATGCTTACGGCAGTTTTTCTAATGGCAGGTTAAACTGAAGGAAACAGCACAGGCTGCACTTTTGTTCCAGCCTCATGTTGTGGTGACTGTGGACTCCAAGGGGTTCTCATTTCGTCTCCTAAAGCAGTTGCGCGGTAATTTTATCTTTAAAGTTTGGATTCCAAAATAAGTGATAAGGATTTCACTTATGAAAACCAAAACATGGGGTAGGAAATTGGGGAAACACTTTTTGCAGCTAAATACAGTCAGCAGGGATTGTTCAGCCCTCCACACTTCCACTATGTAGCACCATCTTTTTGGGCATGGAAAGGGGGTGAAGCAAGGCTTAAAGGGCTATCTGAGTTTGTGGACCATGTCTTGTGCATACTACCATTTGAGGGAGAAATTTGCAGATTGAACGGACTAGCTGCAACCTTTGTGGGCCACCCCATACTTGAAGATGTTTTGGAGTTGAATTTGGTACAACTGCGTGTTCTACTATTAGAATTGGTGATGTTTGTCATTCAGTTGCTATGTTAGGATGTCAGAATCGTGCAGTCATTTAACTTCCATTTTACTTTAATTTCCATTGTGTTGACTTTTGCCTAATATCTTATGTATTGGTTTGAGTACTTAATTGTGGAGGGATTTTATCTTCAGGAGAAGAATGATGTTGAAAATGGATGGAAGGTGCAAGGAAATCCTGAAGCATTTCGAAGTAAACATGTGATATCTTCAGGTAATGCAATTCTAAGCCCTATTTTGCATAGGAGCCAACTCTCAGTTTCTCTCTTTAAGGCTGGGTTAGTTGACCATGTAGTCTTCACCGTTTATCGTGTTTATATTTCCATGTACCATGGTTTTGGAGAAGAGCTAACTAGATACGAACCCAGATTTTTCGTTATTTGCTATGGGTATTTCCTAATGATGCCCCTGTTGATTTTATGCAAATTACTTGGCCATTATCACAAGATTTATGTACTCCTCTTTATGTTGCGTGACTTGCGTCTGCGTGTCTGTATTTTCTCCATTTTCATCCCTGTAAGTTACGCAATGCCTCTTAGTGGAAAATTGTTAGTATTAGTTTGTTTACATACTTGAGACCCTCGTTATAATATTTTTAATCATTGATTTTACCTTTGAAAGGAGCCACAATCATTTCCTTGCTTCCTGGAAGCAGATTGCAAGAGGTAACCCGCATGCTTTCAATTTTCTTCGATGCTGTGAAGCTATTAAAAGTCCGTTTTCCAGAGTTGATTATGGTAATCCATGTGGCACCTAATAAGCACGTGGAAGACTATATCAACAAAGTTGTTCATCTGTGCCCTTTACCCGTGATTTTGATTCCAGGAGGATCACCGCAAATGAAGTATAATGCATTAAGTGTAAGACCTCTGCATTCTTTCTCCAATGTACTGTTGATAAGTGAATACCAATCGTACACAACATAGAGTAAGAATGAAGGGAATATTATCGAGTTAATCAAGTTTGTTTCGGTAATTGTGATCTCCAAACAATTGAACTTGTTTGGATCACATGTCAACTAAATGAAAATAGGGTGACAAGTAATGACATGAAATGCACATCATGGTGGAAAAACATGGGTAAATAATCTCGTGAGTTGTATTAAAGGAAATATGACCAACAGACGTACTCCTCATAATAAAGTATTCCTATCGAGTTTGTTCAACCTCTATTGCTTAAGAAAGATGATTTCCTCATATGCTGGATTTTCCATATGCATCGAGTCACAAGGGCCATTACACTTGGATAACTTGCCGATAGACAGTATTTACTGGGGTTCCTTGGTACTGTCTTATTTTCCCTCTCATCCTTCTCAGTAGCGTGGCACTTTTGTTTAGATTTTTAATTGTTGGTGCCTTTGTGGTTTACTATGTTTGTCATATGACAAGGCCATTAGGCTGCCGCTGTGTCTATGATCCGCCATTAGGGGCCTACAGCTTTACATGTGTTACAGTACAAATATCAGAACTTAATGGTTGATACGTTAGGCCCTGTCTAAGATTACGGTGCTTTATTAGACGTGTACTGATACTTTGCACTGTTAAATGGTATGCAGGCGAGCACCATTGCTTTATGTACTTCTGGGACAGTGGCTATGGAAATGCAACTCGCACGGTTGCCATGTGTTGTTGCCTATCGAGCCCATTTTCTAACTGAATGGTTGATACGTTACAAGGCAAAAGTACCATACATCTCCCTTCCCAATATACTTCTGGATTCGTCTATAATTCCTGAAGCTCTGTTTCAAGCATGCACACCTTCGAAACTGGCATCATTGCTCATGTAAGAATTTTTTTTTTTTTTGCCCCATGCTCATTGATTTTCATCTGTTTTCTGGGTTTAGTTGTTAAGTACTACATAAATACTAAATTGCAAAGCTCTAAACACTGAATTACATGAGTTGGTGGACTACGATTACTTAGTCTATTCATTGTTGTCAAATCGTGAATCGAATCGAGAATCAAAAGGTCCAGTTGCGAATCGTAATTGAATCGAAGCGTGATCGCTCCGATTCAGTCATTTTCTAAAAAATGAATAAAAAAGGTAGATTTCAATTTTGAATCAATAAAATTAATGTTTAAGAAGATAAATAGATGATGAAGTGGTCTAAATAGGCAAGACACTTGCTTTTATAGCAAGGGATGTGGTTGACGTCTTCCCAACAGGTGCAAAGCCCAAACTTTTTCGAGTACAATCTTTTGAAAAGTGTCATGGAAGCTTCTGAAAAGAGAGTCGACCTTTTATATGCCAGAAAAAATTAAAGAAAACCCTGCAATTTATCAATTATTTCATTTTGGCCCACATGCAAAACATGGGTTTAAAAGTGAATTGAATTGTATGATTCTTACGATTCGATCCATGATTCACCGATTCAGTGTACGATTCTTTTACACCTGCGATTCATAGTATCGGTTCGTATTGAAAACACCCTGAATCAAATCGAATCGTATGATTCGAATCACGAATCGCACAATTTCGATAACTATGAGTCTATTTGCCTCAACTGGCTGCTCTTCATTTTTAGCTTCAAGGGGGCTCATGAATCGCTTGGTAAATATTATTGCGATGACTGTTGAAAGATAATGCTCCCTCCTCATTTCATTTGTCCATCTTTACAAGTTGGGATGCTAATACTACGTTTTAACTGTGGTGCTATATGTCACTAGCACACCTGGTTCGCCGACCTATAGGGGTTCCTATAGTGACTCAAGTCACTACATCCCTATAGTGGCCTCAATTATGGGCCCTCTGAAATCGTCATTTAGGATCGGAACCGTTTATTTTTTTAGGAATGTTGAGCACATGAAGAGTACAAAAAATTATGGGCATCAGAGAGTAGTAGACACAATTGAGACATTTGTCTTACACTGTATTCTCTAAAGGATATTGGCCATCCATATTTTTAGTGTTTGACCATATGGCTACCAATATCCAATTAGTTTGTTTTTTTACATGATCTATTCAACATCCCCGACAAATTGTACGGTTCCAATCCCACATACAGATTATAGAGAGCCAACAATTGAGGTCACTACGATAGTGACTTTAGGTCGCTCCGGGTAACCCAAATTCTTATTCGGTGCACAAAGATAGGGTGCAGTTAATTATATGTTTCAGTATCCCAAATGCTATCGTTGTGCTATATGTAGTACTCATAAGCTAACATTGATATTGCAGGGAAGTAATACAAAATGAAGGCCTTCGAGAAGAACAGATTGTGGCTGCTGAAAAGGTTATTGAATTGTTACTCCCTTCGGAAAGAACTATTTGCAATCGGACACAGAAGGAATTGAAACCATTGTTGCCAGAATACACCCCAAGTATGATTGCTGCATTTACTGTTCTATACTCTATTAGGACATGATGACTAGATTTTCATACGTCATGATGTAAATTGAACCATCTCCCGGCTTTTTTGTAGTCGTTTTGTAGAAACGTAAATGTTTTATCGAGGTTGAGGGTAGTCGAAATATAGACTGATAATGTCACATGTTATGATCGTCAATGTTCTCTTTACGAAACCTTTTGGTATCAAGCAACCAAGGGAATGAAAACTTTTGGTGTGCTAAACAATGAACGCTATTACCAGGTACTAATATTTTTCGAGTCTTTGACTTGTTCAGCTGGAATTGTTATGCGATACGATACGACGAACGTAAAAGTAAATTTAGCTTAACGTTATCATTGCAACAGCACATGTAAACCATTAGTCCAATATTGTATTTTAGTCTAACAATGCAGCCCAAAATGTTTAATCATTCAACCACGTGGTTCTTTGTATACCCAGATAATTTAGCCAATTTTCGACGTGGGACAGTGTGTGACAAACTCCCCACCTTTACATCATTCCATCTCGGCAAGGTTGAGCACTGGATCACCACGTTTTACCAGGGTCTTTTTACTAGTGGCCAAAGTCGATAAAAACCTTTTTCATCATTCCCCTTGGCTTCTCCTTGGGTCTTTGCGAGATTGAACACTTGAGTCACCACAGCCTCAGATGCCACCGGCATAGTCTCATGTAAACCACTGACTCAAAATATTCTATGCTCTTGGGTGCACCGCTACGTCGTGTCTCAATGTCTTTCCACATTACATTTTCGTGGTGTCCTCTGTGGCAGTGTTTCGAGACCATGAAATAATTTTTCATACTTATCGGGTGCAGGTAATCTTGGAGATCCATAGCCTTCAGTTATAACCCATTTCTAGGGTAAACACTTGTCCAGCCAATGTTTTCTAACCATATTGTTTTACAAACTGAACCTCACATTACAAACTCCCAACTTAGTAAAATGCCTGAGCCATTCATTCTTGAAAATCATCAGAATTATCACAAATTAGTAAACTACCTCTCCCTATAAATACCGACATCTACACCCCCAATAATTAGCACACTCTGACAATTAGCAACTTATATTGTTGCTAATTAAGAAATTATCCGGCGATCAATCTCAGCAACAATGGCTTCGTCCAAAGGAATTGTGGTGTTCTTCCTCGGAGCGCTCCTTCTGTGCTCACTCATGGTGACTTCAGAAAGTACCAAGTACATCGACTACGGAGTTATGCACCATGATCCGATTTGGAAGTATAAGACCCCGACTCCAGTCAATCCATATCATAGGGGATGCAATAAGATTGACCGTTGCCGCGGTGGAGGAAAGTAAAACAAAGACAAAGTGCTTTGAATCATTGCTATATTTCTTCTAACAATAACAATTTTACTATAGCAAATGTTGCGAATTTCTCTTATTTCTCGTTATCACGAGTGAAATGTTGTACGAATGTATGTAAGGACATTTTTGTTGTACAGACATTTTGAAAGTCCATATTAATATAAAGTGAGTAATTTTTGTTGAAACTTTTGATCAGTTGCATCGTTTTGACTTTATAGTGCCTATTGGTGATTTTTAAAGAGTGAGATTATGGCTTCCCAATTCAAATCTCAAAAATATATATATAATGATCGTCAGTAGCTAACGATGAACTACGCGTTCAACTCATTTACACACAAACATTCGGGACCTTGGATGTTATGAATCACAGAAAACAAACCAGAGAAATAGAAGAAAAAAAAAAACATTATGGGTCCGAGGTAAACAATAGAAAAGAGGAAACAAGTGATCAAATGAATTACTTCACCCAATTAATTAGGTCCGTGGTCATACAGACAAGATTTGTCACAAAATGGCAAAACCATTAAGGGCATACCACGGATGGGCCAGTTCGAGCTGAGAGCATCGGATGCGAGCCATAATGTGTTGTAAGTTTTCAAGAACAAAAGAGGACCCTTTTTTGAAGCTAAACTCTATTTCTAAGGGACCTTGGTTTTCTATTTCCATTTTTGTAAATTGTAAATTCTTTATTTATATCCCCTCTTCCCTCCATCTCCATTTAACTGCTTCAATTGAAATTGTGTAGATCAAGTTTCAAATTCAATACGGAAAATGCTACAGTACACATTCTTCACCTAAAAAATTTGTTGGCTCTTTTTACGAATTTTTATGGCTCCTTTTATGAATTTTTTTGGCTTATTTTATGTTTGGTGTACGGTACACCCTCACGAACAGTAGTGGTCCTGGGGCAAGACCCAGTAGACAGTGGTCTTGTGCCTCCCAAAGAGGCATATTTTTTAGGGACTCCAAGTACTTATAGTTTTTATACTAGGTTAATAAAAAAAATGCCCAAAAACTACAACGCAACTTACTTAGGCTCCAAAATTACAACCCAATTTACTAAGGGCTCTATAAGTTTTAAAAAGTTGAGTCCAATTGCATTCAATGATAAGAGGGAATAACAATCAGATTTTTTAAATCCATTTAGGAAAATAACGATTCTCTCTCTCTCTCTCTCTCTCTCTCTCTGCCCTAAAACAATTTTTTTGGCAACTTATCTCTCTTGAAATTATAGCACTTTTAAATGTGAAGAGCCTCAAATTGATAATTTGGTTGGGGCCTCGAGAAACTCAAGCCCAGTCTGCCTACGAATTTCGTGGCTTACTTTATGAACCTTTGTGTTCCAATATATGAATTTTTGTGGTTGTTTACATATGAATTTTGTGGTTACTTTGATGAATTTTGTGTCTTACTTTTACAAATTTTGTTTGAGCTTGTTTCGGTGCACGGTTCCATTCCTTTCAATTTCAAACGTGAAAAACACACGTGTAGTTAGGGAGAGTGAGGAAGAGTAGTTTCCACGAGTTTAGGTCTGAAGAACAAGCTTAAATGGAAGATTTGGCGACAAACAGGACGTCGGAGAGATTGACGGCGTGGTAAGGTGGCGGTGTGATGGATGAGAGAGGGTGGAAGAGATAAGGGTAAAAGGTGTACCCAGCGGGTCAATCGATCTGCCCAAACAGACCAAACCAAACTGTTCGCGAAACCACTCGAGGTATGTTACGGATGGATGTGGATCATTATATTCTAGTTTTGGCGGATTCGGTTTGGATTCGATATGTCCAATAGCCCTTCTCTACTCCCTTTATTCGCCCGATCAGCAATCGAACCGACCTAGCTAAACCTCACTCACGAATGGGTGCGAAAGGAGAATACGACAATCCGAGACGAGCGGATTGGTTTCGGAACTGAACCGATCCCGCCCAAAATAGATCCGTGAAAACTCCTAAGGGTAATAATGGTGGTGGTAGTAGGGATAAGGTGATAGGATAGGTTAACTATGGAGGAGAGAGAGAGAGAGTAGAGTTAGGGTTTATAGGGTCAGGAACATGCATGATCAGAGACGGAGCCAGAAATTTCACTACGCTGGGGCAAATTATTTTTTCAGAATACTTTGCAGGGGCGACTCTATACAATTCATAGGAAATTTTTTCTTTTTTCTATATAATACTAGAGGTTTGTTTTTTTTTTATCTTGAAGGGGCGACCGCCCCTACTGACCCCCCTTTGTCTCCATCCCTAAACATATGGGAGGAAGAGAGAGTTAAAGGTTGAATAAGTTAAGATTTTGATGATTGGGTTTTCTAGTGTAGTTTTAGGTAATTTAGGGTTTTTTTATAATTAATTTTTATTAAAATTATTAATCATAACAATAATCCTTAAAATAATAGTAGAACTTCCCGAATAAAATAGGGTCGAAAATCCACATTATTACAATCCCACTGCACCTTTGTCAGGGTCAAGACTAAGGTCTCACCATGTACATGTTAGTAGTATTAAGAGTATGTTTACCATCAATAAGAGGTTATGGAGACTTGAACCTGGGCCTTGTTCAACCAAATCCGAAATTCCAACCAAGGACCCAACTCTTATTGACGGAACCATCGATTTTCTGCTCAGGTAAAGGTAGCCTTCATGCAGTTTATGTACATGAAGTACTTGTTCGCTATCCATGCATAATCGAGTAATCATCTTATAGCCTGCGCAGGAGTTTATGCATGGAGTAATTATTCCATGCTCTTTGGGCACCGCCAGTTGGTGTCTCAACATCCTTTTTCACGATACATTTTCGTGGAGTCACATTTTCGTTGGGTACATGCAATCTTGGTCCTTGGAGGTCCATAGCCTTCATTTACAGCCCATTTATAGGATAAATACTTGTCCAGCCAATGTTTTCTAACCATATTGTTTTACAAACTGAACCTCACATTACAAACTCCCAACTTAGTAAAATGGCTGAGCCATTCATTCATGAAAATTATCCCAATTACCACAAATTAGTAAACTACCTCTCCCTATAAATTCCGATACCTACATCACCAATAATTAGCGCACTCTGACAATTAGCAATACATGGTGTTGCTAATTAAGAAATTACCCGGCAATTAATCTCAGCAACAATGGCTTCGTCCAAAGGAATGGTGGTGTTCTTCCTCGGAGCGCTCCTTCTGTGCTCACTCATGGTGCCTTCAGAAAGTATTAGGTACATCAGCTATGACGCTTTGCACCGTGATCCGATTTGGAAGTTTAAGACCCCGGTTCCAGTCAATCCATATCATAGGGGATGCTCGAAGATTGACCGTTGCCGCAGTTGAGACAGGGTCGAAGACACGGGAAAGTAAAAAAGAGACAAAGTGCTTTGAATCATTGCTATTTTTCTTCTCACACTAACAATTTTACTATAGCAAATGTTGCGAATATCTCTTATTTCTAGTTGATCACGCGTGAAATGTTGTATGAATGTATCTAAGGCAAATTTGTTTGTAAAGACATTTGGGAATATTAATACAAAGTATTTTTTGTTGAAACTTTCGATCAGTTGCATCGTTTTTTCTTTATAGGGCCACTTGGTGATTTTTAAAGAGTGAGATAGGCTTCCTTCTCAATTCCAATCTCGAAACTAGACATGTGAACTACGCGATCAACTCATCAACACACAGACAGTCAGAATTTTGGATGTTACGAATTGCAGAAAACGAACCAGAAATATAGAAGCAACAAAACCATTATGGGTCCGAGGTAAACAGTACAAAAGAGGAAACAAGTGATCAAATGAATTACTTCACCCACTTAATTAGGTCCCTCATACAGACAAAATTTGTGACAAGAACAAAAGATGGGCCAGTACGAGCTGAGTGCATCGGATGCGAGCCAAATATCAGTTAGTACTGTGTTGTACTTAGGTTTTCAAGAACAAAAGAGAACCCTATTTTGAAGAACCCTTTTTCTAGTTGTGTATTTCCATATTTGTAACTTCATTTTTTTTCTCTCTTCCCTCCTCCATTTAACTTCTTCAGTTGAAATTGTGTGGACCAAGTTTGACATTCAACATGGAAAATGCTACTGTACACGTTCTTTCACACACACACACAAAAAAAAGGTTTTGGTTCCCTCTTCAAATTTTTGTGGTTTGTTTTATGTTTTTGGTGTTCAGTACACCCTTACAAACATTAGTGGCCCTGGGGCAAGGCTCAGCAGGCAGCAGGCAGCCGTCTGGGGACTCCCAAAAAGGCCTAATTTTGGGGGCCTCCAAGTACTAGTAGTTTTTATACTAGGTTAGGAAAAAAAATATGCCCAAAAACTACAACCCAACTTACTTAGGCCCAGCTCCCACAACGAGAGTTCATTAAATTCCCAGTAAATTCCCAGTAGGTCTAGAAAACCAATCCTTAATTCCCATTAAGGATACACTCAATTTTTAATTACCTCTAAGTACAATCTCATTATTAAGCTTTACCGTTCTACCCTTGAAACACATATTTACACTTTACTCCACCTCCCACTCCCCAACTCCACCCACCATCCACTTCCGGCCGACGAACTTTTTTGGCCGACGAATTTTTCCGGCCGGTGAATTTTTCCGGCAACTGCAAATGTGCAAAAAAAAATTGCTTCAAACAAATTTTTGCTGCGAATTTGTAAAAAACATTGTGAATTTCTATAAAATAGGATAAATCCCCATGGATTTGTATAATTTTCTTTGAGAATGTGTAAAAAACTGTATTGTTGATGTGAAACACGATCTAAACATTGATTGGCTGCGAATTTTTCTTTGCGAATTTTTTTAAAAGATTGGCTACGAATTTTTAAAAAGTTCATTTTAAATGATTCCTGGGTCGTCTTTTGCAGTAAAGACTAATTGTGGATATTGAATTAACAAGATCGAAAAAAATACAAGCTGCGAATTTCTAAAACTTACTGCTGCGAATTTTTGAAACTTCGATTGCGAATTTCTTAAACCTTCTCGTCCACTTGCACAAAGGAGATCTCGTAAGCTCTGGTAAGGATCAAAGGAGCTCTGGTCCTCTTGCTTAACAAATTAAGAACTCTCAAAATCGCTGCGAATTTGTAAAAAATACTACGAATTTGTAAAAAATTACTGCGAATCGCTATAAACAGGGACAAAAACAAGGTCATTTCTCCAAAATAGAACCCTACGAATTTTGTAAAAAAACATTGCGAATTTGTAGAGCCCACCACTTTTTTGACAGGAATCTGGAACATAACTGAAGAATCAAGAAATTTTGCTGCTTCTTCCCATAAGCTTTCTTCCTTCCACTGTGATGTGCTCACTCAAGGAAGAAAACCCATCTACTGCCGGAGATTGAAAGAGAAAAGAAGATAGATTTAATGGGAAGAGAGAGTGGGGAGAGATGAGACTTTAATTTCCTTGGTCAGAAAGACTTTAATTTCCTTGGGAACAGACGAATGGGTGGCAGTGCAATAGTCTTGTCTTTCCTCTTTTGGACAAATGGGAGGGTGACACATGTCCTAGGCATGATGCAATACAGTTAGCAAACAGTCTGGGTCAAGCGAATTGTGGGGCTGGGTTTTGACCGTGCGGGGTAATTTTGGTAGAAACGCCCATACTTACCTGGGCGGTGCAAATGAATTTTTTGTTAGGCCTCGTGGTAATAGTGTCGCGCGTGGAAGACCGGCCCTTAAATCGTTCTCGAGAGTTTGGGTTTGGGGGTGTGTATAAAGGGTCCATTTCACCTCTTCCCTAGACAGCAATTGCGTAGGTGAGTGCATGAGGGGAATTACCCTCTTGTCCCCATTAAAAAAAAAAAAACACTATGTCTTTGCTCGCTCCATGTGTGCAAAGACAATTGTATGCAAAACTACAGTTGTATGCAAAACTACAGCACAATTTACTTAGGACTCATTAAGTTTTAAAAAGTTGAGCCCAATTGTATGCAATGATCGAAGGAAAAAACAATCAGATTTTGAAAATCCATTTAGATAAAAAAAAAAATTGATTTTCTCTCTCTCTCTCTCCCCGCCCTAAAACAAATTTTTTGGCAATTATATTTCTTGAAATTATAGCACGTTTAAGTGAGAAAGGTCTCAAATTGATGATTTGGTTGGGGCTTCAAGAAAACTCAAGGCTGGTCCTGCTTAAGAAATTCGTGGCTTACTTTACCAACTTTTTGTGGCCCAAGATATGAATATTTGTGGTTGTTTAACACATGAATTTTGTGGTTACTTTTACGAATTTTGTGGCTCACTTTTACAAATTTTTGTGGTGTTCTTTATTATCTTTTTATGGTTCAAAATACGGATTTTGTGACTTGTGTGGCTCAAAATACGAAGGGCACACCGTGCACCCTTTTTGGGGCATGTTTACTATAGCTTGACTTATTAAATATTTTCATAACACACCCAACAGATGCACGCAATTTCTTCTAGGTCATCGACGGGGTTACACTCCAGTATGGATTTGCAAACTTGCTAGAACAAAATCACATAATTTCAAGAATCTTTCGGATTTCTCCAAAAGCTTATAGAATTATTCTAGAATTGCTTTCTGGAGAACTCTTTTGCACCCTATAGATAGGGAGAGGGAACAAACCCAAATCAAAGAGGCAGGAGACCCCTCCCCCTCCCCCAAATTAAAACCCCTGTTTACCTTTTCTCCATATCCATCGCAGCCAAATCAAAAAGTTCCTAGAACGCCGAGGAACAATCTCTCTCTCTCTCTCTCTCTCTCTCTCTCTCTCTCTCTCTCACGCCCTCCAAATTATAAAAGAATATCCATTAATAAAATCCACGTGGATGGTCAACACGTCCACGGCCACATTGAAGTCCAAATAGAAAAGTCAAGTCAACAACATAATACATTAAAGTCTATGGGTACCCGAGTCCCAAATATACACATACATAGGTTTTAAGTGAGTTTACAATCCATCGTCAAAAGAGAAAACGTAAATAAGTTACAAAATCATCTTGACAAAAACACTACTTCGAAGATGATGATATAACTCTTCCATGAGCCTTTCAAAAATAATGCATGCAAGCACTTCAAGCACTCCATGATCATGGTCCTTGATGGGCACCTGAAAATATTATAGGTTGAGCTACACTAGCCCAGTAGAGAAATATCTAAAAATTCTAAGTGAAATGAAATGTACATGAGTAACAGACAAAGAAAACATAAACCATGAAACAAAAGTTGAGAGAGAGAGAGAGAGAGAGAGAGAGAGAGAGAGAGAGAGAGAGAGGGAGTATGTTAAAGTTAAGGACTAGAAAACAACACATAGGCTATTGGGTTCCATCTACTATCGTCTCTTGTGCTTAACTCATGCCCGACTCGTACCCGACACACCACAAGTGTCCTACACGTTTACCATATGTATCTCATTCCTCTTAATCATTTCATTATTTTCCGGGCATGCCATATAGGCCCCGTGCCATTCCGGGCATACCCTTTTCGGGCCCAGTGCCATTCCGGGCATACCCTTTTCGGACCCCGTGCCACTCCGGGCATACCCTTTTCGGGCCCCGTGCCAATCATTTCATAATCACATTATCACTTATCAATACATAGTCCCAACTAGATGTCCCATGTGACTCACATAACACTCAACCTTTTCCATGTGTCCCGGACTCTCTACTCATCCCTAGTGCGCGCAAAACACCAATGTGTGAACCGTGTCCTCACGAAACTCATCTTTAATCGCAAAACAAGTGTCATCATTCATCCCTCAATATCAAAGAGTACCAAAGTGTTGCTAAGGTAGAAAAAGTCCTAATATAAGTGATAAACATGTTTAAGGACCAAACAAGTGCTTGGGGGTGGGCCAAAACAACATAAGAAAAACCGCCCATGAAGCTGTCAAAACCGCCCAGGCGGCCAAAAATCCCGCCCGGGCGGGTTTTCCAGAGAGCAACCCGAAAAAGTGCAGAAAATGAAACTTTTGGGGATTTTGCTACACAACTCCAAATTGAATGATTCCAAAGCCAAAAATCAATGGAATTGGATGGAGAATGACAATTTAACACTCAATTTGATCAAGGAAACATCAATAAACAAAAATCAAGCATTTACCCAAAGATTTGGATGAAAAATGGGGTTCCAAATGGGTTCCCTCAAATCACAAGCCAATACATGAAATTGGTGCAAGATTAAGACCAAGTAGCAATCAAATTGAGTGAGGAATCACTCATCAACTAAGGGATAGCATGCAATAGCTCAATTTGGGAACAAAACAAGAGTTTATCAATGAAATACACAAGACACAAGCTTATGAATCAACCAAGAGTCTATATACACACACACACACCACATTTACACTTAAAATAGTTGGATATTTCCCTACCTCAAGTGAAGACTTGCTCTAGCTCAACCCAAAAACGAATTTCTAGATCCCCAATTTGAGCAATCCCATTTTTGGCCCTCCCGATGTGAAAAGATGGTACTCCGAGCTCCCAAACACGCGTAGATGATGAATCTTTGGTCAATTTGTGAAGAAGTTTGATGATGAGGGAGTAATTTGAGCTCAAAGGAGCAAAAATGGAGGAGAGGAGGAGGAAGGGCTGATTTTTGGTAGAAGAGGAAGATGATATATCCCTCTCTATACACACACATATAAATACATAGGGACAATTACACCCCAAGCCCCAAAGTGGCTTGTGTAAACCAATTTAACCTCATTCCACTTATATTACACTTCACCTCATCACTTATGCATATATCACATTTTCTCACATTACCCCAACATTATTTTCGGAAAAAGATATAAAGACACGGGTCCTTACACTCTCTCTCTCTCTCTCTCTCTCTCTCAATTTTCTTCCTATAATGAAGTTAAAACTTGGCTTCAAGTCATGTTATTGAAGCATCTTTAGGCCTTGTGGGGCATGTTTACTATAGCTTGACTTATTAAATATTTTCATAACACACCCAACAGATGTGCAAAATTTCTTGTTGGTCATCAAAGGGTTACACTCCAGTATGGATTTTGCAAACTTGCTAGAACAATGTCGCATAATTTCAAGAATCTTTTGGATTTCTGCAAAAGCTTATAGAATTATTCTAGAATTGCTTCTGGAGAATGCTTTTGCACCCTATAAATAGTGAGGGAACAAACCCAAATAAAAGAGGCAGGACACGCCTCCCCCTCCCCCAAATTAAACCCATGTTTACCTCTTCTCCGTATCTATCTCACCAAATCAAAGAGTTCCTACGACGCCGAGCATCAATCTCTCTCTCTCTCTCTCTCTCTCTCTCTCTCTCTCTCTCTCTCTCTCTCTCTCTCAATTTTCTTCCTATAATGAAGTTGTTACTTGGCTTCAAGTCATGTTACCGAATCGTCATTAGGCCTTGTGGACTGAAAATTTCGTGAAAATCAAAAACTTTGAAAGTGAATGGACAAGGGAAAAAAATCTTCAAAAAAAGAGGACAAGAACTATTTCCTTGCAACTCCAAAATCATGAAAAATTGGAATGCAAACGAATACTAGAAAGAAAAAGAAAAAAAAAAGAAAAAGAAGAAGAAGAAAAAAACAACTTCCTCTGTAAATGGACTTGGTAAAATTTGAGTTTTCTTTCTTATTCCTTTGCAAATGGAAAAATCAGAGAGCCCCCTCCCCTTTGATTGTTTGTTTATGCAAGACATGAATAGCTCAAGTCCTCTTGTGTATTGCATTGGGATTCTGATTTCATTTTCCCCCTTATTTGAGTGTTCCAATTTTCAACACCCCCCACCCCCTCGACTCTCTAGTGCCCAAATAAGGGGGAAAATGAAATCAGAATCCCAATGCAAAACGCAAGAGGACTTGAGCTGTTCATCTCTTGCATAATCAAACAATCAAAGGGGAGGGTGGTCTCTGATTTTTCATTTGTAGAGGAATGAGAGGAAAACTCAAAATTTTACCAAAATCCATTTACATGCAGGGGGCTCTTTTTTTTTTTTCCCTATTGTCCATTCACTTTCTAATTTTTTCGTAGTTTTGGAGTGGCAAGGAAATAGTTCTTATCCTCTTTTTTCGGAGTTAATTTTTTCCTAGTGTCTATTCGCTTTCAAATTTTTTGATTTTCTTGAAATTTTCAATCCACAAGGCATTATTTGCCTTTTTCAATTCCTAGTGTGATTTTATCCTGTCTTCAAAACAATCTATGACCAAAATCATGATCCACACAAAGCCTAAAGATGCTTCAGTAACAATCACAGAACATCCCATCCTTCAAGGGTAGATTCTTCCATCACCCTCTTCGTAGTAATTTTATGAGGATGTTGGTAATCTATGGTTTAGAAAATTCTTGTTGCAGTTTGGTTTTGTGAAGAGCTCTTTCATCCCCAACAAGAGGAGCAACAACCTTTGGATTCATCAAGTACAAAAGCCAACAAGAAGCTCAAATGGCAATCGCTAAGACCAACAACCTTTGGATTGACAACAGAAGTCTTATCGTAGAACATTCAAGGTACAATAACTTCTAGGGCTCAAAAAATCTCAATCCCAAAAAAAAAACTCTATCCCCGTCATAGAGATTGAAAACAAACATTCTACTAGTTTCAAACCCAATTTGGAATCAATTATCCCTTATCCCCCGCAAATTCTTTAAAATTGGAATCAAAGCAACAAATCCCCCTTTAGCTCCCATTCATATGCAGAATTCTCCACCACAACTCAAACCTGGATAGAAGAAGATGAACAATCAAGGCAGAAGTCCAAGCAACGGAATGGCTTACCAAAAGTATAGTGATTAAGATCAAGACCGCAACCACACCTGAAATTATTGTGAAAGCCTTGGAAAACACGAAGTTGTTTGGTATTGAACTTAAATCTATGAGTGGTTTGTCCATTCTTCATTTTTAACTCGATTAAGGAAAGAAATGCTGCAATTTTAAATCCATTGTTCAAAGAATGTTTTGTCTCTTCCAAACCCTGGAATGGTGATTCAGCTAGTTTTCCAAATTTATGCGGACCAAATGTAGGGGGTATGCCGTTGAATGCATGGAATACAACTACATTTAAACCTATAGGTGAAATCTCGGATGATTTTATCAATTCAGATGCGGAAACCACAAAGGATTTATCCTTTGATACTGGAAGAATGCTTATTACAACAGAATGCCACTCAAGGATTGATGAATGGATCAATGTTGTGGTTAATGGAAGAAATTGCACCGTGAAGGTCTAGGAGGAGGGGTGTGATGATCCATTTGAGATTATAATTAAATCTCAAATTGATGCAGGCATCCAAACTGGTAATTCTCTCATCTCCATAGCTTACTCCGAGAGTAATGACAATGACAATGGAAAAGATGATGAGGTGGAAGTCAACAAGGAAGTGAAATCAGCAAATGTTGCTCACAAATTGATTGAATCCACCAAGATGGCTGACCTGGATGCACAGTCAGATAACTACATAGACAAGGAATCTATAACTAATACCTACTCAGGTTTTGAAAAAGGAAGGGCTCACTTAGCCAAGTTAGCTGGAGCTGCTTTAGCTGCTTTTGAGGAGGTAGTTCAAGAGTATTCCATTACTCAAGGCATTTAATGCTACCACAGAGAATTGCTCGGGTCAAGCAAAGATGGGCTCAAAAATCTCAAGCTTCAATCAATGCAAGCAATGGGCCTTCAGAAAATACGCCATTCATTCTAAAATCCTGGTCACTTTTGGGAATTCTAACTTTTTAAACAGACATACAATAACTGCATTCAATAAATGCATTCACATTAAACAGATTCAATAATTTCCAATAATGCCCTTACAATTCAACTTTTGAATGAAATGATTGTTGTTGGTAAAGGGGTTATTTTGGAAGATTGAAAAAATTTTGTTTTGACTGTTCAAAAAGGACTAACAATTTGGAACATCCCAAAATATTATAAATGACAAACAATTTGGATCTGAGGGAGTATTAATATCATGCTATCCAATGCTATATCTAACTCTTAAAAACTAGGTGAATATTCCCCTATTTCACCCAAGTCTAAAGCTACCAAAGTCAGACGTACGAGATTATTACCTGATATTCTTCTAGCAAACATGGATGAAAGCTTAGCCGAAGGTGGTTTTCTCTCAACTCTGTAGAAGACAGTAACCACAATGCCTTTGTCTCTGTTGCAAAAATTGTGAACAAAAATGCCATTATTATTAAGGAATTTGAAGATGTCATCATGGGTGGTAACAAAATGGGTATTCCGTGTATTCCGTATTCGCTTCCTTGAACATGATGGTGGAGCACTAAAAAAGCTAATACAACTTGAGCTGGAGGAGCAAAGGTCCCATATCCAAAACATTGTCAAAATCTAAACATACTTCAAGCAATATCTGGTACTCAAGGTGACTTCTTACTTGATCTAGACAACTTCTTGTATTTTGAGATGAAGAAAGTCTCTTGGAATGTTAGAGGCATGAACAGTACCATCAAAAAAAGATTCATCACCAAACTGATTAATGCGAAGAAACCAGATTGTATTCTACTACAAGAGAGCTTGAACATTTTGATCAATTCAATGCATCAAGAATTTGGTCACCATCATCCCTAGATTTTTATACTTCTAACTCCATCGGAACATCTGGTGGAATCATCTCTTTGTGGAATAATGAAGTTCATGCAGTTGAAGGATCATCAACAGACATTTATCTTCTTGAGAGGCCTATCTTCATAGCCTATCAGTGTGCTTATCTTCATGACATCAACATGCCAATGCTCTTTCGCTGCTGCCTATCAAACCCAGGAATGTTTGCTACCCAGGTTTAGTTATGCTCTTGATATATCTTTGGTTTCAGCTCTCATTTCAATACCAATAGTAGTAAATGATGGGTTAAACTCAAATCTTTGATGCTACTTTAGCCAGAATCTCTTCTGCCGCTGCAATTCTTGACACCAAATCAGTTCAGCTGTCTTTTGTTCTTGGTCTTCCATTTCAATTTCTGCCAATGATAGACATCTCCTTAATTTCTTAATATGCTGCTTGCTCATACATTTATTGGATGATGCATTTTTGAATGATGCTTTTCCTTGAGCTATAAATGATGGGGTACCTACCACCTCGTTCTCTTGATATAGCACTTTGGCTTGAAAGACCTTTTCCTATTCATTTTCAGCTTTTGATGGGGGTTCATTCTTCTCTTGATGCTGCTGCCTGCTAGTGATTGGGTTTTATTGCTGCTTAATCAATCATATATTGGATGATGTGTTGCTGCTGTTGGCCTGTATCCTTCTTCAAATCTTGATGCCGCAACATTGTGTCGTGGCGCTTTTCCTCGGTGGTGGTGGCCTGTATGACTTTATCTTCTCAACTACGCATTGCTAATCTGAGGCGCTGTTTCGATGTTATGATTTATGTCTCTCCTTCTCCTTATCGTTTTTGTGATCTGCTGCTGGTGGCAGTCTTTGATATGATATGTTTTAAGTCATACTTCTCATTTCTCCGTAACTTTGTTTAAGGATTTCGGAATTTAAATTAAGTTACTCCCAGTAAATCTGGATTGAAAATTTTGGAAACTTAAAATAAAACTCCTTGTACTTTTTATTAGGGGTGAAATTAAAACTGGCCAAACCGGAAACACTGAACCAAAAAATTGGTTTGATTTGGGTTTTTCCAGTATTGGTCTAGTTCGGTTTTTAATTTTACAAAAAAAAATTGAACCGGTTCGGTTTCAGTTTTATTGAAGTAAAAACCATCATAAACCCAACCAAAACGTGTATATATACAAACATAAATATAAATTACATATACGTACATAGATGGGTACCAAAAAAAAGAACTTCTTACCACTACTACCCAATATTTGGGCTACAGTATTGTTGGGCTGACTGTTGCTGTGTTACAATTGTTGTTTGGGCGTTTAATTCAGGCCCCGTTAACATTTTATCCCAACCGATAAACTGAAAAAAATCCAGTGAAAATAATATCGGACTGAACCAAACCGAATACCAACTGGTTTAGTTTCGGTTTATATCATCAGAAATCGAATTGTTTGGTTCAGTCCGGAAAAATGCCAAAAGTCAGACCAGACCAAACCGAACCCGATTACATCCCACTTTTTACTTGACTTTTCTTGTAATTTTTAGAAGCTACTCTTTGTTGCAAAGGTGTTTGTTTTTTCCCTCTGGTTGTTTGCTACAGGGTTTTCAACATTCCGCTCCGTAAAACCTGAATTAAGGTTCGTAAATACACACAAAAAAAACTTTCTACAGGAGTACGCATTCTTAAGTCGGATCGTTCCAAGCAATTTTTTCAAAGTCAGTGAAACAACTTGTCTTTAGCTTACTTGACTTAAAGTGCTAAAGCCATTTTGGCTTAAGCCAGTCGCTGCGGAACGGCATAAAATTTTACTCCCTCTGTTTCAAATTGCTCGTCACTTATACTATTTTTGGATGTTTTAAATTGCTTGTCCTGTTTAAAAAGTCAAAACAAAATTGATTCAATCTTTCAAAATAACTCATTTACAACAACAATCATTTCTCTCAAAAGTTAAAATATAAGGGTATTGTTGAAAATTAATGAATCTGTTTAATGTGAATGCATCAAATGAATGCAGTTATTGCATGTCTCCTTAAAAATTTAGAATTTCCAAAAGTGACCAGCAATTTGAAACAGAGAGAGTACTTAATTATCCACTTTCACTCTTAGGAGCACTTGCATTGTTTCTGTGAACTTTAACTTATTATCTAACACCATTCCTACATTTATAACCCATTTCTAGAGTAATACTAGGCTAACCATTAATCTTTTTCTTGAATTTCACCTTCTGTTTTCCTAGAAACTGAACCTCACATTACAAAATCCTAACTTAGTTAAAAAGCCTGAGCCGTTCATTCCTTGTTATCAAAATCACCACAAATTAGGAGCTTCCTCGATCTGCCTATAAATTCCAATATCGGCACTCCCATTGATTACCACACTATCACAATTAGCAACATATATACATTGTTGCTGATTGAGAAATTTTCCGGAGATCGATTAATTTTCGGCAACAATGGCTGCGTCCAAAGGAATGATGGTTTTCTTCCTCGGAGCACTCCTTCTGTGCTCGCTTATGGTGACTTCGGAAGGTACTAGGTACATCAGCTATGGCGCTCTGGAAGGCGATAGGATCCCGAAGTTCAGGCCCCCGACTCCAGCCAATCCATATCAGAGGGGTTGCGAGAAGATCGATCGTTGCCGGAGTTGAGACAGGGTTGAAGACACCGGAAAATGAAATAGAGACATGCATGAAAATCATTGCAATGGTGATTTTCAGAGAGTGACATTTTCAGAGAGTGACATTTCATATTAATAAGAATAAAGGAATACTTCTTAAAACTTGAATTGCATTCTTTACTTTGTAGTGCTAATTAATGGTGATTTTTAGAGAGTGACATTTTTTTAGGTCCCACACGGGTGATCGGAGCCGTATATATTTTTCAAGATAATGTTGACGGGTAACCCATAAAAAAATAAAAAAAAACAACTTGATCGATCGAATATCGGTAAATGCTCCATCCGTTTATCTAGTGTTTGGTTCAAAATCAAAAACTGGATAAACCGATAAAGCATTTACCAATATCAGAATGAGTTGATTTTTTACAACATAACCATTATTTTATAAACGTGAACGGCTTTGATCATCTATTTGAGACCCGGAATGATCCCAAACTAACTGATTTGTACAATTTATGTACATTTTTTCTCTATTATGGTTTGTGTAGATTGGTTTAAGTTTTCTTTGCTTCCTTTATATATGGAATTTGATACGTGGATTAATTATTTTTAAAGATAATAAGTTGAAGTTGGACAACAATCACGATTCAAGCATTCTGAGTTATTTAGTTCAACAAAAAAAAAAAAAAAAAAAAAAAACCACCTCAACTATTGTAGTCCTCAAATGTTTTTTGCAACCAAGATTTTACTTTTAGGGTGAAATTCTGTTGGTTGTAGAAAACCTCAACTATTGTAGTGATCGAAGGTCGAAGGGCCGTTCAGTATCGTGAAAAACCTCAATTGTCGTAGTAAAACGCGAAATGATTCAAAAGTAGTTTTTGATATTCTAACACGCCGTTTAGTGACATGACTTATAAGTTATCACAAAATGGTGTTATGGGTACTGGAAAAAAAATGTATAAAAAATTCTCATTTATGCTCACAACAGATATCAATAACGTGACCGAGTACATAATATTTTGTGATATGGAACAGAATTTTTCAGATAACATTTCCGATTTGCCTTAACATTTCTCATAAGGTGTTGGCTATTGAGTTTCTATTTTTTTGACATCAAGACTTCAAAATTCAACTCTGTAGACCTGTTTGATGTATGGATGGGGCTATGGCATGAGAGAACGAATGTGGTGGGGGGTTTGGTTTGGTTTATTTTTGTATATTGTATCCCATCCGAAGGGATTCAATGTGAAAACTGAAAAGACAAATATGCCCTCTCCAGAGCAGCCGCACCTCGAGCTTTAGTTCAGGGACTGGTCCTCGATCTATCTCTAAAAAACCCTTTCTATATGTCATGGACTCACAGTCATATTGTACTTACAAACAAGTTTGCAGTAATTGCAGGACAGCATACATAAAAGACTCTTTTAAAGGACAAACCACCAATTTTGATGGCTTAATTCGAAAGGAAAATGCTAAGTATCCCGAAAACAGTCCGAAAGTGAAAGTAATGGTTCAGATAAACATGCAAGTAAATCTGAACCACTGATTTCACTTTCAGGGTAGTTTTCGGGGTACCTAGCATTGCTGAATTCAAAATCTCCTATACGAGGCCTTTTGCTATATAGTTATATTTTTGTGGATTGTAATAAGTGTTGTTGCCTTTGGAAAATTAATCCCAGAATTGTGTAATTTACAGGGAGTTTGGCCGTAGATTTGAAATCATTCCAACCTGGTATTAAATTAATCAAGAGCTTGTGTTACTTTAATTATACCAACCTTTTCATTTTCTGCGCAATCTTAATTGTGTGAGGCGAGAGGCATAAGCAGAAAAACAAAATTTTGCACTTTTTTGGATCTTGGATTAGTAAATTTACATAGGCTAAGGTCGTTGCTCACCACACGGCCCCCAGTTCCAAGTTGGTTGCCCGTGTAATAACCCGAAATTTCGTAAATAAAAATTTCGATTTATTAATTCGATTAGTTATTTTTAATATCGCTAAATAAAATAATTTATTATTTAGTTTAAATAATTTGAATAAAACTAGATCTAATTTGTTTATTTCCTTTTATTTATTTTTCCGCGCCGTAAAATCAACGCGTGCACACCGAGTATTTCACTACATCGCGTCCGGAAGACCTACTAATTCCCCCAAATCCTATTTTGTCCTATTATGTCTAGCCTTAGCCTATTTAAAACCCTAATTAGGCATGTGCTCAATTTTGTCTTCCTACAAATTTTGACTTTACTTTTACTAAACCTAATTTGTATTTTTGTGAATTAATGAGAAGAAAGAAAATTTGACTACCTAACAAGTTTGGCCACCTAACAAGTTAGGCAACTTACCTAATTACAATCTTCTATAAATAGCTCACTCACCTTGCTTCATTTCTCACACCAAAATCTCCCAACTTCTCCACTTTGTACTTTCTAGTGTTCTTGAGTGAGTTCTTGAGTGTTCTTCTTGAAACTCATCCTAAACCACCACACTCCACCACCCTCGACCACCCCTAGATCTTAGAAAGGTTGAATAAGTTAGCAAGAAAGTGTTCGAGCAAAGGTCGACTAGTCGTTACGCCGCCGGAATTCAACTAGCTAATCGGCTTCCGACTAATCATCGGAATTAAGGTAGATACTTTATCTTAACTTTAGATTAGTATTACTAGTTCATATTAATGGTGTTATTATTTTGCTTAAACATGCCTAAATATGATTAAACGTGATTATGTTGGTGATTAGTGATTTTATGAACAATTAGACTTTGAAAATCACACTTAGTCGTTACTATGCACGATTTAAAATTGACTATCAAAATGCACCGTTATAATGTTCGATGGACTTTTGGAAAACTAAATTACCCAGTTATAATGCCCGAATAAAAATCGACTTTTCAAATTTACGCAGTTATCATGCCCGACCGATTTTCTGAAGAAAAGAGCTTTTCAAATGAGATGAGATTTTCCGGGATTATTGAATGAATATTTTTAATCTATGCAGACTAACAAATAGAATCTATGACTAGCATGTCTAGTCAGGCTTTTTCTTGGTTTAGCCCAAACCAAGTGGCGATTCGACGAACGAATCTTAAAACACGCCAAACGGATTCAACTACTAAAGTTTTCTAGTAGGGTACTTTCTTGGTTTAGCCAAACCAAGTGGCAATTTGACGTACGAATCTTAAAACACGCCAGCAAATCTAAGAACGAGAATTAATCCTTATGTTTTGATTTAAATTTCCGGAAGAAAGAATTTTTGTCTTTAAGTAACACGGTTATCGTGAAATGTTTTTGAACGAAAAGTTTATCGTGAAACGATTTCTAAACGGAAGATTTTTATGTAATATGGCATGTGCATGTTTTCCGAGACGGTACGACACGACACGTTTTTCAAGAAAATGATCGATTGTTTTTACAAGAAGAAATAGAGATGAGAATGAAAATGCTGTTGTAAATAAAATACTGCCATTGGAGTCCCGCCTCAGTTCCCCGGTGTGAACTGGTGGTCAAAGCTCAATGGAACTATACTATAAACAATACTGCCATTAGAGTCCCGCCTCAGTTCCCCGGTGTGAACTGGTGGTCAAAGCTCAATGGAACTATACTATAAACAATACTGCCATTAGAGTCCCGCCTCAGTTCCCCGGTGTGAACTGGTGGTCAAAACTCAGTGGAACTATACGGTAGTGCTGTTTGAAGTTTCTCCTCAAATTCCGCGGGCGAATTTGACGGTAAGAACTTACTCAGTACAACACATAGCAAGCGGACCTCATAAACAGACTGGTGGGGATTCAGTGATATGGGTAGCCGGGACTATGTCGTGTGTGACGCGGAGTTAGCGGAACTCATACTGCAGGAGTCAGTCTATGGGTGGCCGAACCTTCGAACGGAAAGGTTGGTGACCGTTAGAACGGGGTTGTAGAACGGGCCAATAACTTTCGAGAGATGTGAGATGTTGACATGGTTGAAATTTGAAGAAGAATGCTGTTATGAGAAAATAATACGAGATACTGACACTGCACTCTGGATTTTGAAATGATATGAGATATTGATTTTATTAAAGCTGCACTCTGATTTTGTTTAAAGAAACGAGATACTGATACTGTACTCTGATTTTGTTTAAAGAAACGAGATACTGATACTGTACTCTGATTTTGTTTAAAGAAACGAGATACTGATACTGTACTCTGATTTTGTTTAAAGAAACGAGATACTGATACTGTACTCTGATTTTGTTTAAAGAAACGAGATACCGATACTGTACTCTGATTTTTCTTAAAAGAAACGAGATCCTGATTTTATTAAAGCTGCACTCTGATTTGATTTGGTACTGATGCATTGACACGCATGAACCTACTGTGTTGATAAATGATTTTCAACTATTTACTTGCCAACTTTATTGTTCTAGAATTGCTAGTTTAAAGTTGGGGTAGGGTATCTATTGAGCGTCCTCGCTCACGGTTTCGCCCTGGCATAATACCACGGTGTTGCTTCGCAACTCTGACGTATTATGCTAGATTATCATAATGAACAGGAGGACCTCTACGGAGAACACGGAGCCGGAGGAGCTGCCGAGATGGAGATCCACCAGGCGGAGAGATTTGTAGAGCCGTAGAACCCACCCAGTCTATTTTTTTGTAATCTGTGAAGGATAGATCATCTATATGTATTTTTGGTTATTATTATTACTGTTTAGACCGACTTTAAATTGTAATAATAATCCATAACGTATCCCAAAAATGCGGGGCGTTACAAGTGGTATCAGAGCCCTAGGTTCAAACACTCGGCCTTGGGTAAAATGGGTAGATCACTTTCCGAGAGCGTAACCTGAATAAATGTCCGTACTTTGTACTTTTGCTACTCTAAAAATATCCTATTTGCTAACGGTGTAGTTATGGGCATATATGAGCCATTACCAAGCGTAGGGAAGCGAAACGTGAGAACACTTAGGATTTGACTGTTTGTGACATGTGTCCTGCTCACATGTCAGTTTCAGTATAAATATGTGCTCAAAGATAACGTTTAGCAGCAGTAAATCCTTTCCGAATTTAGATTTTAGCTGTAGTGTTGTGCTATTATTTCCAAAAAAAAGTATTCTAGACTAAATTTCCTACGAATTTCCAACTCTAGAATGGCGATTACACGTAACAATGGTGAGGACTCGTCCAACAGAACCAACGGTAACCCTGACCTCGCACAACTCATGCAAGCCTTCATTGCTGCGCTCAACGCAAACCGACCCCCACCTAACAACCCACCTGGACCAATGACCCGTACTCAAGCGATGAACGAATTCTGTAAAAGACGACCACCCGTCTTTCATGGCGAACCTAACCCTACTTTAGCCGAAGCTTGGCTGAAAGAGATCAAGGTAATCCTTAGCACCTTAGGAGTCAACCAAGACAACCACTGTGTAGCTCTCGCTGCTTACCAACTCCAAGGAGAGGCTCGATATTGGTGGGAGCTGATTGAAGCCGCCTATAACATCGAAACCATGACCTTTTAGGAGTTTGAGAGCATATTTCTGGATAAGTACTTTCCTGCTCCTATTAAGCAGGCAAAGATTCAGGAGTTCCAGAACCTGCAGCAAGGTTCGATGTCAGTGACGCAGTATGTCGCTAAATTTGAGGAACTGTACCGCTATGGCCGTGCCATTGCCCCGACTGAGGAGGACAAGGTCCGAAAGTTTGAATGGGGACTTGGCTCGACTCGCAAGATTGTGATGGGAATGGGCTATACTTCCTATGCTGAAGCGGTAAAATGTGCCCTAAGGATGGAAATGGAGGACGTTGACTTTCGGGCTAAACGTCAAGGAAGCAGTTCGGGAGGACCCATCAGGACGGTGCAGAACAACAACGATCGTGGGCCCTACCCAGCCAAAGTTAACCCTGCTCAGATTAACACCCAGCCTTGGAAAAGGGGTGACCGAAGGCAAAGACCGTCGGGATCAGCACACGACAACCCAACAATCCGGTGTTTTAACTGTCAAGCCTTTGGGCATATCAGCCGTAATTGACCTAGGACAGTAGGACCCATAGATTTTGGATATCAGCAGCCCCAGCAATATCAACAGATTGACTTTGCCAATCCGAGCTTTGGGAAGCCACCTATACAATAGAATACTAGGCCAGAAAAGAAAGCATGTCGAGAATGTATTTCCCTTGAATGCTCCGAATGAAGTTGACCAGATGACCGAGAAGATTAGAACCTAGCCATAGTTAGATTTTTAAATAAAATGTTGTTTTCACTTCTAGTATGAGAGGTTAACCTTTTGCTGTATTATAAGTAAACCTCGGTTGTAAGCAAACCTACAAGTCTGTCGGTTGTAGCAATAAAGCGAGTATTTAGTAAACCTTGTTGTACTTCCTTTAGCACCATTCTCACATTTTCACTTAACACCACAACACAATTTCACGCAAGGACTTGCTTTCTCTTAGCTTATGACTATGCTAATGAGCCGTCTTTTCCACCGTCCTGGCACGCTACCACCTCGACTGCCGCACAACCATCACTACCGGTACCTTCTCCAGGACCCTACGCTAGACTCTATCCTATTACTGTTTAGTACCTGTGTTCAAACTTTATTTGACACTGGAGCATCGTGTTCGTTCATATCAGCTGCATGCGTATCTGCACTAGGATTAGACACTGAAACCCTAGAGAACCAGATGACAATAGCATCACCTTTGGGCGCTAGTTTACGAGTTAATCTAATCTGTAGAGGCTGCGAGTTAGAAGTAAGTAATATCCGACTAACCTGTGACTTACGCGTGATCGAGATGGTTGACTTCGACTTAATTTTTGGAGATGGATCGGTTGTCAACTCATCGAGCTATCGTTGATTGCCATCAAAAGATAGTAACGGCTTTCACCCCTGATAGGACATGTTTCCGTTTTAAGGGGGATAGACAGGTTGTGAATTCGGCAACTCGACGCTCGTAGTGGCAGAACCAACTGTTTGGATGGCTAGCTAGTCTCCAGTTGGAAGAATCTGACCGAGAAGAGTTAGGACTGCCACACATCATCTGTGACTATGCTGACGTGTTTCCTGACAATCTACCTGGATTAACCGCCACAAAGATAGATCAATTTTACCATCAAGCTTCAACCGCCTAATTTCGATAACCCCGTACCGTATAGCGCCGACAGAACTGAAGGAATTGAAGACCCAACTGCAAGAGTCGTCAGAGACATGATACATCAAACCAAGTACTTCACCATGAGGAGCACCTGCACTGTTCGTGAAGAAGAAAGAAGGAACCTTACGGCCACCCTTGTCGATCACAAGTTTGACTGACGCCGGAGAGATAGGATTACTAGAACCTGAAATGGTTAGAGACACGACGAGAAGATTAAGCCTATCTAACAGAGACTGCTTACTGCGCAGAGCCGACAGAAGAGTTATGCAGATCGAAGAAACAGACCCTTGTCGTTCAGAGAGAGACCACGTGTTTTTAAAAAAAAAAAAAAATTCGGCCCCGAAGAGGAGTAATTAGATTCGGGAAGAAAGGGAAGCTTTCTCCGCGATATATCGGCCCATTTGAGATTTTGGAGAAAATCAAACAAGTGACCTACCGATTAGCACTCCCGCCACAGATACTGAGTGCATAACGTTTTTCACGACTTTATGTTAAGAAAGTATCTCGCCCTGCCAAAACACGTGTTAAAATTAGGAATATCTTAACATAGATGAGGACGCAACTTTTGAGGAAGAACCAATTGAAATTCGAGACAGCATGGAGAAGCGTATCCGCAACAGAATCATTCAGTTAGTACGAGTATTATGGAAAGATCGAAAAATAGAGGAAAAACCGTGGGAACGAGAAGAAGCCATGAGAGCCAACTATCCACAATTGTTTCCATCCGTTGAGTAATTCGAATTTCGAGGACGAAATTTGTTAAGGGGGATAGATTGTAATAACCCGAAATTTCGTAAATAAAAATTTCGATTTATTAATTCGATTAGTTATTTTTAATATCGCTAAATAAAATAATTTATTATTTAGTTTAAATAATTTGAATAAAACTAGATCTAATTTGTTTATTTCCTTTTATTTATTTTTCCGCGCCGTAAAATCAACGCGTGCACACCGAGTATTTCACTACATCGCGTCCGGAAGACCTACTAATTCCCCCAAATCCTATTTTGTCCTATTATGTCTAGCCTTAGCCTATTTAAAACCCTAATTAGGCATGTGCTCAATTTTGTCTTCCTACAAATTTTGACTTTACTTTTACTAAACCTAATTTGTATTTTTGTGAATTAATGAGAAGAAAGAAAATTTGACTACCTAACAAGTTTGGCCACCTAACAAGTTAGGCAACTTACCTAATTACAATCTTCTATAAATAGCTCACTCACCTTGCTTCATTTCTCACACCAAAATCTCCCAACTTCTCCACTTTGTACTTTCTAGTGTTCTTGAGTGAGTTCTTGAGTGTTCTTCTTGAAACTCATCCTAAACCACCACACTCCACCACCCTCGACCACCCCTAGATCTTAGAAAGGTTGAATAAGTTAGCAAGAAAGTGTTCGAGCAAAGGTCGACTAGTCGTTACGCCGCCGGAATTCAACTAGCTAATCGGCTTCCGACTAATCATCGGAATTAAGGTAGATACTTTATCTTAACTTTAGATTAGTATTACTAGTTCATATTAATGGTGTTATTATTTTGCTTAAACATGCCTAAATATGATTAAACGTGATTATGTTGGTGATTAGTGATTTTATGAACAATTAGACTTTGAAAATCACACTTAGTCGTTACTATGCACGATTTAAAATTGACTATCAAAATGCACCGTTATAATATTCGATGGACTTTTGGAAAACTAAATTACCCAGTTATAATGCCCGAATAAAAATCGACTTTTCAAATTTACGCAGTTATCATGCCCGACCGATTTTCTGAAGAAAAGAGCTTTTCAAATGAGATGAGATTTTCCGGGATTATTGAATGAATATTTTTAATCTATGCAGACTAACAAATAAAATCTATGACTAGCATGTCTAGTCAGGCTTTTTCTTGGTTTAGCCCAAACCAAGTGGCGATTCGACGAACGAATCTTAAAACATGCCAAACGGATTCAACTACTAGAGTTTTCTAGTAGGGTACTTTCTTGGTTTAGCCAAACCAAGTGGCAATTTGACGTACGAATCTTAAAACACGCCAGCAAATCTAAGAACGAGAATTAATCCTTATGTTTTGATTTAAATTTTCGGAAGAAAGAATTTTTGTCTTTAAGTAACACGGTTATCGTGAAATGTTTTTGAACGAAAAGTTTATCGTGAAACGATTTCTAAACGGAAGATTTTTATGTAATATGGCATGTGCATGTTTTCCAAGACGGTACGACACGACACGTTTTTCAAGAAAATGATCGATTGTTTTTACAAGAAGAAATAAAGATGAGAATGAAAATGCTGTTGTAAATAAAATACTGCCATTGGAGTCCCGCCTCAGTTCCCCGGTGTGAACTGGTGGTCAAAGCTCAATGAAACTATACTATAAACAATACTGCCATTAGAGTCCCGCCTCAGTTCCCCGGTGTGAACTGGTGGTCAAAGCTCAATAGAACTATACTATAAACAATACTGCCATTAGAGTCCCGCCTCAGTTCCCCGGTGTGAACTGGTGGTCAAAGCTCAATGGAACTATACGGTAGTGCTGTTTGAAGTTTCTCCTCAAATTCCGCGGGCGAATTTGACGGTAAGAACTTACTCAGTACAACACATAGCAAGCGGACCTCATAAACAGACTGGTGGGGATTCAGTGATATGGGTAGCCGGGACTATGTCGTGTGTGACGCGGAGTTAGCGGAACTCATACTGCAGGAGTCAGTCTATGGGTGGCCGAACCTTCGAACGGAAAGGTTGGTGACCGTTAGAACGGGGTTGTAGAACGGGCCAATAACTTTCGAGAGATGTGAGATGTTGACATGGTTGAAATTTGAAGAAGAATGCTGTTATGAGAAAATGATACGAGATACTGACACTGCACTCTGGATTTTGAAATGATATGAGGTATTGATTTTATTAAAGCTGCACTCTGATTTTGTTTAAAGAAACGAGATACTGATACTGTACTCTGATTTTGTTTAAAGAAACGAGATACTGATACTGTACTCTGATTTTGTTTAAAGAAACGAGATACCGATACTGTACTCTGATTTTTCTTAAAAGAAACGAGATCCTGATTTTATTAAAGCTGCACTCTGATTTAATTTGGTACTGATGCATTGACACGCATGAACCTACTGTGTTGATAAATGATTTTCAACTATTTACCTGCCAACTTTATTGTTCTAGAATTGCTAGTTTAAAGTTGGGGTAGGGTATCTATTGAGCGTCCTCGCTCACGGTTTCGCCCTGGCATAATACCACGGTGTTGCTTCGCAACTCTGACATATTATGCTAGATTATCATAATGAACAGGAGGACCTCTACGGAGAACACGGAGCCGGAGGAGCTGCCGAGATGGAGATCCACCAGGCGGAGAGATTTGCGGAGCCGTAGAACCCACCCAGTCTATTTTTTTGTAATCTGTGAAGGATAGATCATCTATATGTATTTTTGGTTATTATTATTACTGTTTAGACCGACTTTAAATTGTAATAATAATCCATAACGTATCCCAAAAATGCGGGGCGTTACAGCCCGCGCATGGTTCATTTGATTGATCGAATCAGATATAAGTACTGGCACATATATAAAATCTTTGAGGTCTTTATTTGCCTCCAGGTATAACTTATTCGGGTTGAGCTCCTCTCTAGTAACTGTTTCAGATAATTTAGCATTTTCTCGCAATGCAGGATTTTCCGGACCAACACTACTAGTGAGATAACTCCAGAAATTTTTCGAGACAGTTATAATGGGAAGATCCACGTCCAACTCATCTCCTGGGTAATGCTTAGCCTACCATTGCCTTCTGGAATATCTGAAAGTTTGGACCCCTCATTCTGAAACAGAATTTTTATACCAACTCAACCTTCGAGTACAACCTCCCAACTTAAACAAAACTGATACAGAACTCTTTTGTTTTTTTTTTTTTTAACATAAAACTGATACATTCATTCTGATGATTATCAAAAACAAGCCTTACATGAGTAAGCTTCCTCTCCCTATAAACAAGGTAGGTCTGGGTTTGGGACCCTCACTTAGATATATGTGTGTCGGAAAGTAATAAATTATTATTGTAGTGCTATTACAACTAGATGGGGATGTAGCACAGCGGGAAAGCTTTCCATTTTCAGGGTATATGCCAGTAGTGTTTGATTCTTGACTGGGTCTTTGCTTCCTTTTTTCTTTCCATGAGATTTCTAATACAAAAGGTTGCAAGTTTTTTTTATTAAACGTATTTATAGTAATTTTTTTTTTATGGTTTGGCCAAATTATTTTATTTCATATATTTCTTGACTAAAATGGTCGAAATAGATACTGAAATATATCATATTTGGGAAATAACTACTTCTGTTAACCTTTCCAGGGTGGGTCCTATGCGGTAGGTGTTGTGTGGCAAAATTACGTCATTTTACTTGATTTTTGTGCACACTTCCAAAGCTTCTAAGGGCCTTGTTTGGAGGAAGGAAAAAAAAAAACCATTACAAAGTGCCTAAACCTTAAACCTGAAGTGCCTAAACCCAAAGTGCCTAAAATCCAAGTGTCTAAACCCACTATACCCTACCCCAAATAACCTAAATCCCCTAAAATTAAACCCCACACTTAACTCTCCAAACAGGGCCCTTGGATATACTAAGAAAATGAGCAAAACGACGTAGTTTTGCCGCACAACACCTACCACATAGCGCCTCCCCTGGATTCCTCTTTAATCTCTTGAAAGGTTGTTTCATTAAGTTTCGGGTTCAAATTACCTCAAAAAGGTGTTTCAATTGTGTGATTAATGATATAAATATTGAACTAAGTTCATACTAGGGAAAAAATTTGTTCACCCTCACCAAATTAAAGAGGGTGAACAAAACCATCACTATCAGTGGTTGAAATTGTGTGGGGTCCACCAAAAGTGATGTGAATCCTACCACAAAGTGATGTTATGTTTACCAAAAAGTGTATTGATTTTGTGGACCCCATACCATTTCAACCAATTATAGTGAGGGTTTTGTTAATTATCTTTCGGTGAGGGTGAACAAATTTTTTTTCCTTCAAACTATCATCTTGAAGTTAATGTTGGTTCTTTAATTTTTTTCCCTTTTAGGAAAAACATAGCGCCCTGTTTTAAATTCTCGTGTGGGGCCACAAAAATCTCAGAGCCGGGCCTGCCTATAAATTCCGACGTCTACCCTAAAAATTAGCAAACTATCAGAATTCGCAATATCCGTTCTTGTAGTTCTTACTAAACAAGATTTCTTTGTTTGGCAAAAGATTTCGGCAACAATGGTTGCGTCTAAAGGAATGATGGTTTTCTTCCTCAGAGCGCTCCTTGTGTGCTCACTCATGGTGACTACAACAAGTGTTAATGAAATCGGCTATGGCGCTATGCAACATGGTGGGATCCCCAACTATAAGCCCCCGACTCAAGCTAATCCATACAGTAGGGGCTGCTTGGCGACCACAAAATGTCGTACAGGAGGCGCTATGCAACATGGTGGGATCCCCAAGTATAAGCCCCCGACTCCAGCCAATCCATACACTAGGGGCTGCTTGGCGACCACAAAATGTCGTGCGGACAAGACATTCGCAAAATGAAAAATATGTGTTTCGAATTATTGCTATTTTTAGCGGACCCGCTTTAAATAGCTATCTTGCGGATGCCTCATATTTTTGTTTGACCGCGCAATAAAAAATCGTATGATTCATACAGTAGGTATGAATATATAATCTTATCAATATAAATAAAGGAATGTTTTGTGAAGCTTTGAGTTCGTGCATTATTTACTTTATGGTGCCAATGGTGATTTTCAACGAGTGAATTCTCCCTCTTCCTTTCTGCATTTATTATTTGATAAATGGACTCAATTAATGATCTCGCAAGTTAATTAATAATTACTCCTTTCGTCCCTTTTTTATGTTCCAGTATTCCATTTTGGATTGTCTCTTAATAATTTTCGTTCTAAAAAGTTAGTGGGTAAATTTTCCTTTCTGTCATTTTGAGTAGATTCTTTTTTGAAAAGTTAGTGAAAAAAGAACAAGTCTACATGTACAACAATTTCATCTCCAACCATTTACAACCCTCTAAAAAATAAACGTAGGGTCCACACAATTATGTCTGTGGGCCTTACATATATGTGAGAGATTATAAATGGTTGGAGGTGATTGAAATGGTTGTACAAGTATATATCATTATTGGTATAAAAAAAATAAAAAAAAAAAGCAAAAATACCACTTGTGCATTAATGGATTCCCTTACATGGCATCACCACATTAGCGCTGGGCCCACCAATTAAATTTATCATTTTCTCAAATAATTTTAATGTGATTTAGTATAATGGTGTACCTCCCAATTAAACTTAGGGGTAAATTGTAACATGATAAGGGATGTGTTGAATCGTATCTTTGTTGAGTACAAAAAATGGAACTCAAGAACTCCGATTTTGTGAACTAGATGATGAACTAGATGAGTAGATGGCTCATTGCTAAACCATTGCTGAATCCGGTGCCGTTTCAAATGTTTGTTTTAGGCTCCGTTTGTTTTGATGTAAATTATTTTACGAAGGAAAATATTTTCTTGTAAAATGGTTTACCTATAAAATAATTTTCCAATTTTTATTTTTGGTTGTTTGGTACATTCTTAAAATTAACTTGTTTCAAACTAATTTTGATGAAAAAATCCCCACAACAGCTTCAAAGAGGGAATTTGGTGGTTTTTTGTGAATGCATGTTTGACTGAGTTGATGAATTTTTCTTTAGAATAACTTAAAAATGCGTGGACAAATTCGGAACCAATCTGTGACTCGTAGATAAAATTGAAACCGAACTGTGAGGCTTTTGGATCGGACACGGATTTTATTTACAAAAAATGGTGACTCGCGGATTAGGATTGCATTCATGTCAATCCGATCCGATCTGGACTGTACGCACTCCTAATACATTCATTCTGATGATCATAAAAAACATGCCTTAATTAAATTAGTAAGCTTCTTCTCCCTATAAATTCCGACATCCAGACCCTAACAATTAGCAAACCATCAGAAATCGCAACATCCTTTCTTACTAAATAAGATTTCTTGTTTGGCAATCAATTTCGGCAACAATGGCTGCGTCTAAAGGAATGCTGGTTTTCTTCCTCGGAGTGCTCCTTGTGTGCTCACTCATGGTGACTTCAGAAAGTACAAGGTACATCAGCTATGGCGCTATGCAGCATAGTGGGATCCCCAAGTATAAGCGCCCGAATCCAGCCAATCCATACAGAAGGGGCTGCTCGGCGACCACAAGATGTCGTACAGGACATCGTAAACTAAAGTGAAAAATAAGTGTTTCGAATTATTGCTATTTTGTGGATGCCTCGTATTTTTATTTGACCGCGCAATAAAATATCGTACGACTCATAATGTCAGTATGAATATATGATCTTATCAATATAAATAAAGGAATTTTTGTTGAAGCTTTGAGTTCATGCATTATTTACTTGATAGTGTCAATGGTGATTTTCAAACAACTTACGGAATCGTCTATTGGAACGGTCATCTTGATTTTTCTATTTGGTTTTGGAGTGGATTGATTGTTTTTGTTTTCCCTCTTTCTTTCTGCATGTATTATTTGATATATGGACTCAATTAATGATCTCGCAAGTTAATTACTTCCTCCGTCTTTTTTAATCCAATATTCCATTTTGGGTTGGCCCTTAATATTTGTCATTCTAAAAACTTAGTGGGTAAATTTTCCTTTTTGTCCTTCTCAGTAGATTCTTTTCGGGAGAAGTTAGTAATTAAAAAGTGTAATGATGATGTCTCTGTAATAACAATTATAGAAAGTTGGATTATTTGAAGCTAGCGTAATGATTATGTGCTATAAAAAGCTCAGGAAAATTTCAAAAAAAAAACCTAAACTTTGACCTCACTGTCTCAAAGACTTGTGAACTTCAATGAACTTCAATTAAACTTCTAAACTATATGATCCGTTCGTCAATTTACCCCATGTCGTCAAATCTGTCAAAATGATGACAGATTATGCTAAGTTGGACAAACAACTCCATTAAATAGCTTTTTTTTATGAACAGCAGTTAGATTCAAAAAGCCCAACGATGCTTACAAAAAAATTAAAACAAAACACAAAAAACGCTTATCCAAAGCAATTAGAGAATCTAAGTGAGGTGGTATATAACCTGAATTAAAACAAAAACTCCTATGCAAGCTTATATGCCGACCAATGCACCACTTTGTTTTGTTCACGACAGCACCGAGAGAAAGGCCAGCGTCGAGAGGAAGCCCAACTCTTGACCGTTGATTTGATTGGAACGAACAATAAAGATTTATTCGTGTATATGCATACGCGTACGTCCGTATGCATAGCCGGACTGTCAACAGGAAAGTGAAAAAGAAGAGAGTACAATATGGAGAAAATCAATAATCTACGAAGGCTAATATTCAATTGTCCAGATGAAAACCAGTCGAGAGCATTTGTACATTTCATGCATTTGTATTTTTGCTTAGTTGTGAATTAATAGTGTTACGATGGATGTTTACATTTTCTTTCATGTATCTGATATGCGTATTATAGATTTATCGGTTTATTTGAAACGGAGGATGAACATCTTTAAGTTATGTTAAAGCTTTCGTATGTCACCACTGAATGAAATTCTTGAAGTCGCTTCAAGAAGCAACCCGTAACCCACCATAATAATTATATTATACGAGACCTAATTCAAAATCTCCTATACGAGGCCTTTTGCTATATATTTATGTTTTTGTAGAGCTTGCAATAAGTGTTGTTGCCTTTTCAAAATCAATCCCAGAATTGTGTATTTAACAGGAAATGTGAACGTAGATTTGAAATGATTCGGACCAGCTATTGAATGAATAAAGAGCTTGTGTTACTCTAATTAGACCAACTTTTTCATTTTTTGCACAATCTTGTGTGAGGCAAGGCATAAGCAGAGAGACAAAATTTTGAACTTTTTTGGATCTTGGATTAGTGCATTTACATTAGGCTAAGGTCGTCGGCCGCGCTTGGTTCATTTATTAGCCTTCAAGCATAACTTATTCGGCTTGGGCTTCTCTCCGGTAACTGTTTCAGATAATTTAGCATTTTCTCGCAATGCAGGATTTCCAGACCAACACTAGTGAGATAACTCCAGTAATTTTTCGAGACAGTCATAATGGAGAGATCCACATCCCACTCGTTTCGAATGATTGCTATTTTTTGTGGATACATACGGTAATCGTATGATTCATACATACGGAGTGAATGTACATCTCATCAACATTAATAAAGGAATGTTTTGTTGAAGCTTTGAGTTCATGCATTATTTACTTTATAGTGCCAATGGTGATTAATTCGGAGAGTGACATTATTATGGTTTTCCAATTTCGAACTACTTTTACGCCATGGTCAATGAGAACGGACATCTTCATCTTTCTATTTGGTTTTGGAGTGGATTGGTATTTTCAGTTCGGGGATGGTGCAGTACACAAAATGTACCGCACCGTGTAATGTACCATCCGGCCATCCATTTCGACAATGGATAGCTCGGATTTAATTCGAGCAATGAATTAAATCCGACCGTTGGATGTTTGGATTAAATCCGAGCCGTCCATTGTCGAAGTGGACGGTTGAATGATGCGCACTACACCGTGAAGAAAATTACTCAATTTTTTGGTTAATTATGTAGGGTTACGTTCCGTTCCTGTTTCAAAAAAAAAAACTGCTCAATTCAGATTCCGTATGAGACAATAAAAATAAAAATAAATAAAAAGAGGGGATTCACGTTGATTTTTTTTATTTCCCGTGCATCGAACAGGCACAACGCTAGTTCCTACTATAACGAAGGGAGTTGGGCTGATTTGTGCTATAAAACGGATTTTTCATTAGGGAAAAAAAGTTTTGTTTTGGAATTAAAATTAGTTTTTGCTCCCAGGTTTTGGAAATTCGTATTTTCTTTCTTTCCCCTCTCCCTTTCTGCATGTATTATCTAATATATGGACTCAATTAATGATCTCTCGAGTTAATTACTCCCTTTGTCACTTTTTTTGTCCAATATTTCATTTTGGGTTGTCCTTAATAATTATCATTCTAAAGAGTTAGTGGGTCAATTTTCCGTTTTTCCTTTGGAGTAGATTCTTTTTTGGAAAATTAGTGAAAAAAAAGTGTACTGATAATGTTTCTATAATGACAATTGTGGAAAGTTAGATTATTTGAAGTATAATGATTATGTTCTATAAAAAAAGTTAAATTTACGAAATTTGACAGTTGCAAAGAGACGGAGTGAGGAGTAATAAATCAGAACAGAATCAAGATTCGAGAATTTTTCTCCTTTTTAGTTTTAGTTAAGTTATAGTGATTGTTAAAAACAGGGAAGTACAAAGAGAAGGGATGAGTGTTTACATATAAAATTAGCTAATCCAATAATTAATTGACACGTAATGGAAAATGCCAAACGTTGGCAATTACATGTTGATAAAAACACACTGGATTAAGGGAATATAAATGATTAAATACGATGTCGTATTGAAGTCAAAGATGAAAAGCAGTTATTGGCAGTTACAAGCCATTGCTGACGTAAAGGATGATTTCGAAACCATGATTTTAACTGCTAAACGTGTAAACTCTACGTGTGAACTTGGAAAACAAAGCAAACTAGCAGATTATAACACGTGGAATATTTGTCGAAAGGCAGTTATTCATCTTATTGTTTAATCATTTGAGTTTGTTGAAACAACTGCACAGATTCAAAATCAAAAGCTTCTGAAGGAAGAATTAAAAGGATTCAAATTCAGACGTGGAGGAGGAAACAACTGCCAACATGAAGAGTGGAAGTTAGAGTTCGAAGCAAGCCGATGTTCAAATTCATTGAGCGGGAAGTTCAAATTGCAAGCAGCGTTTATAAATAGAAGAAATTGAAGAGTGAAAGGCCCCCGGACAAATCTTCAACAAATAGCTATCAAAAAACTGATGCTTGGTTTGTTCATTGGCAAAGTAGTTTAGGATTTCGAACCCAGTTCGAAGTAGTTTTAGGATCTCGAACTCAGTTCGAAGTAGTTTAGGAAGTAGATTAGGAAGTAGTTAGGATTAATCTTGGTTGTTCTTGTAACAATCACCCGTTCGAAGTTCTTGTATCTGAAGTTGGAGACGATTTCGAAGTAAGTTACCTTTGGTTTGTGAATCGAAGTATCTTGTTTCTTTTGTCTTTCGATTTCCTAAGTTTGTTGGTTTATATTTCTTCACTTGTCGGAAAAATCCTCTTAATTGAGGTAATTGAACCAATAAAACACAATCGCCTGATTAGATTTGGTTTTTTCCAAAGTTAATCTGAGGGAGGAGATTGAAACTCTCTCTGGCACGCTCGCACACAATTATTTCCATTGCAAAGAAGTAAAAAGAACCAAACACATTTTTTGGCACGCCCGGTGGGACACCTGAAAGTGTTGAATGGCTCCAAAACTTAGGAAGCAAGCGGATGATTCTCAGGTTGGCCAAACGCCAGAAGATGAGAACAATGTCAATTCTAAAGAGAATGAACAAGTCGAAGGCCTACAAATTGGACCAGAGACTCGTACTGGTCAAGACTTAAATGCAGGGATTGGCCAGAGTTCTCGAATGAATACTAGAAGTAACAGAATTGTACATGTGGATGACCCAAAAAATCCAGAAGTTGGAGGAAATGTGTCATCTAGTCAATTTGCTGAAATGATTGCCACATTTAAAGAATTGGCTCAAACCCAGAAGCTTATGTTACAAAAATTAGAAGAGCAATCAGGGCTTGGGCATGATCCTTTGCCTTCATTTGAGAAGGATAAAGGAGAGGCTAGTACAAGCAAATTTAAGTCAAGGCCTGGAAAAGAGCCTATAAATGTAGATGATATACCAGAATCATGGTATGAACCTGCAAAAACTCATGATTATCAAGCTCCTAAACCTAAGAAAGTGTTCAAACAGAACACTAATGTCCCATTCGAACCAAACTTTGATGGTTTAAATGAGGATAAGGGTTTTAGAAACAATGATTACGGGTTTGATGAGTATGTATTCACTCCTGGAAGTCATTTTAATGAGAAAGATAGGACCAATGCAAAAAGATATAATCCAGAGATTGGAATTCCTAAGTATGCAGGAATACCAGAAATGGGTAGGATACATTCGAACCACTTATATGAACCTCTTGCAAAGCAAGAAGGAGGTTTTAAGCAACATAGGCCTTTTGATGATCCTTTTCAGAGGTTTCCAGAAGATAACATGCCTAGAAATGCTACTTGGGAGCCACCTGTTAATACAAGAGTGCCTCTAGGAGAACGTCCAGCCCTTCGAGATGAGATATTAGGCCTCATGCAAGAGGTATATGGACCTCTAAACCGAGGAGTACAAACTCAAATTTATAGAAAGCCCTATCCAGAATGGATAGATAGGCAGTTCGAAGTCCCTAGGGGGTTCAAAATCCCAGATTTTACTTTATTCCATGGAGATGGAAAACAATCAACAACTGAGCATATTGCTAGATTTACGGCTCAATGCAAAGAATTAGGCAATAATGGGTTTGTTAAGTTGAAATTGTTTTCTAACTCTTTGACAGGATCAGCCTTCGAATGGTACTCTAATTTAACACCAGAGTCAGTTCCAAATTGGCAAAGAATGGAAGAATTATTCCATGCACAGTTTTATCAAACTGAACCTGAAGTCACTATGGCTGATTTAGCAAGGTTAAAGCAAAAGCCTGATGAAAAGGCTGCTCACTTTATTGCTAGGTTTAAAAAGGCTAGAAACAAGTGTAAACTTCAATTACCAGAAGTTGAATTTGTGAGGATAGCACAAGATGGTTTGAGTAGAGAACTTAGGAAGAAGTTCGACTCTACTGAGTTTAGAGATTTGGTTGATTTAACTTACAAAGCTTCTAGATATGAATCTTTGTTAGAAGAAGATGTCGATAGGAACAACTCTTCTTATTCAACCTATTATAAAGACTCTACTTATGAAATTGATGCTGCTGAAATTGTTGAGCATGATCCTTGTGTGTGTGAATGTTTAGTTCGAAAGGATTCTTCCATAGCACCAAGGACTAATAAGAAAGCAGTTAGCAAAGTGTATTCATTTGATGTGTCAAAAGCAGATGAAATTTTTGATTACCTTTTGAAGAAAAAGTTTATCAAACTTCCTGAAAATGTTAAACTTCCAACTTTGGAAGAAACAAAAGGAAAGAATTATTGCAAATGGCATGCTTCTTGGACTCATTCAACTAAGAATTGTAATGTCTTCCGTGACAGGATTCAGGAGCAAATTAAGAAAGGAAGGATCATGTTTCCAGAAAAGACCATGGGAATAGACACAGATCCATTTCCAAAGATTGAAGAAGTAACTGCTAATACCAATATGCCAACTTCTTTGGCCAAAACAGTTCAAGAGGTATGGCAAAACAGACGAGTTCATGTTGGGATGAACTCTATTCAGTTCGGAAGAGGAAAGCCAAAAGTTGGCCAACTTCGAAGTAATGATGGGAAGACTCACCGGCAAGATTATGCAACGGGAAGTTCTTCTAAGAAGGGTTTTAAGCAATCTCATCTTCCTATGCTTGAAGCATCCTTTCTGGAATGCTTATGTATGGAATGCAGGGCTAATTATCTGATTTTCAAAGATTTGGATCGACAGGGGGTTGATTTCTTTCCAAAAAGGATGGAAAGGAAGGCTTTGGACCAAAATAATGAAAGAAAACCATGGATAAGCCCAAGTCATGGAAGAAATGAGAAGTCTTGGCCAATATCAAAGAGAAATGTACCTTTGAGTCCAGTTCCACCAGCTTCGAAGAGGGATTATCCTCCTTTGAAGAAGGTTAACACTGGAAAGGCCCTAATGGACCAAGAAACTAAAGGAGAAGGGGAACAATTCACCTTGGTAAAAGGAGTTCCTGATTGGTTTTTAAAGAAAGTTAAACCAGAACTCTTCCAAGGATATAAAACCCCTTCTAAAGTTGGAAACAAGATGGTTAAACCTCCAAACACTCCTGCTGGTCAATGGGTAGTAGTTAGAGATCCAAAGACCAAAACACCTCAAATGATTCCTATGTTGACAAGAACTCAGAAGAGAAAGTTGCAAAGGAGGTATACTAGCTTCCAAATGGAAGAATATGCTACCAAGGACAATCATAATGGGGGTGATAAGTTTAACCCAAGGTTTAACAGGCTTCGAAGGGAGGATTCTGAAGAATCTCTTCAAAGAGGGTTTACTCGATCAGAAAGGGAAACACTAGAAAGTTTGGCCACAAGAATGGACAGTGAGGTACCACGAAATAGTCCAGCTTCACCAAATTCCTTGGCAAGCTATCAGTCTGGCTTATTAGAGGCCATGATAGTGGAACAGGAGGAAGGTGGAGGAATGAATTCAGCACCTGTTGAAACATTGTCCCCCATGGAGACTTCCGCAGTGGAGTTTCCTGAGAAGATGGACACAATAGAGGATGGATCAGAATTACCAGTACAGGAAAAAAGGACCATTCAGTTTGGGACCTTGCCTGAAGTTCAAATTAACATGGTTGCTCCTTCATTTGATTTTGGACCTTTTGGACCAAACTGCTCACCAGTTTGAAGGGCACTACAACCAACAGTTGCTCCTATGGAAATCATTGATGTATCAAGTGATGAAGAGTATAACCTTACGTATGATAATGGTTGGAATGATGGTTGGGGAGCCTTGATATCCAAGATTCAAAAGGAAGAAGAAGAAGAAGAGCTTATGGTTATGGCTAATGCTATAGAAGAACCAGAAGTGACATCTAAAGAGAGAGTAATCTTTGTTTCAGAGACAGATGCTGATTCTGAGTATCCTTTGATTGTGGATTTAAATTGTGCTGATCTTTCTTATCCCTTCAAATCACCTTCAAATGATATGAGGCACCATTTAAAGCCATTATACATATCTGCATTGTTTGATGGGATTTTGTTAAACAGAGTTTTGGTAGATAATGGTGCAGCAGTGAATATTTTACCTTCTAGGACTTTGAAGAAGTTGGGGAAAGAAAAGGTTCGATTGATCCCAACAAGCACGTCCATTGCTGGTTTTACTGGTGAAAGTAAAAGCCCCAAAGGAATTGTTTCTATACGCCTGAAAGTTGGCCAAGTGGAAACTGATACAGCCTTTTTTGTGGTAGATACTTTTACAAGTAAGTATAATGCTCTACTTGGTAGGGATTGGATTCATGTCAATGGCTGTATTCCATCTTCGATGCATCAAGCCTTGATGATTGTGAAGTATGAAAATGGGAAAGAAGTGGGGGTCGAAGAGGTGAAAGCAGATCCACATCCCTTCAGTACTTCAGCAAATTGTGCAGAGGCTGAAATGTATAAGCCTGAAATCATTCCTCTAAGTGAAATTGCACAACCTGCCACCCCTCCATCCAGTGTGTTGGAAATTGGAGAATTGGCAGAGTTAAAGTCTAAGCTTAAACAAGCAGTTGATTATGAATCAGACAACCCACCAGATGAGGCTGCTTGGATGTGAGTCCAAGACAGAGTTCGAAGAGGCCAACTCCTTGGCCTTAGTTAAATTCATGGCTCTAGAAATAGAGCAAAAGTTACAAGAAACAAATGATTGGGAGGAATTATTGGCTGAGAAATCTGACTGGGGGTTGAAGCCAACCGGATTCGAAGAAGCTTTTCTAGGCTATATCGATTCCCAAGATCCTTTAGAAGAAGTGGAATTGGGAGATGGAATTGTTCCAAACACTGTTCAGATCAACAGAGAGCTCGATGCTGCTTCGAAGGCCAAATTGATCACAGTGCTCAAAGAGAACAAGGAATGCTTTGCTTGGAGTTATAAAGAATTAACAGGTTTGAGTAGAGATTTGGTTGAACATAAGTTGCCTATTAAATCTAATTGCAAACCTTTCAAACAACTTCCAAGAAAGATGTCTCCTGAAACCATTTTATTGGTAAAAAAGGAGATTCAAAACCTTTTGAATGCAGGTTTTATCAGAACAGCAAGATATGTAGAATGGTTATCAAATATTGTTCCTGTTACCAAGAAAAATGGGAAAATTAGGGTGTGTATTGACTTTAGAAATCTGAATACTGCCACCCCTAAAGATGAATACCCAATGCCTGTAGTAGACATGTTGGTGGATAGTTCTGCAGGCCACAAAATTATGTCTATTATGGATGGTCATTCAGGGTATAATCAAATTTGTATAGCCAAAGAAGATGTTCATAAAACTGCATTTAGAGCCCCTGGTAATCTTGGGACCTTCGAGTGGGTCAAGATGCCTTTTGGATTGAAGAATGCTGGTGCTACTTATCAAAGGGCTATGAATACTATCTTCCATGAAATAGTTGGGGGTTTTCTAGAATGCTACATAGATGACATCATTGTTAAATCAGAATCTATTGATGATCATGTAGAGCATTTGAAGATAGCCTTTTCTAAGATGAAGCATTATCAACTGAAGTTAAATCCTGCTAAATGTGCTTTTGGAGTAATGGCAGGAAACTTTCTAGGGTATTTGGTCCATAGCAAAGGTATTCAAGTTGATAAAAACAAAGCTAAAGCTATTTTAGAAGCTAAGCCTCCTTCAAACAAGAAAGAACTTCAAAAATTTCTTGGTCAATTGAATTTTCTTCGAAGGTTTATATCTAACACTGCAGGGAAAACTAAAGTCTTTTCTTCTTTGTTGAAACTGAAGGATGGAGAGGACTTCGAATGGACAAAAGAGCATGATGATGCTTTCAAGGCCATCAAGGAGTACTTGATCAATCCACCAGTTCTTGTTCCACCTAAAAAGGGAGAGCCTGTTAAGCTCTACTTGGCAGCAAATCATGACTCAATTGGAGTTCTACTGGCTCAAGATAATGAAGAAGGAAAGGAGCAAGCTATCTATTATCTGAGTAGGTTTCTTAATGATTGTGAATGTAGGTATTCTGCAGTAGAAAAGTTATGTTTAACTTTGTTTTTCGCTTCGAAGAAACTCAGGTACTATATGATGCCTAGAGTAACCTATGTAATTTCCCAGACTGATGTTATGAAGTATATGTTGTCTCAACCTGTACTTAGTGGCAGAATTGGGAAATGGATTGTATCTTTAATTGAATTCAATCTAGAGTATGTTCCTCAAAAGTCAGTTAAAGGACAAGCTTTGGCTAATTTTTTGGCTGATCATCCAAACGGAATAGAGACTCCTGAAATAGCAGATGTTGGTATTGTAACAATTAAGCCATGGAAGATGTGGTTCGATGGTTCGAAAACATCTCAAATGGCTGGAATTGGAGTTGTTTTGGAATCTCTTCAAGGATTGAAAACCAAATTTGGGTTTCAGATAAATGAGGAGGAATGTACCAATAATCAAGCAGAATATGAAGCCTTAGTCATGGGGTTAGAGCTATTGCTTGCTTTGAAGGTTGATATAGTTGAGGTGTTCGGAGACTCTCAATTGGTTATAAACCAGGTGAAAGGAGAATTTGGTTGCCATAATGTTGGCTTAAAACCTTATCATCAATATGTGAAACTGTTAATTAAGCAATTTCATATGATTACTTTCACTTATGTGCCAAGATTCTTTAATGAAGAAGTAGATGCAATAGCACAAAGAGCATCAGGATTCAAGTTTATCACTGATGAAAGCAAAGAGTTTTGTCAGTTGACTTTAAGGAAATCCTTATCAATGCTTAAACATAGATATACTGATCTCGAAGTATGTGAAATCACTACTTCTCCTAGTTCGAACGATTGGAGACACCCATTGATTGATTATCTAACAAAACCTGATGCTAAAACAGATAGAGCAACAAGGTTAAGATCTGTTAATTACATTATGTACAATGGAGAGTTGTTCAAAAGAGGAGCAGATGGTTTATTGCTTAAATGTTTAGGCAAGGTGGACGCCTTTAGAATTATGGCAGAAGTCCATGAAGGTATTTGTGGGGCTCATCAAGCAGGCATCAAAATGAGATGGTTAATTCGAAGGTATGAATATTACTGGCCTGCTATTCTTAAAGATTGTATTGATTATGCAAAAGGATGCCAAGCTTGTCAAAAGACAGGGCCTCTCAAGCGATTACCTGTTACTGAATTGCAATATGTAGTTAAGCCTTGGCCATTTAGAGGTTGGGCAATGGATATGATTGGCATGATCTACCCTGCCTCTAGAAGTGGTGATAAGTTCATTCTAGTTGCCACTGATTACTTTACTAAATGGGTAGAGGCTCAAGCTTTTGAAAGTGTATCTCAAGAACAAGTAATTGAATTCATTAAGAATATTGTTTATAGGTTTGGATCTCCAGAAACTATAACAGTAGATAATGGATCCATTTTCGAAGGTAGAGCAGTGAAGACTTTTGCAGCTTCTCATGGAATTTCTTTGATTAATTCTACTCCTTATTATGCTCAGTCAAATGGCCAAGCAGAATCAACCAATAAAATTATCAAAAGAGGTATTCAAAGAATGGTTGATAGAAATCCAGAGGAATGGCCAAGCTTGCTCTTAAATGTATTATGGGCATATCGAACCACTAAACGAACCAGTACAGGTACTACTCCTTTTGCCTTAACTTATGGGCATGATGCTATTTTACCAATGAAAATCGTGGTGAGATCACAAAGGGTTGCTTCTCAAAATGATTTGGATATTGGAGCATACCATCAAGCAATGAATATGGAGCTCGAAGAGGTAGATGAAGAAAGGATTAAAGCTCTGAATCAAATTTTGCTGCAAAAGTCAAGAGTGGCTAGAAGTTATAACAAGAAAGTGGCTGTTCGAAGCTTTGATATAGGTGATTTAGTATGGAAAGTGGTGTTACCTATCAAAGAAAGAAAGCAAGGACTTGGAAAGTGGGCCCCAAATTGGGAAGGGCCTTTCCAAATTCATAGAGTTCTTAAAAGAGGGGCATATCATTTGAAAGATTTAAATGGTTATGTTCATAGAAGAAAGATTAATGGAAGATATCTAAAGGCCTATTTCCCAACTATTTGGGAGTCCTTTAGTAGAAGATGAAACTAAGTATAGTTTGTCTTCTGTTTTGCTTGTGCTGTTCAAGATGAGTCATAAGAAACAAGCAAAGTTTATGGTTTGAATTCAAATTCAAATCAATAAGATCAATAATCCAAGCAGTTATAAAGTAATGGAATTGAGAGAAAACAAACATTTCATTCATTACTTAGAAACTGTACAATGGTATCCTTCAAGTCACTCCATACATGAGCACCTCTGCTACAAATAAAGTCATAAATTTCTTTTTGATCAGAGGTCTGTTGTAGTTGACTTTTAAGATCTTTAATAATTACAATTGATTGAGAAGCTCTGTTCATAGAGGTTTGTATATTGGAGGTAGTCTTATCAATCTCTCCTCTAACTTGAAGCAAGGCTGCTTCTAGACGAGCTTCTTCTTCTTTTAGATGACGAAGCCTGATGATATCTTGATCATGAGAAGAAATTACACTTCGAGCTTCATCATCTGCACTGGCTAATGCTGCCTTCAAGCTTTCTCTCAGAAGGTGCTTCTCTTGAACTTCACAAAGTTGATGAGCTTTCACTTGAAACTCAGAAGCTTTATCCAGAAGTTGTTTATGAAGCTCTTGAGAAACAGGTTTCAGTGCCCAAGCAGCTTGACAGCATATATCCAAATGGACTTTTAAGCCTCCTTCAGCCAAAATTTCAAAATTCAGCTCTGTGAGTCGTTGGAGGATCTCCTTCAGTTCGTGAATCTCTTCTGGAGTAAAGGTAGGCTTGACCAACTCAGAAAGAGATGAGTTATACTGGACCTTGAGTTGGTTGATAGGAGATTCAGAAGAGGGAATTGGAGCCTGAGGATTGGTGATTCTTTGACAGAAATCACTCACTCTTAGCTTGAATTGCTCCAATAAAGAAAGGTCACCAACAGAGGTGCTAGTAGAAGCACCAATTTCCTGCTAAGAAAATGTATAAACATATTCAGGCTTGAGCTTTTAGAAAAATGTGATGGTCATAAGCTTGAAGTACCAATAGTTTACAGTACCTCAATTCTTGAAGTAACAATGCTTGGAACTGGATCAGGACCTGCTCCCTCAAGCACCAACTCAGGTTGATTAGTAATTTTGACAGTTGAAAAGCTTGGTGTGATCTCAGGGAATAGACTCCTGTCATTTTTTAGAGTTGAAATGTCAACTTCAGATTGAGCAGGTATATTAGCCTCAGAAGATTTATCAACACCAATAATCAGAGGCTCTTCAGGAATGGCTTGTTTAGCTTTAGTTACAGGTGAACCAGCAGAATGCTGTTCAGATACAGCCTCAGACTCAGAAGTTGGCTCCTGTAGGGGATCCTTAGTCATCGAAATAGGGAATTCTGCAGCAGAACCTGTATGAGCTGGTATTGATGCTTTAATACTTTCTGACACCAAGGCTTGTGCAATGGCATGTCTTATGGGAGCAGTTAAGTCTTGTGATATACCTCCTAATGGGATGATTGGAGTGTGAGCTTCAATTGTCCTAGTGGATGAAGTAAGCTTTGGTTGAGACTCTACAGCTTCAGGTTCAGATGCTGGGGCAGGAGATTTAAAAGTCTTAGCATGCTTGAACTTTGTTCTCCTTTCTGAAAATAGAATAGTACATGAGATTGAGAAGCAGAATTAAAGTTTGAAGGGTCTGGTGGAATTAAGGCCACAACAGCTTACCCTTTACAAATTGGCTTGTATTAACAGCCTCAACCTTTTCTTCCTCTGGCTCTTCGAGTAAGATCTTTCTTCTTCTTTTTGAAGCTTCATAAACTTTAGTAAAGGTGGTGTCTTCTTGGCTAGATTTTTCCTTGGTAGCCAAAGTTTTCTTCTTTTTCTTGGTTTCTGTGAAGAGCAGTAGAGTATTGGTATCTTTCGAAGGACCAAAGAATTCATGGGAGATAATGTAATAAGAAGTTACCTGGCTTCGAAACTGGGAAAACAGAAGTATGAGCAGTTGCTCCCTCTTTTCTTAGTTTCTTTTTGTGACTAGACTCTGTATATTGAATCTTTGGATTAAGAAATAGAAAGGAGTTGGAAATCATATTAATCACACAAACCATGAAGACTCACCTGATGGAGGGGAAGTGATTGTAGTTCTTTGTTGTTGAGATCTTGTCATTATCTGTGGTACAGATCGAAGTGGTTGAACATTTTCAGCAACTGGCACTGAAGCAAAAGATTGCATTTTTGAGGTTTCCTCTTGATGGGATGTTTGAGATGTGGTTCCTTGATCTCTCCCGAAACCATCATCTGACATTGAATCAGAATGAGTCACTTCTTCAATACCAGTACCAATGTCTTTGGTGAAGGTTTTGACAGGTGCAGACTCATGATATAATTCAATCGAATTGTGCCACCACTTAGAAAATGCTGGAAGAGGAGGCTCTGCGGTTATAGTAAACAGATATGGTTGAAAGTTTGTTCTAGAGCTCTTAAATTCTGCATTAAGAATTGCAACTTGATCCTTGTCAATCTTGTGTCTCGAAGTGAGATCAATGTTGATTTCACCAGGATAAGGACAAGGAATAGCCTGTACCAACCCAAATTGCCTGGCAAACTGGGCAGGGCAATAGATTTCAGCATGAGCTTGTTTGCAACCACCCACATAAGCTCCTATGATGATTTCTCTTGGGAGAAGAATGCTTGCCCATGCTTCGTGATAGGCAGCTCTACCCCTTTGTTCCATAAGTCTGCTTATCCACTTCGGCCCAATACCCCAGTATTGAAATGGGACAAATTCTCTTTCTTCTTTGTCCTCTCTTAGCTGATGAAAATATTGAAGATATCTGGTCAAGGTAAGGGGAGTCGAAGCTAAGATGGTAAACATATCCCTATAAACATTAAGAGGAGACCTGTCTGCAACCTTCTAATCTGGAAAATAAGCTAACAACCAGATTTGCAAAAACCAGAGAGGGCCTCCTAAATTTTGGTTAAGTGGTTTGGCATGGTTATCAAACCCTGCCTTGTGTACATACCCTAGAAAATGAGAAGCCAAATCAATGGTTTTGCCTGTCAAAAGGACATAGGCTAAGGGTGCGAATTCCAGCACCATTTTCTTGCCACCATGGCAAAAGATCATTTTGCATAGGGTATACCATATATATGCAAACATCTCTCTATCAGATACGTTATCTGAAAATCTCCTTTCAGCCCTTAGGAATCTTTTATAAGAAGCATTTTTCCCATCATATTCAATCTCAGCCAGAAAAGGAGCTTCAGTAGATAAGGCGATATCAAAAAAAAGGCCATGGGGAGGGAGTCCAATGAGGAAAGATACATCTAAGACTGTGGGAGCCATCATCCCACAGTTAAATCTGAAACAATTGAACGATGGATCCCAGAAAGCCAAAGCAGCATGTATGAGAGAAGGATTTTGCAAAATACCGTTTTGGAGGAAGGTAATGACATGTGATAACCCGACCTCTGTTAATTCCTTCTCCTTGGCTTTGAACATGCGTTCGGTCCAGGATTCCCATTCTTTATCATAATTTGGCCAGCAGACAAAATTCTTCTTATCCCATTTGGAGAAATACAGAAGTCTATCTTTCACAAGATCACTCTGTTCCAGAATTGGGTAACATGATGTAAAATCTAAAGGAAGTTCAAGAAATGAAGGCCCAAGGATTTGAGTATTAGGTAAAATGGGATGTTCGATGAAGGTGCGGTTTTGTAGTTCGCCAACATCAGACTGAGATTTCAGAATTTCTCTGGTCACTAACTTCCTAAGAGCGAGGGAAGGAGTATCTTCGAGCACTTCACTTTCAGAAGCCATGTCTGTAAGAGTTTGGAAACCTAGGAGGGAAAGCGGAGTGTTTGAAGGTTTGAACGTATAATGAAAGCGGTTCAAGCCCTAGATTTATACTTTGTGATGAAGCGGTGTATCGATTCGGGTCAAATATTCTATTTAAGGCAATTGGGCTTATATTATTTTAGGCCCAAGTTTAAACTCTAACCCATAAATAATATTATCTTTTTGATTTGAAATCATTAAAGTTTTCTAAACCATTCTTTATTGGTTTAATATCTTCATGTGTGATTTTTCAGTAGTTCGAACTGGTTTAAAGTACATACAAATGCTTCGAAGGGCATTGAAAAGTGTAGAATAAACCATAAAAACTGAAAATTGCATTAACATCGAAGAATTTACGTGCGGCAAAGGGAAATCCTATTACAATCGAAGAAGATTAAATCTACTTTGATGGAGCAGCAGTTGGAGTAGGAATAACTTGGAGATAGTGAGGAAAGCTCCAAGTCACCAAAGCATGAAACTTTGCCCAAGAGAAATCAAAAAATTCTTTTTCCTTTATCCTGACCTCAGCTTCTCCATCTAGTTTGAGTTTTTTCTCAATCAGAGGCCTGATTTTCAGGACCAGAGCTTTGGCCTTGACTTCGAGCCTGGCCAACTTGAGAGCATTTCTCTTTGCACAGCTTTTGAACCTCTTTCGAAGTCTTTTAGAGATCCCATATGGAATTTCGAAAGGCTTTCCTTTCAGATTTTCTATCTTATTATGAAGCTTGACAACCTGATCATGTGCTGTCTCATAGTCATGCAGGTCTTGGTTGAAGACATGAGCAGCACTGTTGTTCTTCATCCACATTCGAAGGAGGGGAAACTGGCTTAAGAAAGAATGAAGAAAATGGCCAGTTAAGGTAGAAACTGAGCATTGAATGGTTTCACATGCCCATAAGAAATTCTTACAAGGGATGTCTTCTTCAAGAATCCCTATATCCAAGAATGCAAAAGCAGCCAATAATTCTTTGGCTCTAACAGAATCAGATTGTGGGTAAAGTGAGTAAGAGTAATCAGCTTGAAATATAGTGGGATCAAAGTTGATACTCTTCAATTCCTGAAACCAGTCTGGATGATCAGGAAGGTCTCGAAGGGAAAGGTTGGAAGGATCCACAAATTTTCCCTCAAAATGAGGCCTTCGAACCTCATTTAACCAGTAAATGTATTGGCTTTTGGCTTTTTGTTTGAGTTCACCATAGCCAGCGAAGCCATATTTTTCATCTTCACACACTTTGAAGAACATGGGAGTACGGCAGGTGGCAATAAGACTGTCGAGTACCATGATATTAGGATCACGCCTAATAAGGGGAGATAAATATCTGCTCATAGCCAATGAGCGGTATTTACTCCAACCCTTATAACCAGCAGGGTCATCCATTTTTACCACCACTATTTCAGATGGTAAACCCCACAGAAAGGGTTTGAAAGAAGGAGAAGTAGGAGGGTTCCATGGATCAATAGGTTCGGAATCTTCTACTTGAACCAAAACAAAAGAACGATCCCTTCGAATTTCACCAACAATTGGTGTAACAGCATTGTTAGTATTGGTAGGGGTTGGGTCTTGAATAACCAAGCGTTCGAAGGCATTTTGGGTGTCAGAAACGTTGGCCATGGTTAAATCTAGCTTAAGAAGATAAAAGCAAGATTAGAGTAAAAATTGGTGATCCATTTTTACCAGTGGTTGAGTGCTTTTATAAACTTAAAATCTGAATTTGAAACGATTCAAATCTTGTAAACGAGGAACGTGGGTGTTAACTGCCCATTTTCTATGAACCTCTCACAGAGACCGTAAGAATCGATTACAACTGCGTCATTGGAAGTGGTGAGAACTGCCAATAACTTCTGCTTTGGAAGTTTACAGGAATTCGAAGCGGTAAAAGGCACATTAACACTTATTCAAATTCCTTGAACAAAGATGTTAATGTGGGGGGTATGTTTACATATAAAATTAACAAATCCAATAATTAATTGACACGTAATGGAAAATGCCAAACGTTGGCAATTACATGTTGATAAAAACACACTGGATTAAGGGAATATAAATGATTAAATACGATGTCGTATTGAAGTCAAAGATGAAAAGCAGTTATTGGCAGTTACAAGCCATTGCTGACGTAAAGGATGATTTCGAAACCATGATTTTAACTGCTAAACGTGTAAACTCTACGTGTGAACTTGGAAAACAAAGCAAACTGGCAGATTATAACACGTGGAATATTTGTCGAAAGGCAGTTATTCATCTTATTGTTTAATCATTTGAGTTTGTTGAAACAACTGCACAGATTCAAAATCAAAAGCTTCTGAAGGAAGAATTAAAAGGATTCAAATTCAGACGTGGAGGAGGAAACAACTGCCAACATGAAGAGTGGAAGTTAGAGTTCGAAGCAAGCCGATGTTCAAATTCATTGAGCGGGAAGTTCAAATTGCAAGCAGCGTTTATAAATAGAAGAAATTGAAGAGTGAAAGGCCCCCGGACAAATCTTCAACAAACAGCTATCAAAAAACTGATGCTTGGTTTGTTCATTGGCAAAGTAGTTTAGGATTTCGAACCCAGTTCAAAGTAGTTTTAGGATCTCGAACTCAGTTCGAAGTAGTTTAGGAAGTAGATTAGGAAGTAGTTAGGATTAATCTTGGTTGTTCTTGTAACAATCACCCGTTCGAAGTTCTTGTATCTGAAGTTGGAGACGATTTCGAAGTAAGTTACCTTTGGTTTGTGAATCGAAGTATCTTGTTTCTTTTGTCTTTCGATTTCCTAAGTTTGTTGGTTTATATTTCTTCACTTGTCGGAAAAATCCTCTTAATTGAGGTAATTGAACCAATAAAACACAATCGCCTGATTAGATTTGGTTTTTTCCAAAGTTAATCTGAGGGAGGAGATTGAAACTCTCTCTGGCACGCTCGCACACAATTATTTCCATTGCAAAGAAGTAAAAAGAACCAAACAATGAGCCGCTACATCTGTATTGTGGAAAAAAGGAGACTATTACAATATGGAGAAAATCAATAATCTACAAAGACTAATATTCAACTGTCCAGATGAAAAATTGTCATAGTCGTGAATTAATAACGTTACAATGTTTAACTTAAAGATATTCATAGATTTATCGGTTTATTTCAAATAGGGAATGAACATCTTTAAGTTATTAAAGCTTTCGCATGTCACCACTTAATGAAATTCCTGAAGTCACTGAAAGGAGCAACCCGCAACCCCATAATAATTACGGGAAAAATAATCATCTCCCCCTTTAGTAGCCCCCGTTGTCAGTTTTGGCAGCTTTGTTCACTTGGAATTTCCAGAACCCTTCTCTTTATCTCAACACGGTTTTCAATAAGTTCTCTCTACACGTATTACCCAAAACCTCCGTCAAAACCTTTTTTTGGGGTAAATTCCTTCAAAACCTTTTGCCAAACAGATAAACAACCAAACATCAACCAACGAACGAAAGCAACTTGCATTTTCACTCTCCAAACATCAAACCACAAAACAGTAATATCACTTGCTTTTTCTTTCTTTTTCCTCTTAATAATAAGATATATACTCCATAGAGGGGAAAAAGAAAACAGCTTTTTATTAAATGAAAACAATTACTAACATTGTCTTATACTTTCCCTTTCACTTTTGCAATTGCCAATAAGAACACGTTCATCAGACAAATACCCAAAATTTTCTAGAAACCCCGCAAAAAAGTATTGACGAATGAGATCCTTGCATTTCCATAATATTTGATTCAAGAAACTCACCCCATAATGTATTGCATGTCACACCTTACAAACAAAAAGTCTAGCATTTGTTGCCCCTTCACGTTCAAACTTTTGGATTAAAATCTCATCAGAGCTAGGGCCGCATGTACTTCTGATCAACCATCTATGCCGGAGAAGGAATGGAATGAAGAGCTGGGAAATCAAGAACCGTCCATAGAAATATCATTACTATTCGGATTTTGTGGGTTTTCTGCGAAAGGGACCCCGGAAGAATTCGTTTGAGTCTGGCCAGCTCCGAAAGTGAACGCAAGAGGAATGTTGTCCAAATTTGGCCGAGTAAATATGGATGTAGCGCCCATATTGTTGAAAGCAGGGACAGGAACTGCGTCGTTTGGCTTTGGGAAGCCAAAGCTGAATGATGACTGGAAGACTGGTAAGACAGGGTTGCTGTTGACATCACTTGAACCAAATATCTTCTGCTCATACTCCTGTAATTGCTGGTACACCGCTACATTTCACAAATGAAAACAACTGAAGGTCAGACATTGAGAAATTATGTTTGTCCAATACCTTCTATTCCATCTTACTACTTCTACAGAACATGTTAGTTATTATAGCCATCAAATATGCACATTTTGTCTTATTCAAAAAAAAAAAAAAAAACACTACTCCGCCTGATACTATTTCCAGGGCAGAAGTGCTTCACTTGACCAAAACCCATTATTGCTACAGTAATGGGCTGCCCTGAATGTAATAGAGGTCATAGTGCATTTTAAGAAAATGCTAAACAAGATGCACTAACTTACCATAAGAGCGGATAAGGGATCTTTGAAGATTTCAATATCTACGTAATTACGCATTACTAAAGGCAACACGGGTACTAGAATTAAGCCGGACTACGTTGTGAGGACGATAAGGATGATGGTCTGTGGTTGAGAATTCCAATTCAGCAAGTGATGCTTACCTAAGACCCTATGTGCGCATTTTCTTATCATTTTTATTCGTGGAAGATATAAAAATGCTATTCGTGAGGGAGCATCCAGATGGTAAATCTACGGTTTTTATCAGTGATGCTTGGGAGATAAGTTGATGTTTTTCTCATGCGGAATCCTACAAGCACACGGGCAAACACAAAGGCATTGCAGCCTATCAGCTCCACTAGCTACAAAATTGTGTTCTGAATCTTTTGATCAACAAGTCTCAACTTTTGTTTATCTTATCCTACACACCGTGTCAAATAAATCAAGTTGATCTTAGTTGATCATGAGGAGATATTCCAAGCGTATCTATCGCCAAAAGGACTAGCTTTCATTAATTTAAAGCACATCAATCTAATAACTACATATCCTAAGGACACACCTTGAGCTAATTCAACAGATGGTCTCCGATCCTTCACCCACTGGTAACTCTGTGCAAGTCTCCATCCTTTGTTCTTCATCAAGTAAGCTATGACAAAAGCTGGCGACCTGTGGAAAAATATAGTAGTTGGAGTCCCAACAAAAGAAGTGTACAATTAATACCCAAGGCCAATAAACGAGAGAATGTGTGAAAAAATTCAGATGTTTCAATGACGTACATTGTTTCAATGACGTACAACTATGGCTTGTGATCCAAAGGTAATGTTTGTCCCCCTTGTAGGTGGAGGTCACAATACCAAGTACTCTAAAGCTCTTTCATCATATTTAGCACATGATACAAGTTTTAACCTCCTAATGGCGCCTATTAGTGATGTGTGTGAGAATGTAATTGTATCACTTTTCGAACAGTTTCTCATATCAAAGAAAAAGAACCAAAACACAAGCACTTAATAAAGTTTTTCATATCAAAGAAACAGAACCCAAAACACAAGCACTTAACAAACTTTCACCTGCTTTTTCCAGACATGCAGTGAACAAGAACACGTGCCCTGTCCTTTTCACACTGATCTGTAATACAAACATATTTTGCATGAAAGGTCATTTGATTTAGCAAATTAAACTACACTAAACATAAAAATAAATGTCAAACAAATTAAAAGCAATCAAGGTTATCACAATTACTCCCAGGGTAGTAATTCGAGTGACAAAGCTAAATATAATTCTCATGTAAAGGAATACGCGAATGAACTGATGGGCAACAAAACCAAAGTACCGAACTAAACCCAATTCTTTTAAAAATTATAACGCACGCACAAGAAAATCCTGCACTTCAGTGAACATGTGCTCTCATCAATCAACTTTCCAAACTATACCTACTACACCCTTAAGAAAAACAAGAGGCAAATGATAGCAATTTACCAACCTCCTACAACACTGAAAGCCAAACCTTTAAAGTTACAAAAAGTCTTTGGCATCCATGGTCTTTGCCATATTCGTCATTATTGTTAGTGAAGCTTTATAACGAGACTAGTGACTCAAGGCCAGGCTTGATGGGCTTGTGCTGGGTCCATCTAGAAGGGGAGATTGATAAACTCAAGGAGGCTGTCTAAACAGGGAGCGGTAGCCAATCAAAGATTGCAATGAGGTTGATCAGAAATGGTGTAGGTGGATTTGGTGGTGCAATATATGGTAAGGATTTCAATTTTGGTCAATGTATGCTGGCAGGCTTCTTCTCGAGTCCTATATGTCTGATAAGGCCACCCTCCATCCCTTTCCTTACTGTTACAGTGATGGAACTTTGTGCGTGATCATTAATATGTCATTCCAAACTCATAAGTTTCCTCAGAGGCCTCGAAATTTAAGGCCAGGGGAGAGGATGAGTGGTGGTTCTCCTGTGGTTTTGCGGGTAATACACTCGTATTTTCATTAAGACTGATTTTGAGCAACTTTTTCACCTCCACAGTGTTGATCCTCTCTGAGGCAGCGGGTAACGGAGGCTGTGAGAGGCTCAAGGAAAGGTAAATTTAAAGAAGCAGCCATATATGGAAATTCGTATGATCTCAAGTTGGGACCTAAAGATAGCATGGATAGTCGAACAATAACCACTTTAGTCTTATTTATGTTAGTATTGAATATGTTGCCGGACAATTTTAAAAATAGGGTATTTTGGTAATTTTAGTTCTATGTAAATGGGCAGGGGTCGGGTCCGCCCATGGATTATTTTATGGGTCAAGTCGCTTATTTGGTTTATTTATTGTGAGTCAATTTTAGTAGCAAAGGAATCGATAGTTTCCTTTCTAGAAAGTTACAGGTATAGGAAGAAAAGTTTTCGTATGATTCAATTCCTTTTTAGTTTTGGAAGTCTTCTAGGCTATGTGCAGTGATGTGATGCCCTCAATTTGACAGTGTTGAATATTATGAGAAAATTTATAGAGCATTGAAGCTTTCTTTGAGTTGTGTGAAGCAATTCTAACACTAGGTGCGGTGCCTTTGGGAATCTAGGGGTGATGCCTAATTCTAGGAGTTGATTCCTAGACCTATCTTCTTCTATTATTCTCTTTCATTCTTATTTTCTGGTCACTTGAAGCCCTGTTACAGTTCACGGGACACTGTTCACAGCCCAGAATAGCCCTGTTTTATTCATATTTCCTTTATGTAGCCAAGCCCTAGACCTATTTCTTCCATTCAACACAAAAAACATAAATCTCTCTTATTGTCCTACATCAGCAGGTGACGAGATTCTTCAGGTAGGAGAGGTGTATGGTTTTACAGGACCTTGGAAGCAGTTTAAGGTTCTGAGCAAGCTCTCTTTTCTACAAAGTATTTAGGGCTCCCATCAGATCCTCTCATAAAGCTAAGAGAGTACGGAATGGAGTGTTTGGAAGATTTGACCAGAGGATTGCCAAGTAGAGTCGGCAATACTTATCCAAAAGGGGCAAGGTTGCTCTCATAAGTAGTACATTAGCTAGCCTCTCACTTTTCTCATGACCCTTTTGCCACGCATCAGGAGAAAAGAGGTTGGATACGCTGCAACACTTCTGTGGGTGGCTTGAGCAAACAATTTAAATTCCATCTTGCAATATGGAAAGGGATGCATGCCAATGAAGGAGGGTCCATCATTTCAATCACGCATTGTAAGGGTCCGTCTTTCAATGCCATTGAAAGGTAAGTGGCTGTGGTAATACGCTGAGGAAGGGCACTTATGGAGGAAGGTGATTGACTAGAAAATTTAGGGTTGAGAATAAAGGTCGGACTGCCAAAGAGGGTTGGGAAGCGTACGGATGGTGTGTGAAACAGGGATAGATTGGACCCAGTTTGCAAATCATAACAATTACGAGATTGGGGAAGGAAGGAGGATCTAATTGTTGCATGATATTTGGCATAATCTCCAGTTAGTTGCTTTCCTTGGATTTTTCAGTATTGCGGCTGATAAGAATCAAAAGTGATAGTGTACTACAACAATTGTCTCCAACATGGCTACAACACTCACATGGTGTATGTAGCTCATGAAGTGTGTGTGGGCTCCACACACCATGTGAGTGTGTTGGAGACATGTTGGTGACTAATTGTTGTATCTTTATCATTTTTGGATAAGAATGCTAGTGCCAGAATGCTAAAACAGTTGCTGAACAGATTAAAAAAAAAATTCCCATTTTAATTTGCTTAGAATCAATCATTCTAGAATTACTCTCAAAATATATCTCCCAGCATTTGGATTTTGATGGAGCTGGCCCATATCCTTAATAAAGCATCCAAGTTTAAAAGCTAGTGAATCCCATTTTCATGCCAATTAAAATGATCTGAATCCCACAAATTCTTTTGCAAAGTAGTTTTTCTTTTTTAAGTTTGAATATTTATCTCCATCCTACATCACTACATACCTAGAATAGAGACCACCTAATGCCTTGGTTCTCAACACTCTTAACTTCCTTTTTAGCCCGTTTCTAGATTCCTTTCGCATTCAAGATCTACGTGTTTGCCTAGCATTGCTGGAGGGCACTCAAATAATTTCAAACACCATCACTTGGTTGTAGAACAATGGTTTGGATGATAACCCATTATGGAAAAAAATAATAATAATAAGTTAAATTTATAGAAGAAAGACAAAATGATAAATACCCCATTTTCCTACAAAATAGTCTAACTTACTTATCCCACTACTCATTGCACCTACCATTCTTAGTCTCCCATATTAGTTAAACTCATTCCAAATTATGTAACACGATCAAGAGGAAACAAAATGCATTTTATTAAAAGTTTGCATCCACAACAAGAATAATACTTAACAGTTTTAATTTGTCTGGTTGGATGGGGGGAAACGAAACAAAAATTCTAGTAAATCGGCAATACTCATTTAAGTCTTCTCATTTTTTAGCATAACCAACCGTCGTAAAAGATTTACATGTTCAAGCCTCAAAATCAGTGTTTATTTATGGGTCATGTAATAGAAAACAGAGGAACAAAAGGAGTTTTTTCTTGGGTCCGTTTTTGGGAAGGACATAGTAAATGAGTCTTTACTTCAATAAGGACATCAACTTTTTTCTTAATGCCAAAAGGACAAATCACTTACACATTCCAAAAATGCCCCCACTAGCCAATGAAAGTGCCTAAACCCCCAAACCTAATGAAAGTGCCTAAACCTAAACCCTAGGGTACCCTATGAAAGTGCCTAAAACCGTAGGGTACCCTATGAAAGTGCCTAAAACCGTAAGGTACCCTAAGAAAGTGCCTAAACTACTAAAACCCTATAATTGGAAAGTGCGCCCTAAAACTAAACCCTAGGGTACCCTATGAAAGTGCCTAAAATACTAGGGTACCCTATGAAAGTGCCTAAAAAACTAAAACCCTATAATTGGAAAAGTGCACCTTAAGTGCCTAAACCCTAGGGCACCCTATGAAATTAATTTTGTCCCACCAATTAAAGTCAGTCGGAACAGTATAACAGAGAGAGAGGAGAGTGTCTGAACCCGTCGCTTTCGTGGGTAAGTCCAGACTCCACAGCAGAGGAAACACTCACCTGTCGCTGTCAATATACTCACATGTCGCTTTCACTCAGTGGCTAGTCAAGGATTGGGTAATATGCAACACCAGCTTTTCGTTTTGTAGTCACAAGATTCCGCCACGTGTGCGCGCGAGTAGTGGGTTCATTAAGGGTATTTTTGTCTAGTTTTGTCCTTGAGCCCTAAAATTTTTTCTATCAATGTATTGAAGGCATTAAAATAAATTAAGCTGGACTAAATACTATTTAAAGCCCCAAACTTGGCCTTTACACCAATTTTCTGTTTTTTCTTTCCAGATATTTATTGTAAGTAATACTATTAATATCTTATTGAGCTATCATTCTCGCATGCTGATTATCCAGTGTTTTCCTACACAAAATCCCATACTTTATAGCCATTAAATAGCTCTGATCCTGACCAGATGATCATATGAAAAACTGTGTAAATCAAATGAAGAAACTGTAACAACATGCATTAGGCCCAGTTTTTCAGAAGATTTTAGCACCCAGGTGCTAAAATCATGATTTTTTAAATTAAAAAATAAAGTGGTTCCATGTATCATTTTTCGATTTTTTTTGCACCAAATGACCAAACTAAAGTACACAAGGAGTACTTTAATTTGGTGCGAAAAAAATCAAAAAATGATACACAGAACCACTTCATTTTTTGATTTGAAATATCATGATTTTAGCACCTGGGTGCTAAAATCTTTTGAAAAACTGGGCCTTAGTAGCAAAGGAGGTAGAGATACGCACCTAGAAACTGGATGGCGTCATCAAAGGGTAGACTTTTGTCATCTTGGAGACAATGATAAGTAAACGAGTTCTTGTACAAATTTTGGCAAGAGGGTACCGTCTGCAGGAAGACAATAACCAACAGAATAACTGTTAATCTAACCTATGCACTACTTCAAATAAGTGATTAAAGCAAGACAAAAACTCCAGTACACCAATCACAAGAACCTCACTTCCAAATTATAGATGCCACTAAAATCACATACACTATTCCACTATCTAGAAGCAGATACTGCATTGAAGTGCTTTTCATAAATGCCAATATACTCAATCATCTAGAAAAAACTGCATACATGTAACATCTTAACATAATAACCTTGCTTCTTTCCTCCATAGTTTTCCATTTTTCATCACCACCGTCACATCAAAGATAGTGGCACAGTGCTATCCTTAGATTGGAACATAATTCTTCCACCTTACGGTAAAAAAACACCATTTTAGTCCCAGTTAATGGGGTCTAAGAGAGGTGGACTGGGTAAAACCCAAACCTTTGGCCATTAATGGTACAAAGTGATTACCATCAGGTTTGAATCCACAACCTCAAGGTTAATAGGTCTGAGTTTTAGCCACTAAACCAATGGCACCCTATCTTGTCCACCTTACATGCCTATCAATCAATCACAACGTAAAACGAGGTGTTTAACATTCCTTGTTACTTCCATCAAGGTCAAGCAACAAAATTACACTTGAGGATGGGGATAACTGCCCAAGCGACCCATCCTATGAAAACCACATAAGCACAACTGTGCCAACTGCCGACAATTGATAAAAAACAATAGTACGGGTAAAAGCAATTTCACAGCTTACAAAAATTAAAAGCCAGGATACAGTTCATTTTCACATAGGGTTCTTGATACATGGGGTATTTTTTTGACCAGTATCAAGCAGTTCCCTGATATACAATGTTATAACTTTCCAAAGGACGAAATTTAGTAAAACATATGTACCATCAAAGTTTCTCTCTTGATAAAAAAAGTACCCAAAACATGGCAAAATAAACCGAAGCCTGGCACTGAAATACACTCAACAGCAGGCCATAAGAAGTGGCAAAATGGAGCACTATAAACGATACATTAAAAGCACCCCAATTAAACTCCATTACACTTACCCCCCACTACCCACTAGTTAAGTTAGTCATTTACATGAACATCCATCAGAAATAAGCATTCCTAACATTAAACAACCCAAATCCTCGTAAAGCCACAGACACTCTCGTTAGCTAAAAAAAAGTGGAACAATTATTCGCGAACAATCAAAATTAACATCAGTACATAGGCATGGGCACAAAAGGATATTAAACAGCATTAACAAACGCCAAGTTTGCAATCGAGATACACCTATAGGACATGAATTTCCTCCCAAAACCTCTCATCAATCACCTAACCTCTCACAAATTTATAACAGATCCATATAAACCTATACGTCCAAATATGTACACCAACTACTACTATCCACCAAAATCCAAACCTCCAAACCAAATCCAATATATCCAAAATAAATAAATAAATAAATTCCTTCAAGAAACCAATCTTAAATAAATCAATAGGAAAACGATATAAACTAACAGCAACACTTAACCACAAGGGGTTTGGCCGAGTGGCATGAGAGGCAACTAGATTCTTGCCAGGTCGTTAATTTCAGGCCCGGGATAAGTGGAGGAGGTGCGCGCAAGCAACGAAAGAAAAATAACAACATGATCTAATGGATTAAACTCCACAAACATGATCTAATCGATATAATTCACCGAACCCACATTAGAGAAAACAAAATAAAAAAGAGAGCTCACATTCAGAATCCGAGAAATCCCCTGCGTCTTGAGAAGTTCAGACCTCGACGCATTATCATAGCTTCCCAGATAAAGAAACTCCGGCAATATCTCGGATGAAAAAGCACTGACTTGGAGTGAAGTTTTTTCCGCTACGACCGGCATACGGTGGCCGCAAACCCCACAAACCTCGCCTTCTTCGTACTTATGGTAGTGCCCACAAACCCCACAAGGGTTCTCCCTCTCTCTCTTCCTCATATCTAATACTGGTTCAGACCCAGGTAAGGGCAAGGGTTGTGGGTATTATACGGGTGACAAAACGATGACCCAGATCAGGAATTTGGATGTGAAAGAAAACCCAGATGCAGAAGGGTTCGAGAAGAGGATTTGAAGAGATGGGTAGTAGAGATGAATAAAACAAAGAACGGGGAAATTGAAAGAATTGTCGAATATGTTTGTTGATCTATAGTATAGGAACGTTGTGGTATATGAATCGACCTTTTTGCAGGTGTGTATGTATGGCGATTATTTGGAGGCGAGATGTGGTAGGGTTTGAGGAACTTCCCAATCAGCGTTGTTTTTTTAATGTCAACGCTAAACTGGCCGTAGTTATTTTTAACATAAGCTATTTGATGGGTCAAATTAATTTGATTATTAAAAGAGATTTACGAGAGGCGTAATGATTTTTGTACTCTACTTTTTAATAAACCCAATGTAAAAATTTGTCTTTTAGTCTTTAAAAGTATGTACATTATGTAGTGTCACAAGAAAATTGAGTGCAAATATAATTCAATAGTAAGTAGGTAATTGCTTTTCAGAAAGAAAAAAACTAGTACATCGGAAATTTGCCCCGGGAAAAAAATAGTAAGTAGGTAAGCAATAATTGTAAAATCACACAACGATGCAAACGCTTACACAGAATCTCTTTCGCAAAATGCATAGTTGTCAATTTTTTTTTTGACAAAAATGTCACCTCTGTTATATAACATTGCCCTAGTAAAGCAAGAAATACTTTTCAAAAAAGAAAAAAAGTAAAGCAAGAAATAGGAATATCATTTTTTTAGCGTTGTTACATTATACCTAAGCAAACAAAGATTTGGACTATGAGAAAAGAGCAATGATTAGAGACAAATTATTAGTATTTGTTTATGGTGCAAAGCCATGTGATACTCTGCATGTGTTGTGATTAGTAAAATTACAGAACACGTGACTTTTGTGTTGAAAAATTAAGAGACGAAACGACATGTAATGTGTTATCGGTTTGGGGCATTGCTTCAAAAAATATTTTTGAAGGGTGGTGTTAATGAAGAGGCGAAGGTTTCCTTTTCATGGTCGTACAATGGGGCATCCACAAAGATGAGTTGTTGTTTTTAGGCTTCAATTTCAATCATATTTGTATTCCCATCATACTCGCAGTAATGTTCGTTTGCATTAATGAGCAGGGAATGGTTTCCTCGTGCAAGTACAACCCTCACAGCTTATCCAAAAAAACAAAGTACAACCCTCATTGAGTTTGTTTAGTCTTTTTCCTTAGAAAATTCTAAAATCAGTCTACTGTCTAGCGTTAAAGTTAAAAAGATGTATTGAAATGGTTGAAAAAAGAGTATAAAATTGTGTAAAAGTGCATAGAATTTTTCTTCTTCTTGCCTTATTGACAACCTAGTGATCCGTCAATAGAAAATCCCAATTTTTCTTTTTTTGCCTTTGACGAGCTTCAACTCTTTTTGTTATTCCCACTGTTGACTTTTTTATTGGATTATTGCTTTAACTGGTTTTTAACGTTGTTGAAGAAATGAATAAAAATCGATGAAAATGTTCACTTGCACCAAAGTTGAGGAGCAATATTGATTTTCCTTTCTCTAGTCTACAATTATATAGGGTAAATTTCGCTTACCTCCCCTGAGGTTTCAAACAACAACATAAACTTTCCTAGTATTTGATATTTCTGAAATTGCATTGACCTCAACCATCAGATTTAGCTTTCGTTAATGGAGCGAGAGAATGTACAATACTGCCCTTTCATTGACCTCCCTAAGGTTTCTAACTATAATAGATACCTTCAATCTACACTACACGCGGATTAAAAAAAAAATCTGCACTGTATATATAGGCCAATTCCGCTAACATAAAGTTTGACACTTAATCTCAGCCATTAAATCTCAATCATTGAAATCAATGGGTGAGATTAAAACTTAACATTACATCTCTCTTCTCCATGTTCACCATCCCTCTCTTTCATTTTCACCCAAAAGAATCACTAGATCCATACCTCAAATCCTATATTTCTTTCTCTTTTCTTTCATCAATACAATGAAAACTCAACTCTACCATGTTTTTCAAACAGAGCATCCAAACTAAAACTGTCTCCTCGAAGATACGTCTCTCTCTCTCTCCACATCAGAAATTCAAGTCAGCTTAGTGAATCATTTTTGTCAGCCTAAAAGGTCTAACAAAGAATAAAGCTTTGACAAATCTAGAAATCTGAAAATCCCAATATCCCAAAACAGAAAAAAAGTCTGAAAGTCAAATAAAAATTCCAAAATCTCTAAATCCTTATTTTTCTGTGGAATCTAATCGATTTCACAGAGTAAAAATTAAACTTGCATAAAACAGCGAGGATAGATAGAAGTAGTTATGTTAGGGAAAATAAGATGATGAAGGTTTTTTTTCCAATGGGATTCATCAAGAGAATTAACGATTAAATAATTTTTAAAAGAGGAAAAAACAAGATGATTACTTTGAATATGGTATTTTTTCCACTTCATTTGAAAATTGAAATTCTCATTTGAGTCGGTGAATTTTCCAAATGAAAGAAAGTTATCGATCTATTTTTTTGCTTGCCTAAAAAAATACATAAATTAATTTTCATTGTGTTTTTTCACTAATATCTAATAAAATAATGGCGTGGATTGTTTTGATAGCAGGAAAATATGTATACATTTATGCAGAAATTTGAATGCGTATATGTACTTTTAGTTACAAAAGTGTATGGAGATATGTATAATATTATTTTATTTTATTTTTTTTGTGATTTGGGGCATTTATGTCTTTTAAATTAAGTTTAGAAGAGCATTAACGTTTACCATCGTTTCCAAAAGGGTAAAATGTGTAGAAGAATCGTAGAATCGATTTAGGTAGTTCTGTCACTAATTTCCCTCCAGTAAGTAAGGGCTTAGTAACGAAGGGGGAATCTGCAGCCGACAATAAAATTGAGGGGAGAATAGTGCAATTTTTTAAACCTGAGAGTAGGTCTCCGTAATTGTCAAAAAAACTCAGAAGGTAAGTGAAATTTCCCCAATTATATATATCTTGGGAGTGATTTGTGTTTCTGAACCTGACCATTTTTACATTCGTTCTTCTTGTAGATCTTAAGGTATAACATATAATCCAATAAAATCAGAGGGAATCATTCAAATTGGGTTTAAAAACAAGAGGGGAACACATTTGTTCAGCTTATAAAATTTTAAACCACGCTTCAAACTTCACAACTCAGACTCGACCGCAGGCAACCGGTAGATTATTGCATATACAGGTTCAAGTATTTTACTGTCTGACTTACCAAAAAAAAAAAAAAAGTATTTTTGTAATAACTCCTTTGTTCAACACGCAAAAAAAGTAAAATAAAAAATGAATGAAGCCAATGAAAACCTCTTATATTGATACTAACTAACAGAAAATCAATATTTGGACATTCTAACTGTGTTCAAGGGGACATAGCATTCAACTAACTGTGTTACTCTACAGACATTGAACAACCTGTCACGAGCCACTGCAGGACCCATAAAGAAATGGAAAATTGGAAGCGTGGATTAGTTAGTTAAGACAATGGAGCTCAAGATTGCGGCGATGAGTGTACTGACTTGAAGCCTTCAGTGAGGGCAACCACTTTGGCTGATACCTTCGGTTGCAGTTTCGACACCGCCAGACGAATGTCCTGTAATTGACAGAAAAACACATTGGAAAAACATAAAGAGAACATGATAAATGCATTGCACCATGGCAGAAGATTTTAGCACTGCAATGCTCATTTTTTGAAGCGGGAAAGTAAGAAAACAGAATAAGGGATTAACCCAGGGACTTTAGAAAACAGATTAAGGGATTAACCCAGGAACTTTTAAGTACCTATATAAGCACTGTATACCCTTATGCAGTGTTTGGATCTTGGATTTTTGGAGATATTTACGAAGGATCCAAATGCATTCTCTCATTCATTGTTTTTTCGGCTTTGTACCCCTTCATTTTTCTTCCCTCTCCACAAATCTGCTCCAAGCGAGAGATCCAGACACAGCCTAACTAGTTACTATGTATAAGAGGCCCCACACAAGCGGTTGAGAAAAAACACAGATGATTCTCAACCATCTGATGTGTTGTCCCTTTGTAATGGGTGGAAACTTTTACATAGGAAAGCAATTAGCCAAATGCCATTTTCTTGTTTCTGGATGTATAGCACACAGAGTTTGGCCTTTCGAGGATAAGATCACTCCCTATGTAGAGGCTTTCAAATGTGCAATTCTACTTTATCAAACCACAAACGTTGCCACAGTCATTAATGGCATCACTATTGAGTTAGTTCAGCAGCTGATTACCTCCATATTGTAGCGGGACGAGAAATGAGTGAGCAAAATAGCTTTGTTTCGGATCCATTGCGCATGTTCTATGATCTGCTATCCCAGCAATTCGTAATATCAGAACAAACAGCAGAAATATTATATCACTCATTAAATTTGTTACAAGATGTCATTGACCACCACAAGCACATGCTCGCGCGCACACACGTATAAAAAGCAAAACTGTTTGAATGGGATCTCTCACACACAGTAGGCATTTGAACAGATTGCATATGTGGCAAATGGAAGTTTAGGAAAAAGACAAAAGCAAAATCTGCCTGATCTGGTTGCCTCATACCTCAAACAAATGAGTGTGGCCATGTTCGCGTGCATGCTCAATGCTACAACCTTCATCCAGAAATGTTGCCTGTCAAAAGATTAGTTTTATCAGATGAAGATGATGTCATCAGTTGTGGAAGGCTCATGTAAAATCACAGGATTTGTACTATAAGGGCACGTTTGATTATGGCATATAAGGACCAAATACTCATATAAGGCCATGAACTATGTTTCTAAAATCCCAATAAAAGGAATGTGAATGGGCATGGTTGATAAGTTCAACTTCATATCATAAAACCAACTCCAAGTATAGGAAGTTATGCGGGGATATGTTTTGGATAGTTGCTCTGCAATACGAAATTATTCAAGCTGAATAGACGAGCTTAGGTAGAGGTGCCAATTTGCTCCGTAATTTTGAATCACAATATTTGGCACATTATAATTAGCTGCTTCCTGGGAAACAGGTAACCTAACGGCTAGTCATGCAATTTTCCCCGAAAAACCCAATTCAGTTCATGAAGGTTATATATATACAAGTGAAGCAAGCAACAACATTATGCATGAAACCAAGACACTACCTCTGTTATAAGAACTTTAGCTCTCAAGGCATCAGCACTACGGGGATCAAGAAAAAAATCTGACATTGTATCACCAGTAAAGGCCACCTCTGGACACAATATAATGTCTGTGATCTACAAGCAAAAAGTTGAAGTCAGCGACGTATACAATATATGAGAACAAAACAAACACTAGTTTGCAAGTACAAACCTCAACTCCAGATTTCTTCAACTTCTCAATCTCTCTTCCTTTCAAATGCATGTACTTCTTCCTCAACTTTTTTCTAACCGAGTAAATTACGTAACCCTGGAAACGTTAAGCATGTAGCTTGACTCGTGAGCAACACCATGATGAAAATCCCGTGAATTAGTAAATTACGTATTTAACAGGAACCTCCATTAGTGTGGCTTATAGAGTTTTAAGAACTGAAATGCTGAATTTTCTTATTCAGTGAACTGTATATACATTGTTATTTGTTGCATGGATCTGAGAGAGACATACCTGGCTGGGAATGACGTGGCAAGTTTTAAATGGTCGTACAACAAGGTCATTCCGCATTTCATAAGTTTCACCTACATAGACATTTGGAAAACGCGATCCACGTCAAGAGACACGAACTCATCAAGAAAAGATTGCTAACATCGTCAAAAGTACATACCTACATCTAATGCCACCAAATCAAGGTTCAGTTCCACCTGACTCATGTTCCTGTGAATGTCAAATAACTTCTCCACATCCTCTTTAATGCAAGGAGGCACAAACACTGTTGGAGGTTTTAAGTTGTACAAAGCACGAGTTGCTACGTACATAGGGAGCCCACCCTGCATCAGAAATATCCCTGAGCTCATCAAACTTACGCAATCTGACTTGATGTTAACCAGTCTACTAAGAATGAAGCAGAAACAACATAAACATTAAAAACTATCCATATTCAAACATTAGCAAAAATAGAACACGAACATCTAGTGAACTGTGTTGCCTTTTTTGCCTTTTCCAAAAGGCAACACAGTTCAGTAGATGTTCGTGTAAATCTAATTATTTGTAACTGATTACAAACACGCATTTGTTGGTAAATTCAAATATTACAGATCCATCTGTTTCCTTTTCATGCAGTAACATCTTGCTGGTACAATCAACATCAAATACTGTATAAACATTTCAAATTTGTTTACAATGTAGCCAGCAAGAACCAAGATCCATAATGACTGTAGCAACTATTACATTCAAACTTCTATTTAAGCTTTGAATGCTGAGATTCTGAGAATGATAGATAACTGCTATAGGTGTTCACTTCCTTCTGCCAACATATGTAATACTCTATTGTCAAACTGAAACGGTCATTGGAACACTCAAACAATATTACAAGGGAAAGCCTACTAACACACCTTTTACATATGCACCTTTCTAATTAACCACAATAGTTTGTAACCAGTACTGCCATAATAAAATCGAACTAACAAAGCACCACGAAAGCCTCATATGATGCCCACTTTCATATCATAACCAGTAAACGTATAATGGTTCGGTGGTTCCTAAGGGATATAAAACCTTGTAAGACGCCGGGGCCTACTTTGCATACGGTGCACACTTTCACGTATACAAACTTTCATAACCAACACCACAAAGTCTGTACCTTTGCCAAGGTACACTCGTGTTCATAACCTGACCCAAATTACAAACTTCCTCAAGTCCAACTCCCGGGAAATAATGTGGGCGTTTTGGACGGCCAGAAGTCACAATAAAAGCTCACTATCGAAATAGAAGCCAAAATCTTTCATTCAGTTTTCATGATTATTTTTCTAGAAAAATGCTAACTTAAAATTCAGGAGGGGTAGATAAGGCGTAAAAGGTATATCGATATTCGAGAAAAGTGTTGTGCTATCCGTGAATGGGTATTGATACCGTGGGATGTGTATGTAAATTCTAACTCGTCTGACATTATATGGATATTACGCATTGATAACCACATTTTTACTCTAATTAGCAGGAAGTAGAAGCGAGCAAACACGTTGGCATACTTTAGGGACCTTACAATATGATCAAGATGAGCATGGGTAATGAACAAGAAATTCTGATGAACAGCTCTAGACGGGCACCTCCCAATATCGAACACGGACTTCAATTCCGGCACAATAATGCAAGTTTCATGGCCACCAATCGAAACCCCCTCGATCGAATACCCTTCTAACCCGAACCCTTTACGGTTAACCTCGGCCCTAGCTTTCCTATACTCTTCATCTTCGATTGCTTGGCCGATTGCGGACAAGAACCCAGAAGTTTTTAGGGCGTTTGGAGGCCCAGTTTGGGTCATTCTCATATGGTTGAGTTTTGGTCTTTGAATGGGTGGAGGAGGAAGGTTTTGAGATGGGTAGAGAGACGGTAAGGATGAGGTCGTTGAAATGGGCGTCGTTGATGGATGCATCATTTGGTGTGAGAAGATTACATATGGAATCAGAGAGAGAGAGAGAGAGAGAGAGAGAGAGAAGGGGTTTTAGTGAGGGCCTGAGGGGAGTGTTTTATGAAAGTAACGTCGTTTTCGAAACAATTTAGGAATCTACCGTTGTTTTCAAACTATTTATAAAAATACCGTTGTTTTGTACTTCTCATTTTGAACCTGAGATCTTTAACCACTTCTCAGTCTTAACCTTAGAAGTCTCCCAAAATTTCATCCGACGTGTCTCCGTCCAGCGTGGATGTTTGGCCAGCGTGTCCATATATATTTCTCATGTCTAAAATGAGAAGTCAGTTTTATTTGAGTTTCTCTAACTTGGAACATACTTCCCGTATACTAGTTGTCTACCATACATACTTTCCGTATACTTATTGTCTACCATACATACCATACATACTTCCCATTTCTAAAATGAGAAGTCACTATAATTTGTATTTAGAACACTTATTTTTGGGGAGTATTTTAAACAACCCATTTTGGACCTGAGAAGTTATTTTACACATCTCATGTTGGACCTGAGAAGTTTAATTAAAGATCTCATTGTGGACCTGAGAAGTTCAACTATCTGCCAAACATATTTTGTTGTATATTATCCAAGTATTTAAAGTATCTCTCATATTGGACTTGAGACTTTTAACCCTCATTTTTACAAACTTCAATCATCTTATTTAGGTGGATGGGCTATTAATATGCAAGTCTTTAAAAAAATTTTTGAAATATTTTGAAAATGTGACAAATGCTTTGAAATCTTTTCAATACATACTACTATTTTCAAATGTCCGGAGATATTTTGTACGTTTTATTTTCTTTACATGCCCCTAGCAATCAATATGAATCTCAACCCTACCACTTCGTTACTCAGACAAAATAAATGTAAAGTTTTTAAACAAGAAATAAAAAACGAGACCAAATATTTATTAAAAGAAAAACTCGTTATTTCTTTTTCGCTCTAGTAAAAATAAATAAATAAGTGTGGATTACATATTTAATTAGCATTTTTATGTGCTTCTTCGCGTAGAGGAGCAAATGGAGATTGATGCTTGCTTAACTAAACCACAAAAAATAACAGTTGGAGTTAAATCTTCAAGTTGCATTTAATGAGACTGAAGAAGCAAAAAAATCAGTGTCCTCAGAGGGAAGCAGAAAGGAACATTGCGAATGCATCATTTGAGAAGGCAATGTTGGAGCTTCGACAAAGCTGTAATGTGCTTTTATAGATGTAACTTTATAGTTAAGTGCGACATGAAATTGTTGAATACTTTGTAAATATAATATGTCGATCCTCTCTCTCCCTCTTTTCCTTTTCTCTTTGTCAAGAGTTATGGCTTGCTACAATATTATGTATATTTGCTACTAATTGTTCCTTTGTTAAGTGTTGGACCCCCCAATTTCTCTTCTTGAATCTATAAACAAGAAAACCAACAATGTTGCAATTGAACATAACAACAATACTTCATTATAGACAGAAACCAACTAAAAAATGAACAAATTACAAATCCAACATGTGACTGCGGGTTTGATGAACGACATATCTCTTCCAAAGATTATGTCTGCATTCAAAACAATTATCAATCAAAATAGAAACAAATATATCAAAATAATTACCCTAACCAAATTCGCTTGCTCTATGCACTTTGTTAACCAATATTTCAATGGCTCAAACTCTAATTCATTCAAATACAATATCTATTATGTACTAGAAAATCAATTATAAACTATTACGCAGCACTTAGTAACACAATTCAGGAAAAAAAAAAAGCTAATTGCTGCAGGTAAATGATGACTTGCAACTCTTAAATCACAGATTTAGGACTAGGAACATAATTACAGCAACTAAGAAACAGTTTTGCACACTAAAAGTACACACTTTCGGGAACTAGGTTCTAATTTCAGCACCCAAAACACTATTTACAGCATATTCAGCAAAAAAAAAAAAATGCAGTTTCAACTTCCAAACAACCAGTTTCAGCAAATTCAGACGTGGATTTAACTTAACAACTGTATTTCCCAGTGCGGGTTCGTCAATTCCTGCCTCTAACTTCAGTTTCTGATTGAAAACAAAGGAATACAACTCCAATTCGTCGCTAGGGTACTAAAAATCAATTGATTTTCCAAAGTCCCAAAGTAATTCAACCCAAAACCTATAAATTGATTACCATACAAATGATATACCAAGTTAATTAGCAAGATTGAAATTGAAATCCCCTTCCCTAATTGCAAGGGCTCATATTTAAAGTAAAATGGGGTGTTACAGTTTTAATCGCGATCTTGTATCTTTTTCGATTCCTCCCTCTCGTTGAGACGAACCAATAATAAAAAAAAAATCAATGCAAAACTAACAAAAGCAAAAAAAAAAAAAAAAGACAAAGAGATAAAAAAATTCAGTAAAACTGACTTTTTAAGCCAAACCACGCTGGATGTAGTTTCTATTTAATCGTATGTACAAGCAAGACGACTAACGTATCGACGCGTAATTCTTCGGTACCACACCAAATACGGGTCGTGGTAACTAAGATCACCATCTAAGGGTGGGCCTGTAACAACATGTTCCAACCGCTCCTCCCACAAGGAAATAAGTGGTGCATGCTCAACGGACCAGTCATTAACTATAGCACGAAGGTCACGACCGTGCTGCTCTGATAGACTGTGACTCGCATCCGGTACTTGTTGTCGCTGCCCGAATTGTCTAAGTACCCTATCTGGTTGATGCCACTTAGCAACCGGAAAACAGAGCAATGGGGTTACTGCCTGCCACACCTCACTACCAACACGACAATAATCTGGAAGGGCTGCTACGACATTAGCCGAATACGGCTCCCAAACAACCTAGATTGATAATTAAAGTCAATCAATCTTCAAAATCTGAAGACAAAAAAAAAAAACATTATTCGAAATAGAAAAGAAAATGACATTTCTCGTTTTATTGTTTATGTAGAATTTGTAATCAGTATCTGGGTTATCATCCAGACTATTTCTATTTTTACAAAAATGCAATTATATATAACTAACCTGGTCACTAGTCATTGTGTCGAAACTAAAACGGTATTGTCGTACCGCATGAGTCGGAACTTGCACCACCGAAAATACGTCATGCCAACTGCAAAATATTTATGTTCATCATGCAAATCATGTAAGAGTCATGTTCTGTACACAAATCAACAAAGTTTGAATTTTTTTTTTTGGTTACTTTGATAATGATGTACTTTTACACTGTGCATAGTCAGAGAGTTTAATAATGGTTCATACGTGTAATTAGAGGACCCGATTGCACTGAAAGCTTGTTACATCGCAGTGGCGCAATGTAGGGAAACCTGTCCCATGCCCAAACTTTAAGGAGGATGAGGCAGCCCCCTATCTCATGTGCAGTCGGCACTGTGGCACGACACAAGTCCCTATACAACCAACCTAGTGCTCCACTCCCCCAACTATACTGTCCCGCCTGGTCCAAATCCTCTAAGAGTGGCAAAAACATTAGGTGAAGGCACTTGGACGACTTGTCTGAAAAAATACTCGCTCCCATAAGCTGCAAAATATAAGCCCTTGCATGTTTCCTCAGTGTTGCATCATCGGCGTTCTCTGGTAAATCTGGCAACGCCTACTCAAGCCACCCCAAATTAAGCCTACCGCCTTGTAAATTTGAACCTATTATAGAATAACACACATTAATAAACAAGCCGAAATGTGAAAAAACTACTTCAATTATCTATTTTAATGCAATCTAACATACCAATAAACTTTAACTAATCAATCTCTAAGCACATTATTACATACCAGTGGGCTTCATCCCAAGTAACCTGTCGCACTCCTCAGGCCAATTATAGTCCATCCTCCCCGTAATTGGCCTACCATCAACTCTCAAGCCCAACTGGATGCTAACATCTTGTAAGGTAATTGTTGTCTCTCCTGTTGGCATGTGGAATGAGTGTGTCTTTGGTCGCCAACGCTCTACCAGTGCTGTAATAAGATGCCAATCTAGTTGTATAAAGGGGACCTTCATAAGCCCTGTAAATCCCACAGCCTCAATCAAAGGAAGTAAGCGTGGGTCAACTGCAACTCGACTAAGAGCTAACTCCCGGCGTCGACATGTGAGAACCACCGATTCTTCCAACCCTGTATTTTAACAAGAAAATAATTTAATAAATAATGACATAGTTAATAATAACCGAATTTATTATCTAAACCAAGGCATACATTTAAATCCCACACGCGAGCTGACCGGTGTGAAGCCTGTCGTGTCAAAACAGAGTCGTCAATAGGGCCAGGCTCCAATTCTACAAGCATTGTCATCTACACAACGTTCAGCTCATTCAATGTTAGAATATTAAAAAAAATCTCTTCAAACACATAAGTGAAATACACAAAAGAGAAACCATATGATTGTTTGAAGTGATTGCTAAAAAAGAATCAAGGAAAAAGGAAAAATGCATTAGGAAAAATCCAACCGAACAAGGCCATCAATAGAAGTTATTGGGTTGGATCTGAACTCAAAGGTAAACTTAAATTGCATATATGAGTGCGTATAGAAAAAAACAGTATAGCTCCTAATTTTTTAGAAAGTATTAACATACCTGTAGACACCCCGATTTTGAACCCGGGATGCGCTCGAGCATTCCCGATGATGAAACGGACCAATCATGACTATCTGAAACTTGTGAGAGTGGCTTAAACTTGATCAAAATCAACCAAATAACCCAAAGCCAAACCAAGAATTGTTGAACCAAGCCAAACATCAATCTGCCACCAAGAGCCTTGAGCGCTCAAACCCCTGAAGACCACCTTGAGCGCTCAAGCATACGGCTTTGAGTGATCAACTCTGATCCCAGTCAGGAATCTGCAGAGTATCTCATCATGAGATTTTCTGCATGGGAGCGTCTGGGGTGATCTTATACGATCCTAATATGTATAATACACCCTACATTGTCCTAAACTACACCTAAAACTACTCCTAACCCACTTTCAAACACAAACCCACTTCATCTCTCTCCTCACTTCCCTCCCACTCACTCTATAAAAACCACTCACCACCCCCTGGTTTAGGGGGTTACCAATTTTCAAACTTCAACCCTCAATCCATCTAGCAATCGTTCATCACTTTCTCTCTCTACAAAACCACTTACATTCCATCCAAACCACTTGCAAAAACCATCTGCCAAACACAAAATCCAACCTTTGATCATCAATCAACCTCACACGCTACACCATACACCCAAAATACTCAGTAAAACACCCATCATTGTCCATTCCCAAACCCACAATCAAGTTCAAGCCTTCAACAAGTGAAAAAGGTAGTTAAACATGTGATATATTCACTATTTTGATCCTTCTGAGGAAGGCCAGTGAGTTCAAACAAGTTCTCTATACTTGTATTGAACTCACAAAGGTCTAAAAGTTGTTTAAAAACACTTCAAAATTTGCAACCTCAACGGGGGTTGAGCGCTCAAGCCTCAGGCTTTGAGCGCTCAAACTCAGTTCTGAGCAGTTTCTGTTCTGTTAACTTTGATGCTTTCTCTTGGTTTTGATCATTATTAAACAGTTAGATATGCTCATGTAGCTCTCAAAACAGTTTGTTTTCTACCTCAAAATCACTTGCATGAGTATAGATTAATTATTTTATGATGATCAAGCATCAAAACCTTTGAAAATCTGGCATTTGAGTGCAAAACAGTGGCTGTCTAGTTTCATTAACCTTCAAATTATGTATTTATGATCATTATGAAGCATCAAAAGCTTGCTTGAAGGTTAAAAACCAGAAAGTCAGATCATGGCTTGAGCGCTCAAGGGTATGAACCTGAGCGCTCAAGTTGTTCTTGAGCAGTTTGATACTTATGCTTTGTTTTTGTAAAGTGTTACTGGAAGTTAACTGGGAGGTGAGTGTGAGTTATTATTACTGTGCTTATGATCTAGATCCCCCTCTTTCTTTCATTCTCAAGCATTTTCTTCATTAATTTGTAGTGATCTCCCTTTTGTCATCATTCTCTAAGAGATCAATCCACCTGTTCCCATCTGATTCTCCATGAAAAACATTTTATCATGTAAAGAATGAGCAAAAAAAAAAAGTGATGAGAGGGCTTGAATTCATAGAAGTCAGAAACTGGTTTGAGCGCTCATACCATGAGCCTTGAGCGCTCAAACTAGTTTGGGGAGGTTGAGCGCTCAATCCATCACCCTTGAGCGCTCAATCCTTATTCTGGGATCCAGATTGTAAGTCAGTTTAGTAATTCTCATGTTCATAATTCCTTGGGTTGTTGTACAGTTTCTGTTGAGGTTTATTTCTGTGAATATTTGTTGTAATTTCTCTCCATCGTTATCACTCTTTCCCATGTAAATCATTATGCACAAGCATCTACGATAGATTCGCATTTGGTAGTTTCTCACTAATTACGTGATTCCCATCCCCGATTCCTCATTTTCGTGATTAGAATTAAATTTCAAACATTTTCAAAATCCCACAAAATATCGAGTAGAGACCAGTTCACGGACCGGGCGAGAGGGGTGCCGTAAAACCCTTCCCCTCTCGTAACCAAACCCCCGAATCCGAGAAATCTTTGGTTCCGCCATGACCAGTAAAATCTTTTTCAATGGGCAAACGAGTCACACTTTTAATCGGTTTCTCGGGTTCGGACCTCAAATCCGGGTGGCGACTCTAACAATCACAATCTTTTTAAATGCAAAACCGAACCATCTCCGTGGGCCGTCCACAATACCATACTTCAGAATTAACATAAACAGTACAAAATCAAATACATTAGTACTGAGACGTACTAATGAAACCCACCAAAATGTGGTATTAACACATTTTGGGAGAAGTATGTACCCCAATCAGAAACCCTAAATACCCTAACTCTAATTAGTATGTACCCCAATCTGAAACCCACCAGTATGTACCCCAATCTGTTGAGTGGAATGGCTTTGGACCGCAAACATCTTTTCAATATATGTTACTGCCACTTTAGGGCCCAAAAAACTGAATTTCAAGAGTTCGGGTATGTTTAACATTTTAAGGACTTGTTGAGGGATCTATGTAATGTATAGAAGCAGGGGGCGTGGGCATATCTCGAAGCAGCAATAAAGCCACCAGTGGACTGCATATCATTCAAAACACTGAAGAATTGGGATATCTCTGATGGATATTGCATTTAAGATGAGGCCCCAGTGCAGAAAATTTAATTTGAAGCAATTGAAAATATATATTGTGTAATGAAGATGCAATGACATTTTAATGCCCAGGCAAGAGGTATGTCTGTGTGCTATAGTGAATAAAACCTCTAAGGACGTGCTTTAAAATTTCAAGCTGTGTGGCCAAGAAATATGGGAAGAGAAGAACACCCAATTCAAGTGAACGAGCAAAACATTTTCTTGTATTAAGAATCTTGCGTCCGCCATTGTGTGAATACATATAGTTTGACCTCCCGTATTAAGAATCTTGCGTCCGCCATTGTGTGAGACATTTTACAAGCATCTTAAAAGGGCCAGATTGGAATAACACTTATATCTGAATGGGTTCTTCCTTATTCTAATTCCAAGCCAAATGAGGAAGCAGCTCAGCGCGGCTTGGATTTCACGTTTGGATGGTGAGTAAATATTTCTAAAAAATCAGTTGGTACTATTTTTTTAGTATTTTTTTTTTGAAATTAAGTGGTACTTAAAACAGCCAATATATATTAGTTCTCTGAGATCCCATGGATTTTATTTTCCCTTTTAATTTTTTTGTAAAAAACTCGAACTGTTATCTTAATTTGTATGTGTACATCACTTAATTAATATATGGGTGTTTTTTGGGCAGGTTTATTCACCCATTAACCTATGGCGACTACCCACAAACAATGCGTTCACTCGTCGGGAAAAGGCTACCGGAATTCACTCCAGAGCAAGTTTTGTTGGTGAAAGGGTCCATCGATTTCATCAGATTAAATTACTACATGTATATATCATTTACTTGAACTTCACCTAGCTAAATACCCCAATCGAAACCCTAAATACCCTAACTCTAATCACAAACCCTAAAGAGATTTAGAGAGAGAGACAGAGACGTACTGAGAGAGAGAGAGAGAGAGAGAGAGAGAGAGAGAGAGAGAGAGAGAGACACGAAGTGCATGCGTACCTTGGTGGAAGAGAGAGGAGCAAGATCAGTGAGGAAGAAGCTCTCCGTTCGCTCCTCGTTCTTCTCTGCTTCAATCTTCCTGAGGACGCAAGTTTGAGAATGACGACTGTTTTCGTTGGAGAAGGGGAAAAAGGGAAGTTAAAAGTACTTCTCAGGTTCAATATGAGTTGTATAAAATACTTCTCAGGTCCAATACGAGAAGTATGTTCTCAATTAGTACACCCGAAATCTCTTATACTTCTCAGGTACAAAATTCAAATAAAAACGACTTCTCATTTTGGAAATGAGAAGTATGTATGGACACGCTGGACAAACATCCACGCTGGACGGGGACACGTCAGATGAAATTTTAGGAGACTTCTAAGGTTGAGACTGAGAAGTGGTTAAAGATCTCAGGTTCAAAATGAGAAGTACAAAACAACGGTATTTTTATGAACAGTTTGAAAACAACGGTAGATTCCTAAATTGTTTCGAAAACAACGGTATTTTGACAAAACGCTCGGCCTGAGGGGTAGGGGTTTGGTGTTGGTCTGAATCCTAGCTGTGGAACGTGGATATATCTGGGCCAAACCAGTTCTAACGTTCGGGTGAAAAGCGGGACTACTGAGGAGTGTTCAGACAAGGGTTTTTGTCAGAATAAATTAGTTTTTTACTCCCTCCGTCGACAAGGGTTTTTGTCAGAATAAATTAGTTTTTTACTCCCCCCGTCCCATAAAGTTTGGTCCCTACGAAACTACGTGCAATTTTCAAGTTAAAAAATAACGTGCTTTCGAAAATAATTTTTTAATCAATATGGATCTAGTTTAATAGATCTCATCAAGAACTTTTATACGGTGCAAAAAAAATTAAAAAATTATTTTGGTAAATACATTATTTTTTTTTAGTTTGAAAATTGCACGTAGTTTCGTAGGGACCAAACTTTATGGGACGGGGGGAGTACAATTTTTTATGTAAAATATGATCAGTCTTAGTTTTTGGATTTTTTTTTTTTTTTGTTAATAGAACACCCCCTAAAGCGCTGTCACGAATAACGCTTTTGCCGGGACATATCCAACTTCCGTGTGTGTAAGCCAATAAGGATTGTCCAATTGGTCGGTGTGATTGCTCCCTCACACAATTGATTAGAATTTGATTATTTGATTTGATTATTTAGGTCGCGTCGCAAAAAAGTAATTTCTCGTGAATTCTTCAGTTCTGGTGTGGATGGTCTGTTTTTTACTAAATCAGGAAGAAAATTAGTCAAAGTGTGCGCAAACTCGCCTGAACACTCGTAACCGATGAAAAAAAAATTCCTAGGGTTAATTATGCCAATGGTTTCCTAGACTGTTTGGGTCATTTAACACATATTTCACTTTTGGCAAGGGTTAAAATATGCCATTGATTTTCTATAGCTTCATTAAGATTTTACTTTCATCTGTTCATCACCATAAACAAATGTGGATTTTTCATTTTACTTTCATCCCTATGTTACGTACTCTTACTATTTGAAGGATTCAAAATGGATAAATAAATTTCAAACTTGAGAAATCATAATACTCCTAAAACAAGAGTAAAAATATAAATACTAATGGTATACTGAAATTTTAATCCCCGAAAAGAGCTGTGAAAAATCTAGAAAGCAGCTTCGACAAAAAAATGCAGAACTGGTTTTTTCGTTTGATCTTTATTCAATAAAATTTTGCATTTGTTAGTTTTGCGTCAAGTTTTTATGTTTTATGGATTCGTTTCGACGAGATGAATCCAAAAAGTATAAAATTATTGTTTAAACTATTTTTTTAAAAAATAAAGCCGAAAATGAACCTAAATAAATCAGTTTAATTTTGACTTTATTAAAAAAATTAAATTTTGACCATAATTTTATACTTTTTGGATTTGTCTCGTCGAGACTTATCCATAAATCACGAAAACTTGACACAAAACTAACAAATGTAATTTTTTTTTAAAATAAAGATAAAATGAAAAAACCAAAAAACTATTTTTTGCTTTTGCTTTTTTTTTTTTTTCCTCCCAAGCACCCTCCGAGTATGTCCCTAAGGTTGGTTTTTTTTTCTTTTCATAATGATGAAATATGCTAGCCCGAACATGCCAACGAAAGATGATGGAGGTACTAGTTAAATTGAAAAAAATTACAGTAAACTGCTAAAATTAGAAGCATAAGGAAACAAATGAATCTTGTTAAAACCACAGGGACTAATATTGTTATTTAGCTAATCAGTCCTCAAAAGTATTCCCTCTTTGCTTTTCTTGGCTGCAAGTTCTTCGATTCAGGCACGGAAACATGGCCTTGCAGACTGGGGTTGCGACCTCCAAAGTTCTGATCCTCGTCGGAGCTGGTAATTTCTCTATACATATACATCTATAAAATATACTTGTACATAGATGTAGATGTATCCAGCTAGTGTTTTTCCGGCGTACCGCAAATTTCAGTTCATTGGATTCTGTGCTATTGCGTTATGTGATTTGACTCAATTCGGAGTTGACAACCGCGTAGGTTGCCTTGATCATATGCCCAATTCATTTATACCCATGAACCCATATGAATCCTGTATTACACAGGCATAAAATCTTCATAAAAACATACCCACGTACACTTTTTATTCATATGTTTTTGACCTACTTGTAGCTTTTATTTGTTCACTTTGGACACTTTATGAATTCTTCAATGATTTGCCCAGGCAAAAGGGCTAACCAGATATGTGGTAGGAATGACTGTTATAGGTTGGGTCCTGGTCAATTGTAAGTTTGGTCTCCATGCTTCAACAATTATAGACCAGGAGAGGCACGTTAGGAGTATGTTAGTGCCATTACATACTTGTTTTGGATACTTGAAAAGGTACAAGGGTACGAGAAAGTTGTATATGAATTTGTACAGGTACGGTACCCATTTTAGTCAAAAGTATGAGCCAAATAATAAAATCAGAATCTATCGAATGGGTGAATGAAAGTAAAATACTCAACCATTTGAACCTGTAATTATCTATGAAAAATTACATCTAACTAACGTCAATAAAAGGATGAGAGCTTGGGTCTCCGAAAAATGGAAGGCTTGGGGGTACTGCCTCTTTTTTATTCCTAGCAATGAGTGCTCAACTAGCAAGCGATTTGTTTTCTGGACTCAATAGCTGGATTTATGATTGAAGTTTCAATTCAATGGAGGTTGCAAATTAGCTTACAGTTTGGGGCTAGGGGCACAAATAGGTAGAGATGGATTGGATTTGTTCATTTCACTTTGATACACTAGGTTGAAAACCATTCAGAACCATCCACAACAAAGACTATCTATCGTTCATTCAAGTGTTCAACAACAAAAAAGTTTATAAGAGATAGATTGGATTAGTTCATTGCACTTTGATGCACTAAGCAGAAAACCATTCATAACTACGCACAACAAAGAATATCTATCATTCAAGTGCGCAGCAGGAAAAAATTCATAAGACAAATATATTTGAGGTAACAATTTAATTATCTAAGCAAGAAAGATATTCATCAGTCCTCACCCAATCAGTCTTGACCATACTCTAGATTCTCATTGTTCCATTGTAGTGGATAGTTATGATTTTTGTGCTAGCCCATCACCATAGTCATTACAAACCTACGATATGGAATACGTATCCTACGACTCGTATCGTCTTCTTCTACAAATATCGTGGCTCATCCCATATCCCTTCTGTATAAAAATCCCACAATGCGATAATGTTTCCTATGATATCTAGCGTATTGTGATTTTGTACGTGTTCTGCGATTACTTATTGGGAAAGCTGAAAAAGTCAAACTTTATTTTATGATAAGAAGCAAAACCCCGAGCTCATTCTAAGTTGTTTGATCTAATAATGGCGAGATTCAAACCATTTGAAGAAAACCAAACCTTAATCCACTAGGGCTCGAATGGAAGAAATAATCATACTTCGGTTTTGTGTGGCATTAATCAGCTAAGGGCTCTTTTTATATTCCCATGACTAAGAGCACTGAAAAGCCTCAATGTTAGGAGACTTGGATTTGCATCGTAAATTTTTCCTTCTTTTTATATGCAATAGTCTTTTAGATTAAGTACCCAAAAAAAAAAATAGTCTTTTAAATTGTTCTTAGGTATAGCTACTTTTTAAATGTATATTAACTTTTCTTAACGCAACATATGGTACACAATACGGATCCCCATACGCTCCATAAAATGAAAAAAATGATGCACAATATATTTGACAACCTTTCCCATCACCATCTACGAAAGGAAGAATTGGAAAAAGGTTCCTAAACTTGTTAAGCTCCCTTCCCTTGGTGCCTTTTCAATAAAATTTTGTTACTTCTAAAAAATGAGTTTGGTTGTGCTGTTCATACTCATGTAGGAAATTCTTTTTGTGGCTCCTAGTTAACTTCTGTCTTCACTTGGTTTTAATTGCCATATAGGTTTAACTGGTTCAATTGTTTTGAGGAGCGGGCGATTGTCTGATCTAATTTCGCAGCTTCAGGAGCTAATAAGCGGCGTCAATGATGCTGAGATCTCACCTGAGAAGTATGATAGTGCACTTCTTGCCACACAGGTATTACTTATATCTAGGTGTTGTTTTACTCAGTAATCATTTCTTGGGGTTTGCAGGTGGTTGGAAATGGAGGTACTTGGGTATACTAAGGAGAGGCGGGTCCGACATGGCCTTGCCGTGGACAGCTTCCTCGTAACCCATAAAAACCACACGTAATATCTCGAATATGGTTCATATGAAACAAAATTGTCTTTGTTTTAATCTCTGAAGTAGGAATTTCATAAATGTTAATCAACACTGTTGTTATTGTAGATTTCCAGCATAGAGTGTTCCCTGTGGAAGTACTGTTCATTTAACGAAAGAGGATAAATTTGTATTGATATGAATATTACTACTTGCCAAATATTGGAAATCTGTTCATGACCTGAAAAGTGTAACATTGGGAATCAAAATGGACACTGTTCACTTGTTTAAATTGGGAAAGTAACTCAGAATATTGTCTGAATGATGAGCTCTTGTAGGTTTTCTCAAACTCTTTGAACTTAAAATTAGTAGGAAGTGCTTTCATTTTTTATAAAGATGTTGCTAAGATGCATTTAGGGATGAGGTAAGTTTTCATCAAGTTAGCGAATGCAATATTTATTTAGTAATAAAACTTTACATTCTTTTGTCTTCAGATCCGACAATTGGCACAAGAAATCAGGGAGTTAACAACATCCCGTCCTATAACCATATATAATGGCAACTCTACTTCCGGCGGTACGCAAATTTTGTAAAGGTTTTGTGTTGTACATGTAAACCTATCTTTTCTAATATCCCCAAATTTGTCTCAACAACTACTTCAGATTATAGCTTGTTCATTATTAGGATGTTTGGAGAAGTATATCCCTTTGAGGAAATGGTGGTTGACTTTTTCTCAATTGGTTTAATTGGAGAACCCAGAAGATTTAGCAATGTGTAGATCATTTTATTACCTGGATATTGGGACCAGATATTATATGTAAAAACAACCACAGCTTCTTTTCTGTTCCCTATATCTATCTTTCTGTAAAATTTGTATCTGGGACTCTATGGTGGTGGTGGTCTTATCTTCTGTTCACATTGCTTGAGCTTCCTCAAGGATTCTTGTTTATTTATTTTATTTATTTTGAAGAAACACGTACGGTAAGCTGGATAACTTAGTGAATTTGCGACCCCTTGAAAACTATGCAGTTTATCTGCCATGGTATTCGGGCTATAGGTGTGAACTAACTTTAACTAATTCCAAAAATCCACTAGTTATGGTCCTCGGTCCATAGGTGCGTAGGACTGCACAAACTTAGCAATACCTTGATTCAAAAGTCTAAGATTTTATTCCTCAAGCAAACTTTCAAATGTCCTAGACCCGGTTGATCTCAAATCCTGATACCTGCAAAGATCAGATTTGATATTTACAGACTGGTCCGCGATGTGCATGATGAGGCAATTGTTTGTTTCGATGCTTCAGGCTTGCCGTTATTTGTGAGACCAGTCAAGAACAGACCTGCAATTCAAAACTCATACGTAGAAGGCTGGATAAGAGAATACTGTCATTGTCATAAGCAAATTGGTGTTGTAGATCTATCCTGATTTCTGACCAACTGAGAAGACTTCTGATCATAAGATTTTGAGCCTAGGTGTTCAAGGTTTTGTGCAGTCTTTGCAAGCATCATAAGAAACTTTTAGTTGCTCAAATGTCAACAGCTTCCATGGTAAACCAAAGACGTGCATAAGTTCAGGATGCGCATCCAGCAATTCTTCGATTCTTAAAATCAAGTTTAACCGCTTGGGATGTATCAGTCAGCTTGTACCACAGACATTTATGATTTAACCCTTTTTATGTTTGATGTAAGACCTAAAAGTTATGCTATGCATGTTTGGAGTCCTCCTATAGGATTTTTCATGGATCTAAAATGCTCTCATGTTTTTGTGCATGTGTGCAGGGAGTTCTGCTTCTTACTTGCTGCCAGCTGCAGCACTTGGGGCAATGGGATATTGTTACATGTGGTGGAAGGCAAGATTTATTGTTGGCCTTAGAAGCCTTTGGAATTTTTTTTGTGAAACTCTTAATTTCTTTGGATTATGTTTTGTTATAATGGCTGTGTGTAGTAAATTTCTTTCCTTCACAATGCAGGGCTGGTCACTATCTGATGTAATGTTTGTAACAAAGCATAATATGGCAAATGCTGTTGCAACTGTATCAAAACAGTTAGAGCATGTGTCTGAAGCATTGGCTGTAAGTAGGAATAATACTTGCGCGAATGTGTAATTAGTGTTTTCTCTGTAGTAGTTCTGTAATCTTGTATTTTGCTACACTGCTGATTTTTGCTTTAATAATAATTATGCAGTCAACAAAGAGGCATTTAACGAAGAAGCTGGAAAACTTGGATTGGAAGCTGGATGAGCAGACGGAAATATCTAAGCTTATTGCAACTGATGTAAGCGACATTTTTCTTGGTTCAAATTTAGATACATGATGGCTTTGTTATTAACATGCATTGTCATTCCGTCCACACATGGTAGAGGGTCTTATTATTGAGTGCCACATAGTTTTGTTCCACTTTCCCTTAGTTGGTCCATTAGGATTGATGGAGCATCAATTTGTATTTCATTGCCGTAACAGCATCACCATGCTCAGAATTTCCTGTATTAGGCTTGGCTTGGAATTGTAGATATATTTTGGACCTCCCAAACGTATGAAAGATTAAAAAATCTCCTTCTCCTAATCCCCCCTTCCCTACCCAATAAAGAACAATGAAAACTCAGTTCCTCGCCTTTGAAGACGGAGAAGGAAATATTGGCAAGTGGTGGACAGGGCCACAATCAAGATATTTAGTCAATCGAAAGAGAATTGGATATTTTGTGGAATGTGAATACAGGTAAGCTATTGGTATCTATATCGAAACCCGTCAAAGCTAGAAACATAGGAAACGTGCCGAGATTTGTTTTTATCTATTCATCCACATTAATCTCTGCCAACTGAGATGGTGTTTGCATTTGTTGAAATTCAAGACATGGGACACTGACATATCAAGTTGCACTATGGTCAGCATCTATGGCTTCTTAGCTATTACCAAGTTGCACTATGGGGACACTGACATATCAAGTTGCACTATGGTCAGTGCATCAATGGCTTCTTAGCTATTACCATAGATATATTCATTTTGAATTTGATTGTCTTCAGGTAAACGAGGTGAAGTCAAATCTTAATCAAATTGGCTTCGATATTGATCTAATCAATCAGATGGTGTCTGGGTTGGTGAGTTATTAGGATTTTAATATTTCCTCGGAATTGCTGAATTTGAATCTATCGGTGAGATGGTTACTTCACTGATATGGTAATTGTTGATCACAGGAAGGAAAGATTGAGCTTCTTGAAAGCAAGCAGGTTGGTTGGTTACTATCAGCTGATTCAATAAGAACCATGGATGCGTTCTCTGTACTCTATTTTTGGCTAATCTTTGGGTACTTCCTTATTTTCTACTCCGCACAGGATGTGACTAATGCAGGTCTATGGTATCTTTGCCAATTTGCCGGAGGTGCCAAAGATGAGCTGAATACCAAACTTTTTCAGGTCCGGTATTTTGTTACTTGTTTGCACTTTATATTCCTTGGCACCTTGACGAAGATTCTTTGTGCCAAGATAAGCATCAACTCAAATTTGTATTTAGGTGGAAACAAAATCAGCATTGAGGGATGTTAGCAAGAGTTGTGTTCACATCTGAAACTTGACGCAATGCATAAAGTATCTGGGATGTTGAGCATTCCAGGGAGCTTTGGCTCCTTGGGATATTTCTAAATGTTGAAAATTAAGGGGACAAGTCTTAAACTTATCACATGTTAAAAACTAAACAGTACCAATATTGGCTCATCGTTTGTTAGTTAATACCATTTATCAAGATTCTACAGACCTCTGATCCAATTTCAAGAATATCGATAAAAGGGCAGGAATATGTACTAAATTAACCCAAGTTAATAATTGAGGATATTTGTTCTTGTAAAAATACTAGAAAACCCCTCGAGTAAAGGTTTTTAATTTATTTCTACATAGATGACTTGAGTTTTGTTGAATCACAGTTACGGTGGTCAAACAGATACAATCACTCGTCTGAACTTACTCATGAGAAAAGTTCGAGATATCGAACTCATTATCCAGTTCATTGCTTTTGATTTTGAGAGCTAGAGAACTACTTTTGGAAAGCAGTGCCATGATCACCACACTGATTATGAGCATAATCACTTTTTCTAGATTAAAAACAACCTCTCTTCTCCCGTCTATTACTATCAAAAGAAGAAACAAAAGAAAGAGAGAGAAAAGGGATTTCAAATATCTCAGATGCTTTGTCTCGCGGTTGCAAATCATCCTTTCTCACTAGTTCATCTTTGGTTTCCACTTTCCAGCGTACTCATGTGGCATTTTCCAAAGTATGTCATGATATTCATACTCATAATGGAAGCTGAATGTCAGAGTGTATGAGCAACTCGGGCATTATGTTTGATTTACTTGGGGTTTTGAACTGACCTCTGGGGATGTGAAATGTTGTTAACCCTATTTCCAAAATTGTCGGCTTAAGATAATGTTATCTGCAATAGAAAGCATGTATAGTGTTTTGTATTAGAGAGAGAATTTCTACCCAAACTTGGGACCTGGTGATATGGTAATTTTCTGGCACCAATTTGAGCATAATTCTTCCACATAATTGCAACTGTGCATGAAAATTAATAGTAATCTCATTTTTGTTTCCTGAAAAATCTGCGGGCCGAGCATCTAGCTTATCATGTACCTGTATCGAAGTCATTAAGAAGTTGGTTTCTTTCTTTTAAATGGACAGGATGTTGGTGCCAAGTTAACAGACACCTTGAAATATGAAGAGAAGTCACTGAAGGTATGTTGAGTGCCGTAGATACATTTCCTTGCCGGAATTCACATGCATTTCAAACCTGACACTGTCCAATTATGATTTTTCAGGGGCTTCAGTTCCTTACGGAATCCAATGAGCCAAATCCAACAGAGAAATCGACAATAAACTCACAGAAGATCAATGCTGGTGAAAATCCTGCCAAAAGTGTCTCAACTATAAAACCAAGAATCCACAGGTCTTATCCAGTTGGAATTTCTTGGACACCGGGCATCTTAGGCCCAGGCTTGTGATTTTTCAGCGCAACTTATACAGTATATAAAATGATGATTGGTTCTTGGAGTGGCCTCCATTTGTTTCTTATTCTTTCTTGAACAGTAAAGGGTTCCGAAATTCCCTTGCGAATAGTGAGAAAGGGATGCTTGTGCTGATTCATCTCGCCTGGATTGAAGGCGGTCTCAGATTTCAGATTAAGAAGTGAGATTCGTTGTTGTATTGATACTTTCTTTGTTACAAAATACAAATTACAAATAAGGGGTCGTCTCCTTGATTTTGATGTATTGATGCTAGTGCTTTAGCAGAATGAGTTTCTTTACTTGGCAACTCCATCAACTATCGTATCCATCTTTATTTTTAAAAGTTGAACTGGCTCTATTCCAGCACCCTGCAGCCCTCAGCTTTTCGAGGTACAAGAGAGTTATGGCGTGAGGTCCCGTTGGTGGTTGGGAAGGAGAGAAAAAGATAAGGAAGTTAGGAAGCTAATTTTGTTAATTTGGTCTTTTTATTTACCCACTAACTTTTTAAAAAGGCAAAATGATAATTGTAAGTACAAACTTTTACCCATTAACTTTTTAAAATACACACTTATTAAGGGACAACCAAAAATGGAAATGTCTACACTAAAAAAGGGACGGACGGAGTAGCGTTTTATGGGGAATGCTATGATAGAGATGCAAATATAGCGTTCAATGATAAAGAAGCGGAGAAACACTCAGCGCCTAAAATACCATAGCGTCTCATTAACATCGTCAAACTTCAATAGCGTTCCTTGGATTCCACTACAATGGGACCATTGCATTATGAGAGGAGGGAGATATATACCCGTCACATAAAATGCTCCCTCCAATTCATGACCCAAACATTGAAACATACTGCTAGGACGCAGTTGGATCATAAATCTTGCAAAAGGGATTTACGAAGCAAAATAATGGAAAGATAAAATGCCAGTATATTTATTTACTATTTGATCTAGTCATAGCCTATTTGTGAAGGGGGTGTGCATAAAACTCGCCAAACCAACTTAGTCCGAGCCAATCTGCACCACATGGCTAGTGGCGGAAACCGAATTTTATTATTGGAGGTGCCAAAAATTAAAATTTCAACCAAGAATCCTATTACACTAGTTATTTGCAATAACTATACATACATGTACAGGTGAGAGCCAAAACGGGGTGCCAAGGCACCCCACCCTTACATCTAGTTCCACCACTCACACGTACGGCGGATGAAAATAATTTTGCTTGAAAAGGAGATTATTTTCAAGCAAAATCCTTCTCATCAATCAACTCAACTGTGTGAGTGGTTCATTAAGTTGATATTAGAAGAAGGGGTACCTAAATTGGCATCACTATTCACTACTGCCCATTAAGACACGAACACATTCTCTCATACAGTACTTAAATCACAAGACTAATACCGTGGTTTTGATGCCTACGACTGTGTAAGAAAGAGCAGATATATAAAGTCAAATTAAGTAGTAAACATCTTTTCTGAGAAACTGATGACCCAATTTACATAACCTTAGGAAACCATCTCGAGAAAAGGGCAAAAAAAACCTAGGAAACCAGAATATAGCAATCTGAAGATGTAATACATTTAAAAGTAGTGTGTGTGGTGTTTAGCTACGAAGCATGGACACGCGGACATGTTATTTCTTCAAAATTTAGGACACAGACAAGTCAGGGACACATTGAATATAAAATATACTTGTATTATAGACGTATCAAATTAAGGATGTATCATAGAAGTATGCTATGAATTCATATAAAAGATGTTCAAATTAAGGATCAACACAACAAAAATAAATTAGCAGTCCGCATATATGTATATGTAATCTACACATCGGTGGAAATTTTCACTCACGACCAAGTTAAAAAATTTAGATATTAACCTATGTGTTAAGAGTTGTACCAACACGTCGGAGAGTATCTACAATGTGTCTTGGTAAAAGAAATAAAGGGCGTACCCAGTGCACGAAACTCCTGTATATGTGGGGTCTGGGGAAGGGTTGATATACGCAGCCTTACCCTTGCAAGCAAAGAGGCTATTTCCAAGAATTGAACCCATGCCATGACCTACAGGGCACAATGGGGCAGCTTTACCACTGTATCAGGTCCACCCTTCGGGTAAAAGAAACATAATTAAAAAAAAAATTAAACAAGTATTTAAGCATGTCCGACACGTGTCCGGAGAGTGTAGTGTCGTGTCTGTCACCAACACGTGTCGGACACGGATACGTAAGGTCTCTAGACATGTCTGTGCTCCTTAAGTGTTTAGTAATGAAAGTATGCAATCAGAACATTTGATCCTTCTTTTTTTCTCCTCTCTTCGTGTTTTCTGTTAAATAATTTCATGGAAAATAAAGATTTGGCAACCCAAAACAGATGAATGTAACCTAACAACCGAGCCTATGATTATCTGAATGTGCCATGACACAGTGTTAAGATTTGAGATTCATACATAGGTGTGATTTATTGTGAGATGTATAACGAGAATAGTTAAAATAAAAGGAGATATATAGTTCTTAAAAACAAGATAAATTACATTCTCAAACCCACCCTTGCGTTCTCAAGCATTTGGTCGACACTATACCCTCCTCTCTTGGAAGTTGGAAGCACAGCATCACAAAAGGTTCAACTACTTGTCCAATACACCATTTTAATTTTCCACTGAAACAAGGGTTTCCACGAAAGGCACAACATGTACTGGGATAATTGCATTGTCCCACATTCCAGTGTCTGTCAATGCTTTGGTTTCAATGTCATAAGAAAGACACCGGAAGTCTGTGATGTCTGTCGTCCATAGAAGAACCTCACCATTTTTCCTTAACCCCAATGCTCTTCTGACAATTACAGGAAGATCCAATTTAAAGCTGAATAGTTTAGTCCAAGATTCTGGAACTCCGTATTCTTTCATCACCCACATGCAGCAGGCACCGTTATCTCTTTCTCGATCACATAACACAGCCAGTGATCCCTGAAAATCTTTAAGAGATAAGGAGAGGGTTTCTTGATTGGCTAGTGTAGGGGGCAGCGTCAATATGGAGAATGTTTCTGTACTCATATCGAATGAGACTGTAAGGTTGTGATATCCAATAGACACCCTAGTATCCTTTGCAATCCAATTTACTGCTCCATTAACAAAAACTGGTGGTGCTGTCATATATTTGAGGAAGCAATAAGAAGGAAAAGTAGAACCTACCTTTCTCCATCCTGTGCCTTGTGTGTATACACAAACATTCATACGAGATACAGATGCGGGCAGTGTTTGATTTGTGTTCTTTTCAATTGTTACCACCTTGTACTCATGAGTAGTGGGGTGGACGCCAAATCCAAGAAGAAACAAAGGCATGGCTTCAGGCTTGGGAAGAGTTACTGATTTCCTAGTTGACGGGTTCCACAGAATAATCTGGGATGTAACCCAGTCGAATTCCACATGCAGACATAAGATACCATTCACGCTACCGCCTATACGGAAATACGCAAATCGTGGTAGACTCTGTGGCGGTATGGCTAGGAACTCTCCTTCCAAAAGCCCATCCCCGAATCGTTCATTGTCATGGTACAACATATAGCGTGTTTGGAGATCTCGTGTGGCAGAGACCCCAAGGAGAATCTTGTCAGAATTTGCTTTGCTGCGATTGAGGTGTTCTGTTATGAAACTAGGGCTCGAGATGAGAGAGTGCCATGATTTGCATACAGATTTGGATCGAAGTAGAGAAACTACTGGCAGTCTTGCCAGAATATCAACGAATAGTTCATTGGGTATGTAGTCTGACATTGTTCTTAGAAGAAAACTGATGGTGGATTCATTAAGTGTTGTGATGTAAGAACTGTAAAAACCCTAGATTCTGAGACAGATATCAAACTGGCCTAGACTTTACTGTCTTAGTGATACTGCATAAGACTGTGAGAACTTGGTGCCGTCCACAGTCCACACTTAACAGACGCCTAAGAAAATAACACAATATGCAAAAAAAGAAACCCTAAAAAGGGACTTAGCTATATGAAACCACGCATACCCGGTCTTACTAGCCCGCCCGCCCGCCCATCCAGACGGTTTTTCAGAGAGCAAAAGTTGAGCCAAAACTTCACGAGAGATACGTTTGTGCTCTCCTTTTTTGTTTACACTAGGTCTTACTGTCAAACGCATCACCTAGACCCAGCCCATACAAAAATAAAGACAAATTGTTTCCTATGGGAAAACATAAATCAGAGTTAATTTTTTCGTGTATAGCATTTTATTTTTTCCTATGACTGCGTAGGAATGACCAGATATTTAAAATAAAAAATCCAAGTTCAAAACGTTTTGAATGAAACAGGCGAATATTGGATAAAACATTTATGCAGGGGCGGATGCTTTAAGGGGGGCAAGGGGGGTCACGTGACCCCCCTGAAATTCCAGAATTTTTTTTTTTTTTTGGAGTTAAAAATCTAGAGTTATAAATATGCAATTTCAAGAAATAAATGCTCGTTTCACCGAGGGAAATAGTGAGTTGTTACTTTGTGTGACATGTTTAAATCCATCCAACTCATTCTCTACAAGAGTTTTCTCAGGTAGAGCTCATGGTTCTTTCTGATCAACTTGATTCACATATTTTTGACGTGCGATCGAATGATACTTTTTCAAGCTTGAATGGACTTAGTGGTCTTTCTAAGAAAATAGTAGAGACCGGGAGAGATAAACAATATCCTTTAATTAGTTTACTTGCTCTTGAATTTGACATTGATCTTATCGGTTGCGACTGCTACTGTTAAAAGAGTATTTTTTGCGATTGCCATTGTGAAGAGTCGACTGCGGAACCGAATGAATGATTTGTGGTTGAACAACTATTTGGTGGTGTGCATTGAAAGAGATAATTTTTGTTGACATTGACGACGATATACTCATGCAAAACTTTGTGAAGATGAAAACCCATAGGGGTTAATTGTAAAATGTTTTAGGAAGGGAATTTATAGTTTTGTGCGCTTGTGTTTGAAATCATTTAGAATGTCTTAACTTCGACCTATTTATATGCTTAATGAAGAATGTTTAAACATTTTTTCTTCTCGTTATATTAGATTAGATTAGATTAGATTGTAAATTTTTTCCCAGTTATGCTTGAAAAGTGACCCCCCTAGATAGAATTTCTGGATTCGCCACTGCCTTTATGCATATTGGATTGAGCTAATTTCTCGCGGTGCCATTTGAAAAATGTTTTAAGATGAATGAGCGGTATGGATCACTTGTGTGGGGGGTCCCCGAGGCGGTCAGTACATTTTTTGGATGTGGGGATCTGTACCTGTAGTCGGGTCTGGAGAGAGGTGATGATGGACACTATTCTAGATCACCGATGACGATTAAGAACAGATTGGCTATGGCGATTCTAACATCAATAAAGCAAGCCCCAAAATGTGACTTTAGCGACGTCGTTTTAAGGATCGTCATGTGTCCAAGATGCAAGCTTCAAATGATTGCTGGGTGGTTTTAAAAACCTCGCGTGTTCTTTCTGTATTCAACCCTCTCGCGTTCAAGATGCGACGAAACCCAATTGACATCATAGAAGGAAGTCACGTTTTTGAAATATGAGTTTATCATGCTGGGATGGATGCAGGATTCCCAAGGGTCGGCTGGACCAATATTCAAATTTTTGAGATCATATACGGGATGTCAAATTCTGCCAGTACCTGTTAAATAAACTATTACTCCTATGACTCTACAGAAACAATGAAACTTTGGTAGGGCGGTCCCCGGGCTCATCCGCCCACTGTCCGTGCTTGCTATCATGCATTCTATTGATAGGTTCACCTGTGTATTTTTTCACGTAAAATGGTCGCCTAGGTTCATCTCTCCCTGGTTCTTGTCTACCTCGATGGGCATGCAAATTGGAAAATGGGGGTGCTGTAGAGCGCCACTGTAATGTGGCATCCTAGCTGTTGGATGTGTTTTCAGTAGTCCTGATTTCATTTCAGCACTTTGCAGATCCGAGCTGTCCATTGCCAAGATAAAATCATAGAAGTTGATTACCGAGATCAACGACTCGGATGTGACACTACAAGGGCACCCTACACCACCCCCAAATCCCCCAAATTGTACCGCGATTCCTATCAAGATAGTGGCTCTTTATTTTGACCAATAAAATCTACAGTTTTATGGCAAATGTTGTTCTAGTGATTAGTGATCAGGAGTCCTTACCTTAGAAATGCTCTCTGGGACAGTTCTATCTATGCTCAGTCACCAAGAAAGATGGGAGACCCCAACTTTAATTTTCTCGCTTGGAAAAACACTTTCCGCCACTCACACAGCGAATGGAAATGATTTTGCTTCAAAAAGAGATCATTTTTAAGCAAAATCCTTCCCATCGATTCACCGTGTGAGTGGTTCATTAAGTTGATATTTGAAGAAGGGGTACCTAAATTTGCATGCCCCATACAACGCAAAGACGCATTCTCTCTGACAATACTTAAATCAAATTAAGTATTCTCTTAACAACCCAAAACTATTATGAAGAACAAGTAGTAAACATCTTTTCTAAGAAACTGATGATCCGATTTACATAGCCTTAGGAGACCATCTCTTGAGAAAAGAAAAGAAAAAACTTAGGAAACCAGAATATAGCAATCTGAAGATGTAATACATTTAAAAGGAGTGTGTGTGTATAGTGTTTAGCTATGAAGCACGGACACAGTTAGGGGATACGGACACGACATGACACACAGACACACACACACACACTTATTTCTTGAAAAATTAGGACACGGACACGTTGGGTACACGTTGAAGATAAAATATAATTGTATTATAGACGTATGCTATGAATTCATATAAAAGACGAAAACTTTATTTCTACCAAATTAAAGAACAATATAACAAAGATAAATTAGCAGTCCGCATATATGTATATATAAACTATACATCGGTAGAAATTTTTCGCTCAGGGCTGAGTTTTAAAAATTACATATTAACCTTTTGTGTCCTGGCATGTTTTCAGAGGCGTCAAAGAGTGTCTACAACGTGTCTGGGTAAAACAAATGTAAAAAAAAAAAAAAAAAAACTTAAACAAGTATTTACGCATGTCTAATATGTGTCCCGAGAGTGTCGTCTCTTCATTTTTTCTGTTAAATAATTTCGAGGAAAATAGAGATTTGGCACCCAAAACAGATGAATGCAACCTAACAACCCAGCCTATGATTATCTGAATATGCCATGGCATTCAATTTGTCTAACATTGTGCATGACATAGTGTGAGATGCATAACAAGAATATTTAAAATAAAAGGGAGATATATAGTTCTTAAAAACAAGATAAATTTTGTTCTCAAACCCTTCTTTGCGTTCTCGCTCATTCGGTCGACACTATCTCCTCCTCTCTTAGAAGTTGGAAGCGCAGCATCACAAAAGGTTCAACTTCTTGTCCAATACACCATTTTAGCCTTCCACTGAAACAAGGGTATCCACGAAAGGCACAACATGTACTGAGGTTGCATTCTCCCAGATTGCAGTGTCTGTTAAAGCTTTGGTTCCAACGTTATAAGAAAGAAACCGGCCGTCAGTCGTCCGTAGAAGAACCTCACCATGTTTCCTAAACCCCAATGCTCTTTGGAGAATTACAGGACCATCCAGTTTAAAGCTGTATAATTTAGTCCAAGATTCTGGAACTCCATATTCTTTCATCACCCACATACAGGCACCATTATCTCTTTTACGATCACATACCACAGCTAGTGATCCATGAAAATCTTTAAGAGATAACGAGTGGGTAACTTGATCGGCAAGTGTAGGGGGTAACGGTAGTACAGAGAATGTTTCCGCACTGATATCGAATGACACTGTAAAGTTGCGATATCCATCAGACTCAGACACCGTAGTACCCATTCCAATCCAATTTACAGCTCCATTAACAAAAACCTGCGGTGCCATATATTTGACGAAGCAATAAGGAGGAAACGTAGAACCTAGCTTTCTCCATCCTGTGCCTCGTGTGTATACACAAACATTCATAGGAGATACAGATCCGGGCAGTGTTCGATTTTTGTTATATTCAATTGTTATCACCTTGTACTCATGAGTAGTGGGGTGGAAACCAAGTCCAAGAAGAAACAAAGACATGGCTTCAGGCTTGGGAAGAGTTACTGATTTCCTAGTTGACGGGTTCCACAGAATAATCTCGGATTTATCACGGTGAAAGTCCGCATGCAGGCATAAGATACCATTCGCGCTACCGCCTATATGGAAACACGCAAATGGTGGTAGCCTCTGTGGCGTTATGGCTAGGAACTCTTGTTCCGAAAACTCATCCCCGAATCGTTCATTATCACGGCACAACAACAGATAGTGCTTTTGGCGATCTCCTTTGGTATAGAGCTCAAGTAGAATCTTGTCAGAGTTTGCTTTGCTGCGCGTATTGAGGTGATCTGTTACAAAACTAGGGCTTGAGATTAGAGTCTGCCATGATTTGCATACAGTTTTGAAACGCAGTAGGGAAACTGCTGGCAGTCTTGCCAGAATATGAACTACTAGTTCATTGGGTATGTAGTCTTCCATTGTTCTTCCAAGAAAACAGATATGGATTCAGAGGAGTTGTGATGTAGAAACTGTAAAAACTAGATTCGGAGACAGAAATCTAACTGGAGTAGACTTACTGTCGTAGCCGTCCACAGTTCACAGACGCGTAACTGCGTAAGAGATGTTAGCGTTAACAAGCGGATGCAATTAATGCTATGGAATTGTCCACAGAGAAGAGGGAGAGAAAGAGCAGTAAAAAAGGACACAGAGATTTCACATAGTTCGGCATACCTACTCCACGGACACTGAGACGATTAGGGTTTGTCTATCAGATGAAAACAGATGCCCTACAGATGATTCGTTCTTGCCTCTCACAAAAAAAATGCTGTCAAAGAAGTACAATATGCAAAAAAAAAAAACCCTAAAAACAGACTTAAATATGCGACTACGGTGGCCCGCCCGTCCCGACTTTTTAGAGAGCAAAAGTTGAGCCAAAACTTAACGAGAGAGAGAGAGAGAGAGAGAGAGAGAGAGAGAGAGGATGATGTACGTTTCTTTGTGCTCTTTCATTTTTGTTTTCACTAGGGCTTTACTGTCAAACGACTCAAACCATCACCTAACCCAGCGCATACAAAAATAAAGAAAGGAATTATTTCCTATGGGAAATCATAAATCGGATTTTTAAATTAATCCAAGTTCTTTGGGCAGTAAAGTTTTTGTCCTATTTTCCTCGCATTTTTTATTTTCTTCTCTCGTTTTCCCCAAGTTCCAAACGTAGCGTAATTAACAAAAAAATAGAGATCTAACAGATGGGCGATGGCGATTCTAACTTTTGACAAAGCGAGCTCCAAAATGTTACTATAGCGAGGTTGTTTTAAGGAACCTCTTGTGTCCAAGATGCAAACTTTAAAAGATTGCTGGGTGGTTTTGAAGACCTCCTGTGTTCAGACCTCTCATGTTCCAAGTGCGAGGTTTCAATAAAACCCAATTGACGTCATTGAAGGATGTCACGTTTCTGAAACGCGAGTTTATCATGTTGGGACGGATGCAGGATTCCCAATTAGGTCCGGTGGACCGACATTCAATCTTGGAAGGTCATATGTAGATTAGAGAAGAAAGAGTTGAGCAAGAGAATTATATTAATTTGATGATTTTTTGGAGAAAAACTACAACTATGATTCTGCAGAAATATTATTGAAACTTTGGTAGGGCAGTCCACGCGCTCATCCGCCCTCTGTCCGTCCTTGCTATGATGCTATCATGCATTCTCTTGATGAGTTCACCTATGTGCATTTCTTTTTTGTGTTTGTAGAAGAAAGAGTTGGGCAAGAGAAATATATTAATTTGATGATTTTTTGGAGAAAAACTACAACTATGATTCTGCAGAAATATTGAAACTTTGGTTGGGCGGTCCACGAGCTCATCTTCCCACTGTCCGTCCTTGCTATGATGCTATCATGCATTCTCTTGATGAGTTCACCTATGTGCATTTCTTTTTCGTGTTTGTATCGAGTATTATTCTGTTCTCTGTCAGGCAGTTCAAAAAAATTTCGTTAGATCAAATTTAGCTTTTTGATCTTATGCAAATGTATCAGAAATCGGGACAATGCCTCTGATCTTTTGCTCCTCTGATTAGATAGGCTCTCAGCCTCATATTCATTCTTTTTCTGTTTGCTGAATGGGGTGGCTATACTACATGGACCTGGTGAAATTGAATTCTCCATGAAGGTGCGGAGTACTAACGGCTAGCCGGTAAGACCCCGTGCACCTAAGTATAGCTTTGCAGTGACGACCTTGATTGAAAGTAATTTTCATTGCACATTTGGATGTTTACCTATTTGCAGGTTAAATGTTTTCAACCTGCCATGAATCCGAACCAACCCACATGTATGTGTTCAAAAGTATCATGAATATATTGTTGGTAAACCTTAAAATTTTATTCTGATTTTGTGGTAGAACGGGCTCTCTCTTACATTCAATGAAATAAGGAGTTATTCTTGCTCTCTTGTTTAAATGAATCTTAATTGTTAAGGCTTGAACTCTCATTTTTTGCTATCCTATTTTTTAATTCTTTTATATTCTTTTCAAATTTAGTCTGCCTAAATTGACCCGTGCACATCCCTAGGTTTCACTTCTAGTAATAAGGCAAGCATCTTATATTAACTACACTTTCAAGAATGGAAGTTATCAACACATGATTCTAGAATTTTCATAACTCAGAAAATGACAAGAGTCATAAGATGTACAAATTAGAGAAACTCGACGATATTTAGAAGCCACTAGGAACACATTCCAATACTATTGGAAGAAAACCAATGGTCTCTTTAAAGATTCACTTCTCCAGTTAGGAGCTGCTGCTGGTCTTGACATCAGGTGATAGCTGAGTTGCAGCATCTTTGCATGTAATTTCTCTCTTACTAACTTCCTGCTTTTGCTTGTGCTTTTTATCCTTTTCTTCCTCCCTTGGACAATCTTTCTTGGTTGCCTGAGGAGGTGAATTGTATAAAGAAATTGAAATCTTGGACAAAAGAAGCATCCATGTTGTTTCTTAACTGTTTTACCAAAGTCTTTTGCTGATTTGGTAGTTGAAATTTTTGAGGAAATTAAAGAAGCTAATGGCTGTGTTTGGTTAAATAGTTTAGTTTAGTTTTGATGATGTCATCAGATGTAATGAGTGGAGAGAGATAGAGAGAGAAATGAGGGAAATGATGATGTCATCAAAACTAAAACTAAAACCAAACTGGGAAACGAACAGGACAATTGTTGTTCTAGTTTCATCTGCCCCTTGGTCTGTCCTTGCCTACAAATTGTACCGCAATTTCTATAGTGATAGTGGATCTTTATTTTGACCAATAAAATCTACAGTTCAATGGCAATTGTTGTTCTAGTGATTAATGAGGAGTCCTTACCTTAGAATGCTCTCTGGGACAGTTATAGTAGCTTGGCACAGTTTTCCTTTTTGATATGCTTCTTGCAGCCTTAAGCCTGTTCTTAGTTGGTTTAAGGCCATCTTTTTCTTTAGAATCATATACTGATGAAAATCTCTCGATTTGTATAGAAACCTCATTTGATCCACAGCTCTCCTTTTCTTCCCATCCCGCATCAAAAACTTTCCTGTTAACCACTGGTCTTTGGTTAATGTCCACCGGCTCAATCTGATTCATTGCAAAGCTTTCGAAAGATGAGGTTTCTGGAATCCGGGTTGCCATCCACCGCTCGAGCCAGCTCCAACCCATGTTTGAGTTGGTTCCACTTCCATCTGATCTGTTTTGTTTCTTCTTCGTGCATATTCTTAGCTGCAAAGCAGCAAAAGGATTTGGCAGCAAGAACTATTTCAGCATTTCTAGTTTCTTCACAATTCTCAATTTTGAAAAAGAACGTTTTGATCTACCTGCTGTGAAAAGGCATAAGCTAACGCTCTCTCGCGCCTGGTTGTGGCCTCCAGTCTGTTCTGAATCCTCATTTTGGATATGTTGCTACTCACGGTGCTATCATCCCACTCTTCCTGCAATATCCATAAAGTCAAATACGTTCCGGGTGTTTGTTGCTGTTGAACAAATGCATATAACTGATTCTTCAAAAAAGAAAAAATAGAAATCGGAAGTATCATAATACAAACAGAACTTCTCAAATCATTTTTTCTGGTTTTTAAAGTTGTTTTTAGCCCATAAGCTAAAAGCAGCAGTTTTTCGGCTTGCAACGAAAAATGAAATCACAAGTGGTCTTACTTTTAGCTTCAATGCCGTGGTCCTGGCTTTCTGCTGTAACCGGTGATGGAAAGCCATGACTTCCTCCTGAGTTGAGAAAACTTTTGTAGAATTTCCAGTTTGGACTTCAATTGAAGTCCCCGGAGACTCCCTACTTGGACTTCCTCCTCCTCCTACAATCTCCTGCTGTTTGGATGAGTCGATTCCTCCATTTCCGTGCCTAGCCTGAAAAATCACCTCTGATCACTTGGCTATATAATAAGAAACCAAATTATTGGATCCAAACAGTACATCATGCATAGAAACATCTTCATGGTACCATTAGGAGGGAGTATACCTGATAGGTTCTAAATGCCGTTTGGATGACAATTGCTGCATCTTCTTGGCGAAACTGTTTGGCCGTAGAGTATTGCTTTTCCTCCGGTAAGTTTTCCTCTTGGCTTTGGATTTCTCCGGTGTCATTGAATTCCTCCGGCTGGGGTTGCGTTACCGTGGCCTCAGATTCCTCTACTGCTGTTTGTGTAATAGTCCCTTCAGAGCTTTCTTGCATTGCTTTTGTGAAAGTCACTTCAGAGCTTTTCACTGAAGCTGAATCCTCCTCTGCCATAACAGAATTGTATTCATCTCCACACAAGTATGACCTAACCGAACTCCTCCACCTTCTCTTCTCCAATCCACTGCTCTTCACCTGATTGGAAAAGAATACCGAGAATAATGCCGTGTGTCCAAAATTTAAACCGCGTTTGGATCATGGATTTTTAGCGAAGAAAGGAAAATAATTAAGAAAACGAAGAACGAATTCAGCTTCTTCACTTTGTTACCGTCTTAATTTTTTCCCTTGCCTCTATACACATCCATGATCCAAAACACTAACCAAGACTATCATTAGAGGAAGAACAGATGCTCAAACTGAAAATATAGGAGCCAAAACTAACGGAGGGAGTTGCAATAGACTCACATTGCTTTCAAGAGTGCCGACCGACCGGCTTTTGGAGAAGACATTTCTCACTAGCCCTCCAGTAATCCCCATCTCAATCCAGCAACTTTGGAGCAGAATTCCCAAATGGGTTAGTCTCCAAATATTCCAAAGGACCCTTATAAATTGCTGAGCTTTGTTTACAACAGAAAACGATAAACAAAGGATCAAGAAAAAGGTGAAAATAATTACTAATGCTTAATAAGAATGACCCACTTGTTAGATGGAGTCAGGTGAGAAAATCTGTAGGATTTCAGAACTTTAGAGCTGGAATTGAGCACTTTAACCATAAAGTGGATAATAGATAAAAGGGTTGGAGTTGTGAAGTGCTTATTTCTATTTCCTTTTTTTTATGTTACTTTTTGCACATGTCTTCCAGCAGACTGGCCTCGTAAAGTTTGCTTGCTGTTGGGGTCATGTCTATTCCTTTGTCCTTGATTGATCTTTTTTACCATCCATTAGGTGGATTCTGGACTTGCCCAGTTCATCTTGTTGTAACTTTGACAACATGATTGAATTAAGGGGCTGTTTGAGGAGCCAAATAAGCAAATTTGGGGTCCCGGTGACGAGGTGTGTTCTCAATGGATTTGATAGCACCCTAGAACTACATCAGTGCTCGGGCACTGTCAGATCCAGCAAGGACAACTCACCACAGCGACCCGAATTACAAATAAGCTTAGTGGCGTCTAGTTGACAAGACCCCAAAAGGGTTTCTCTGAAAGTTGGGTTAAATCATACAAAAGGCTCTTAAATTATTGAATGTCCAAAACAAGCTCTGTTGAATTGGTATGGGAAGGAAGACAAAGAATACATTGTCCAATACAGTGTCATATATCTCTCTATGCATTGACTGGAGTGCCCTATAAAGCATAGGCCAAAGAATACATACGATTGAAAATAATTCAGTTGCCAAGGGAATCAGATAACACTCGTCACCCCCTATTATCTAATTTCTGATTGCATGCTGTTAGATAAGTTTCAGTCAAGCTCCATGCTCTCTCTTTTTTCTGACTGTCAGGGTGTTCAGGCTAGCTTACGTGTACTTAAATAATCCTCTCCAGCCTAGTCAATGGTGGTGAGCCGTCCATGCCGGGGATAGGATATTCACAAGAAATTATATTTTTTCTGTCTGACCCCAAAAATCGAATCCTGATTAATTATGTGGAGAATAAACCCACCAACATACGGGACTAACCATCCGGAATGGGGATTACTTTTAGGCATACTATACTACTACATCCTATTCATGGTTGATTGAAGGGAAAAAAAAAAAAAGAAAACGATGGCATTCATGTAACATAATAAGGGTGCCATCAAGCACAGATTAGATGGAAAGTGCTAAAGTTGTACCTCTGGATAAAAAAAGGAATGGCTGAATAAAAAAAAAATTCATGGAATTCATCATCCCAAATGGTGGTCCAGAAAATGGCATGCTTTATTGGCCATTATTTTCAAGAGGACATTATTGAACATGATGAACCTCAAGCCAGCAGTATACCCTATAGTCTCTATCACTCTATGGCCTCCTTTGTTTGATCTGCGGATTAGTTGTCTGTGCACAATTACAATAGCCATTCATGCCATTAATTTTCTTTTCCTCTCATGAAATTTGTTTCCACACGTCACGGAGAAAGAAAAAGAATGGTATCTTTTTTTTTTTTTTTTGATAAAGAGATAGGAAAAGAATGGTATGTTTGATAACCAAAATTCGGCACTTAAAATGGAATAATTCACTAAATAATATGTGAATAAGTAGACTTGACATTTTGGATTTACCTTTTCTGGTTCTATTTCCAAAGTCCAACCCCAACGCCCCGGAAGGGATAAATTTACCACAAAATGATAAATTTTGAAAATGATACATTGACACAAAATACTGCAAATCTATCGCACAAATTTTATCACAAGAATCCACAAATCTATCACAAGAAACTTATCATAAGAATTTTTGCACAACCAAGTGAACAACCACAAATTTATCACAATTCTCAACAAAATCGAAAAGCCAATTAGAAACCAAACCATTTCGGCAAACACCCGAAATTTGGGCAGCGACTCGGCTTAAACTCGAAGCATTTTAGATGGGACTCGGTGTGACTCAGTTGGTTGACTCGGGTTGATTTAGTTGTTTCGTGTTTTTTGCCCTATTGATTTTGTTTTAGTTTGTTTAGTTTCGTTTGTTGGAATCTGGTTTTTGGTTTGTTTTTTTCGATTTCATCTTGGGGTTATTATTAGGGTTTGTGTTGTTATCCCTTGGGATATCTTCTGTCTGATCGATGACTAGTTCTTAGCCTAGCAACCAAGTTGTGGGTCTATCTTTGGTAGGGTGCCACTAAGCCTACTAGTTTATGTGCTCAAATCTAGATTTTTTGGTAGATTTGGTTCATTCTTGTTCTTCGTGATGAAATCTGTACACCCTTGGGATATTTATATGAATGGAATTGATTGCTTTTCAAAAAAATTGAAGAACCAATTTCGTCCCCTTTGAATAGTCCAAAGGGATCTCTTTTCATGTTCATTTTCACATAACCCTAAGGGCAAACAAAGAAAATTTCTCTCAATCTTCACTTTTGTTAGAATAATCACCACACGCACACAACAGAATACAAAAACAGTAAAGGAATCAACACAAGAATTTATGTGGTTCCCCAAGATCGGGTACCTCCACGGGAGCGAGAGCGAGTCTGTATTATTATGATCAAAATCGGCTAGGGCTTTTACAATAGAGAGTATATATAGCCCTACTCTATTCCAACCCTAATAATTCCGACCGTACAACGGGGGCGCTAACGACAACAATTGGACCTGTGATGGGCCACCAACGACAACAGACTCGCTCTCGCTCCACCCCATTCCACTCGGGCATCTGGCCTTTCATTATAACTTCTTGGTACCTCTCCATATGAGCCACAAGTTCCAACAACTTTGTACCCTAACGAATTGGAATTAACAAGAGGGCTTGGTTTCTTTTGGAAATTTCTTTGGTTTTCTTTCCTAAAATCAAAGATTCCATTAACATTAGTAGCATTTAACTTCGAGAAACAATAGAGTTACTAATATTTGTATCAACAATTTACATAAACTCTTTCACATGCGATATGTGAGATCTACCACTCAAACGTGGGTCCCACATATCCCATGTGAGAGAGTTTTTGCAATTATTCGTACAAGTATTAGTGCATGTATCAAACCCGTTTAACTTCAGCATAAACGAATTAATTTGAGATCGGTAATATCAACCGAGTATGGAACCACATGTAATATCACTCGTTTAACGAAATTATTCAAGTATATCGTTAAAAGGCAAGAATGGTAGTGGATCTAGGGTTGGATTGAATTTAGTAAGGGAATTACCCAAAAAAAAAAAGTAGTAAGAGCAAAATGGATGAATCATTCATTTAGAGAATGAAATCATAATAAATGATGATGTCATGGATGATAACATAAGTAAGTAAGAGGTGGTTTTAGGACCACAATTTAATCAGTTCTTCTATTGTCGACCTGTTTGGTGGAACGATAAAAGTGCATTTTTATTGGTAAGAATGCTCTATGACATGCACTTTTACAGGTAAGAAGGCATTTTTACCAGTAAAATAGTACTTTTATTGTCCGCCTATTAGACGAACAGTAAATTTTTTCTAATTTAATTGTATGCTAAAAGTTTGCATAAAATAAGACCGAGTATATAATAAACACAACAAAAATAATAGGTACACTCCCTGAGAGCCACTCCCAGCCACACCCCTCTCACATGGGGTGTAGGGCCCAGGCTGGGAGTGGCTCCTGGGAGTATACGTATCGCCGTTCTAAACACAATATATGTGTGAAATTAGTTGAAACGAAATTGGCGAGACAATTGAATTTTTTTTTTAAACGAAATTACTTTATATTTCCCCAAATTCTATACGCTCCCTAAATGTGGTTAATTTAGGCCAAACAAACCCTAATTTTCACTCCCTCCACCACAATCGGCGGACCAGACAATCCAGACCAGACCCAGATCCTCATTTGAAGAACTAGTGACACCTCTAGTCTAGAACGACGAAGCCCTCGACCACGTATTCGGAACTAACCAGAGAGTTACATTCTCCGGCGACCTAGAGCTGCTCCGGCGACGTCGTCTTCGCAAAACTGGTATTGCTTCAGAAGATCACACGAGGTTGCTCTCTGCAACAGGGAATATTCAAGATAATTTGAGGTGCTTTTTTCAGTAAATAGCTTCAGATAGAGAAAAACATGAGTATCGTGCCGAAGGAGACGATTGAGGTGATAGCGCAAAGCATTGGGATCAATAACCTGTCTCCAGATGTTGCACTTTCCCTTGCTCCTGATGTTGAATACCGTATGCGTGAAATAATGCAGGTACTTTCGAATTACTACTATCATGGTTTGCTATAGTTTGTTTTGATGCATGATACTTTCAGTGTTCATTGTTTAACTTTAGGATCCCATTGACTTAATTGTCGAGATTTTGCGCGATGTATGAGTTTCGCGGTTAAGGGGGAGTTGTATAAAATCAATGCCTTGTAGCTCATTGCTTAGCCACTAGTGGTTTGGGTGGACAATAGGTCAAAGGTTTGAGTTGTGTGATCGACTTCCCCTCGAAATTTGCCCTCATACAAAGCGCTGCTGTGTTCTACTAGCTCTTGGTGGGGCGGTGGAAGCCATGGCTCTTTGGTTCGTTCTGAGGTTCTCCGTGGGTCTGTACCCTATGGTCACTCACAAGGGAGGGCTGCTATGCCTGGTCACTTCCTCCTCCACCTGCTTTTCTAAGAAATAATAAGTGTGAATTGCAGTGGAAACACTATACAAGTCATCGAGAGCGGTGAGAACGACTCTAACCAGCTGAAGACGAAACTTCGTAGAGGGCGGACATTGCACTGTGCTTTTAAATAAGGATCGACACTCTTTTGACTGAGAATCTTCTAGTGGAGTAAAATTTTTGATAGACATTCACTTAATCAATGTGTGCCTGAATCACATGTTTTTATTTGATTAGAATTACGAAAAGTTGTCTTCCACAGTATCAAATACTCAATATTATAAAGCATAGCTGGCAAAGAAATATTCTGGATATTAATGGGTGACTTATAAGGTCCAACAAAAAGAAAATCACATTAGCAACCTAAAACTAATGTAAAGTTCGTATAGTAGATCTATTAAACATCATCAACACCACCTCTTGAATTTTCCGGAGTCTTTCAGACGTCGCTAGAAACTTATGACATTTCTCGAAACATCTAGATTCTCTAAAATGTTCCAGAAGCTTCTAGGCTTTGCTAGATTCTTTCAGAATACTTTGGATAATTGGGTTAGTTTTAAGTGGCTATAGCTTATAAGAACTTTACATTAGTTTTTGAGTTGCTGATGTGATTTTCTTTTTGTTGGATGTGTTTAGCTTTATTGTACTTGTGTCTTTGACTTTATGGGTGGGTCTACCCCAAAGAAATGGCCAGGAGTAGTAACGGCATGTTAAAGACTACTACATGTGAGATGTGAGCTTTTGTGGATTTGGGCAGAGTAGGTGCAACTTATGGCGAACTTTCGAGGGTATGCGAATAGGATTGGGACTAATGGTACTTACCATGAAACTGCAGGAGGCAATCAAATGCATGCGTCATTCAAAGAGAACTATATTGACAACAGATGATGTTGATAGTGCCCTCAACTTGAGAAATGTTGAGGTAATTATTTATTTCAAGAAGTTGAATTCTATAGTTTTACTTTTCATGTTACATTCAGGATCGTGGAGAAATAGTGATATCTGAACTTAATTAGGATGCTAGTTCTTAACTAACTTGTTAAGAAGAAGCAAGCAATGTATGTTGGTTGGGTATGTTGAACTTATTAGAGAAAGCAAGATTTAAGTGATCTGTGTCAGTGACCAGTTAGAAAGAAAAAGAAAATCGATTAGACAAGCATCTTATGAGCAGCATTGCATAGATTAAGTGGAACAATGAGGTGACCCCCTTGCCGAATTAAGAAAATCTACCTTGCTCATCCAGTTTGGTGTGGGTTGGCTTTTTGATGTTTCATACGTTACCACTGAGAGTTTGATGTGTTAGTGATATCCTTTTGGATATTAAGAAAGTGCAGGCTAATGAACTTGGTAATTTGTTGTATGAAAATTAGATTTTCTTTACTTGAACGAGTAATGCATTGAAGGAGATGTTTTTTAAATGCATGTGTAGATAGGGTTTTCCAGAAGCTCATTGAGGAAATAACATGGAATTTGTTGGGCTTCTTCTGACGAGAAATAGTCCAATCTATTAGGATCTCACCCCTGTCAAAAAAGAAGCAGAGGACACTCATTAAGGGTAAATTGATTGGCAGAATGTCTAACCACAAGTAAGATGGATGATATCGTGGTGTAAGATTCCTTGTACCAGTGAAGCTTCTTTCAACACTCCGATTTTGTGCATATTAGTAACTTAGGCTAAGTAGATTATTCTCTTTTTTGCCTACCTTCATGATAAGGATCTTTTCAAAAGGATGTTTTATTCACAGCACTTGGTCAATTGTTCCATATCTTGGACTCCTAGATTATTTTTCTTGGAAGTACGAGCCTTGGGCCCATTGTTTGTAAATGATGAGAAAAGGGTTATTAGTTATGCGGTTTCGGAGTCATGACTCTTGAAAGTGATTGATAACAAAGTTAATTGCTGAAACATTGATTTTAGCACGATGACTCTAGTATTTTTTAACAGACTTCTCAGGTGGAAAATATTGTCCTTTCGTGGTCGTGTTATTTCTTTTTCCCTTCTTATTTCTATACAGCTTCATAGTGTCTAATCTAATTGTTATATAGCCCATTTATGGTTTTGCCTCTGGGGATCCTTTGCGGTTCAGAAGAGCAGTTGGACATAAGGATTTGTTCTACCTTGATGACAAGGATTTGGATTTTAAAGATGTAAGATTTACCTATCGTACCAACTCTCCTTCACTTGATTTTATGGATAATTCTCCAATGTTTCTTTTCTTATTTGTTTGTCTGATTTTTTCGCATGTAGGTGATTGAAGCTCCTCTGCCAAAAGCTCCACTCGATACTTCAATCGTTTGTCACTGGCTAGCTATTGAAGGAGTACAACCTGCTATTCCAGAAAACGCTCCTGTTGAAGGTTCGTAAATCTAAATTAAATTTTCTTTTCTTGAACAATTCTATTTTACAGTGGCTTGAATGCATATTAGAGGAGCTTTATATTCATCATGATTGCTTGTAATCGTAGTTATTGCTGCTCCTCCTGATAACAAAAAACCTGAGCAAAAAGATGATGGACTTCCTGTTGACATTAAACTACCGGTTAAGCATGTACTGTCTAGGGAGCTTCAGGTATATAATCTAACTTTTTTCCCCCCAGGTACCCAATTTTGTTTGATTACAACTCGTCTACCTCTTAAATTATATTCTATAACCCTTCTCCTTGGTGGTGCAGCTGTACTTTGATAAAATCACTGAGCTTGCTGTGAGCAGGTCGGACTCGGTTCTTTACAAGGAAGCCTTAGTGAGTTTGGCCACAGACTCTGGACTTCATCCTTTAGTTCCTTATTTCACATACTTTATTGCAGATGAGGTACTTTCAAGGCTGACAATCTCAGATAAACAACGTTTGAAACCTTGTAGCATTTGTCTTGCTGATTTCCCTGCTTTTATCACTTGAGTAATATCAGGTTTCGCGGGGTTTGAATGACTTCCATGTGCTGTTTTCTCTGATGCGTCTTGTGGGGAGTCTTCTCCAGAATCCTCACATACACATAGAACCTTATGTAAGTTTGTTGCTTATCACTGAATTTTTTGGTTGGTTTACATATATGTAGGGACCTACGGACAGTGTAGAATCTTATTTTCTGAAATGGACTGTTTTGCGATGACCATTAGTAGGGTCTACAGTAAATTGCACGTGGGACACTCCAGTGTGGTAGTCGGTTTGCCCACCATTAGAGGAATAATCTAAGGCCCCGTTCCGCTAAAAAAAAAAACAGTTTTGTTTTAACTCAAAAACTATCTCATTCCACTAACAAAAAACCACTTAGTTTTTTGCAAAACTAAAAACCAAAAAAGCCAAAAAAAACTAGTTAGTGGAACAAGTTAGTTTTTTTTGCAAAACTGAACATACAAAAAACTAGTTTAATGGAACAAGTTAGTGAAAGAAGTTAGTTTTTTTGCAAAACTAAAAACCAAAAAAGCCAAAAAAACTAGTTAGTGGAACAAGTTAGTTTTTTTTTGCAAAACTGAACATACAAAAAACTAGTTTAATGGAACAAGTTAGTGAAAGAAGTTAGTTTTTTTGCAAAACTAAAAACCAAAAAACCAAAAAACTAGTTAGTGGAACAAGTTAGTTTTTTGGCAAAACTAAAACATCCAAAAAAACCAAGGCAGTGGAACACCCCCTAAATTGCAGCTACCCAAGTTAAGTGTCATCAGCTGCAAATCATTTCACTTGCCCTGACCTGACATGTACTGAATTGAATGCAATGTGCCGAATTCCTAATTCAGTTCCTAACTGATTTTTTTTTTTTTTTGAACTGGGGAGAACTTGGGAGGGAATATGAGGGCTTAGCTTCGAATCAGAATTTGAACCCGGGCGATGATATAGCTACCTTCTTTGAACGAATATCTGCACTGTTGTTATTGACAACTAGTTTGTGAATCAAGCCTGACATGATAAGATGAATTCAAAATCTTTGAAGTTGAATAAACTTAGTTTAGCTGGCATTAATACATTCCTTTTAGTGGAGATGTCCATCTCAATAGATGAAAGTATAAAAAACAATGGGTGAAATAAGGTATAGGAAATCGTTTCCGTAACCATCTTGGGACTGGTTGTTAGCCCTTCACTCGTGTAGCTCCAGTGCACATTCTCAAGAAAATGCTGAGAACATATAACCTTGTAGTTGCTGAGTCTCCCTGTTGTGAATTTAATGAGGTTGTATTTCCTTCCTCAGCTGCACCAGTTGATGCCATCAGTTGTTACCTGCCTTGTTGCAAAGCGATTGGGGAACCGATTTGCTGACAACCACTGGGAACTTAGAGACTTCACAGCAAAGCTGGTTGCTTCAATTTGCAAGAGGTGAGACCTATTATACATTTCATATTTTGCACACGAAAAACAACTACAAGTACCTTAGATTTCACATACAAATACCTTACATTATTGTCCCCGCTTGCACCAGAGCATGACCCTGGATTAGAACATACATGTTATCCAGAAACAGTAATAGATGCGGCCTTCTAACTTATGAAGATCTTTGTCAGTTGATGAAGTTTTCAGTCACTTGATGAAGTTTTATGTTAAATGGTTGATTGACTCAGCATGTTAGCCACCTTAAAGATACCACTAATAGGAAATGATGCATATGATTTAGTGAGCTAGGAGTCATTGGGGAAAAAACCCAAATTAACAAGGAAAATTCTTGTACTCTTGAAATAACTTATGTGGTCTATATTTCAACCTTGTATTAATTATTTATGGTACTTTTGCAGATTTGGGCATGTCTATAGTAATCTCCAGACACGTTTGACAAAAACTTTGGTCCACACATTTTTGGACCCAAAACGGGCATTGACTCAACACTATGGCGCCATACAGGGATTAGCGGCTCTAGGACCTAATGTGGTATTCCCAGCTGTCTTTCCCTTGTGACACCTTATTATGATAATTAATTTCTAGAACTACTTGCTTTTTCGTGTCGTATGAAGTAGTGATGACCGATCAATTGGTATTCACTAATATCAAGCAAATCCACTCCTTGCATGTTGAAAGTACTATATTAGTACAAAATGATTTTATGAAGTGACAAGAGTTAGCGGGGTTTTAAATTTTCCTTGGTTAATTGTGTAAAATTGTAAAGATGTTTTGCTAAAGTTCCACTATTTTGTACCAAATGCAGAATCAAAGAAATAGAGAGAGATTTAAAAATTTTCTGTCAACTCTTATGCTATCTCTCCAGTTGTTTGTGGATTGGAATTTTGGTCTTATTTTCATATTTTGCTAGGAGTATCTCATGTCATTGAACTTATCCCATGTTCTTGGGGCACCGCCACGTGGTACCCCAAGACCACGGGTGATGGGGCCCCAAGATCATGGAATAATTGGTCCATTGAACTTGTGTTCAACACTTTTTTGTACGTACTTTTTGTGGATGTCGAAGTAGTTAGTGATGTTCCTCAACTTTGGGTAGGTCCGCCTTCTGTTGCTGCCAAATCTTGAGACGTATATGAAACTTCTTGAACCAGAGATGCTTCTTGAAAGGCAAAAAAATGAGATAAAGAGGTATGAAGCTTGGCGTGTCCAGGGGGCTCTGCTGGTGAGTGTAATTTGTGGTATTGATTCTTCATTCTTGTATGTGTTTTGCCATGATCATTCTGGTTGATGGGTAAATTGTTCTAACAATACAAGACTTTCAGCATGCTGCAGGTCAATGCATATATGATCTGCTGAAGTTATTTCCCAATTTACTGTCTCCACCTCCAAAAATTATCTGGAGAACCAACACGAGAGTTATTACTGCAAACCCACGTAAGAGTTTCGCGAATGCTTCTTGTTTGGTTAAATTTTAATCACTTCCTAGTTCCTACTTGCATATACACATGGGATGTCAATTGCAATTTCTACACGAGAAGTAAGTCAATCAAACGATAATGAGACAAAATTCAGATGAAACAAATATGCAACTTGGGGGTTGACCACACTAGTTGAGGCACTCCAGGAATTAAAGTCAATTTATTGGTTGGATCCATCCTTGTTTCTCCTTAATGGCATTATTTCTGAAGTCTTGTTCATTGGCTTCCTGGGTAAATAATGCCGCCTCTAACCTAGCAACAGATAAAACGTTACTATTATTCAGCATTTGTGCGTGTTAGAATATTTTCGGATCTGATCTAGATACCTTGTTTAAAATCCCATGAAGACAAACGAAAAGCTATGGAGTACTTGGAGCAGCAGCCTCCCCACAAGAAAGCAGCGACTGATGGCCCGATAAATACACCAGCAAACAATTCCTTGCCACCAGAAATACAAGGCGTTTCAGGCGCTCCAGCAGCTTTAGGCAATTCAGATGCAGGTGCATCACCATTTTCTAGGCGGATGTCTGGGGAGGGCATTTCAGGTAGTAGAAGTCAAGTTGGCAGGAGTGATAATAATCAAGCTTTGAACACATCGGCTGTGCTCAATCAGGCTTGGAAAGATGATCTAGACTCAGGGCGTCTTCTCATCTCGTTGTTTGAACTGTTTGGTGAAAGTATTTTCAACTATATTCCAACTCCCGAGATGTCTTCATTCTTGTAACGAAATTTGGAGGATTGAACTGTTGTATAATTATAGGTTGTTTTGTTACTAACTTACTATACTAGAAGAATTCAGATTTCTAAAGGCGAGCAAGCTCTCCGTTTTCCCCCAGTTTATGATTTCTCTGCATGGGTGGTTGATTATAGGATTGCAGTAACAGTAAAGAAGTAACAGAAGAACAAGAACAAAACTCGATTATAGCGATGCATATATATAGCAACGCATATAGCAGGCATAGTTATTCAACAAGTTGAACTAATATGAATCAAATTCATTTCCACTTCAACTTCAACTACAAGTTCAATTCTTGAATGAGGAACGTGTTGCATGGTCTCGGCATCTCGACATTCTCTCTCTCTCTCGCTCGCTCTCTCTCTTAATCGGGGAAACACTACTACTCTTTGCCGTGCCTGCTTCATACTAGTGACAAGCCAACTTCCATCTCTATATATAATAGTAGATCGCAAGGAAGAACCTGTTGGGTTTGTGAAGTCTCATCCGGTTTGATTGGCGGTTCTCCATTCATTTGGTACATAATGAAAACTAGTGGAGTTGCGAATCTGACCAATTACCACGCGAGCAACCATGTAAATCTATGTGTTCTTTGCTTCTTGCTTAATTATTCTTTTGCCATTGAGCGTGTGGTGATTTGGACGGTCTATAAACAGTAACCTGGTTTAATTGATGCATATTTAAGGGCAGTTTCAACTTCTACCCCTGGGCTCAACACAAGGATCGTCTTGATGGATCCTTAATGATTATCCAAACTATTAAAGTTCATCATCATCTAAATAAGGAGAAGCTCATGGCACAATTTTTAAAAAATATTTACGTATCCTAACCAAAATAATTCACATGTTTGTCCGTACTCCCTCTGTCACTTTTTAAGTGATACTACCTTTGGAAACATGTATTTTTGTGAACGTTAAAAAATGTACTTCTGTAGAACGTTTTTAATTTTTTTTTGGCACCAAATTGAAGTGCTCAATGAGAACTTTAATTTGGTATCAAAAATTAAAAAAATTATATAAAGAAATATGTTTTTTAGGCATTTGAAATTGCACGTATTCCGATAGGGATCACTTAAAAAGGGACGGAGGGAGTAATTGAACAAAATAGTACCTAGCAAACACGAGAGCTATTGCAAGTGGTGGCTAGCTCATGTGGCAGAGCACCTGGATTCCCCACACTGCATCCCAGGATTGAGTTTCATTACCCCCTCCCCCCATGTCATCGATTAAGAATGGCGAATGACACACACACAAAGAAAAAAAGAGCTATTTTCTTCACCCTTGCCGTTCATTTTGTTCAAAATGATTTTTTTAGAGGGCCATGCTAATTCAACTCAACCAAATATCAATAATTATTGCTCTTTGAATATTATTTGTGCATAATTTGAGTTTTCTTTAATATTATTTGCACTAGATCATGAGTTCATGTCCAAAGTAAATGAAAATGCACTTAAATTAAAATTTGTAAGCAAGCAAATCATATACTCCCTTTATCCTTTTTTAAGTGTGTTGCTACGTAAATCTAACTTATTAAAGTAACATTATTATTGCACCTTTCACATCAACTTTTACCTTCACTTTATATTTTTCACGTTAACTTTTACCTCCACTTTTATCCCTTATAATTCTTTACCCGCTAACTTTTAAAAATGGCAAAACAATAATTGTACAACATTTCACCCATTAACTTTTTGAAATACACACTTATTAAGTGACAACCTAAACTTGACACTAAAATTGGAACGGAGAGAGTATCTAAATAAAACAAATAAAGTAGGCCAAATAGTTTTGAACCAAAAATAAATATAAACCTTTACGGGTTGGCAAAGTGGTAATTGCCTCACGACTTAGGGGCATGCTCCCACTTAGACGTTGTTCGTTTTGGATTTCAAGACCAGTTCTCTCAATCATTACTCGCATTTCTCTCCAATCATTATCTTTATTTTAAAATATTATTCTCATTTCTATTTCTATCTCTCTCCAATCAGTACCCCTATATTTCCAATTATTACCTAATTTTTTCCTCCAATCATTATCCAAAAACCAAACCCAAAAACTAAACCAAACAAGGTCTTAATTTATGAGGTTCGATTGTCCTTGCTAGCAAACTCTCAGCAGCGGATATGGTTCGGATTGTATTTCAGATTGCATTTCTCTCCAATCATTATCTTTATTTTAAAATATTATTCTCATTTCTATTTCTATCTCTCTCCAATCAGTACCCCTATATTTCCAATTATTACCTAATTTTTTCCTCCAATCATTATCCAAAAACCAAACCCAAAAACTAAACCAAACAAGGTCTTAATTTATGAGGTTCGATTCTCCTTGCTAGCAAACTCTCAGCAGCGGATAAGGTTTGGATTGTATTTCAGATTGTATTTCTCCGATCAGTTGGAAGAGAAGGGGGATCTGGGGTTGGGGTAGAGAAATAAAAACGCCCGGGTAATCCGCCTTGACTAATTATAGGCAGCCCCTGTTTTTATTTAGTCCGGCTTCCCCCTGATTATTTGGCCAGCTACTATTTAGCTCAGATGTGTTTTTTGGAAAATTGATATTCGCACTCCCAATTTTGATGTAGGCGCTCCAAGCTACAATACTTTTCCAAAATTACCCTTTGGCAAATTCCATAATTTACTTCAGGCACTCCAAAAAACCTTTACTCTTCTCCTTTACTTCAGGCACTCCAAAAAAGTAAATAGTTTTTTTTTTTTTAAATATCAGAAAAATGCAGATAGTTGCTCAACTCATTTTACTCACGTCACTGAATTGCGTACTTCTATATGTAATGTTTTCTTGATAGAGTCTTTATGCTATTGTCTCCATGTTCTGCACCAGGACAACCTAAACAAGTGGTCTTTGGCCTGTGATTGTAGAAACCATCCTTTTGTCCATGCAAAATCTATTGGGAGTTCTGTTACATTTCCTCTCTAGAGTTCTCATAACTTTGGTAATGTGCTTTGTTTGCCTCATTATGAGTTTTAAAATGTAGAAGATCTTGGTAGATAATGAGCACGAAAGTATGAAGATCTCGTGTCGCAACCGTTATGAAGATTTTGCAGCATCAACATTTTCAATTGTGTGCTGTTTATTTTAGAGAATTCTAGCAATGTTTATTTATTTATTTATTTATTTTTTTGTGCAAAGTGGCATTAAGCAATGTTTATGTTATGGATGTTTAATGTTTATAGTTAAAACCTAATGTTTATGTTTGGTTTTGGTTCATTTTTCCATTTGGAGTGACTTAGTAAATGAGGAGATAATGTAGGGGTGGAGTGCCTCTAGTGATTTTTATATCTTGAAAAGGGTAGTTTTGTAACTTCATTAAATTTTGGAGTGCCTGCATAAAAAAAGGGAGCCCCAAAATCAGCACCCGTTTTTTGTTCCCAAATCATGGGCTAAACATCACTTCATCTCTTTATCCCACCTGATTGCTTCATCCTTTTTACTATAAAACTGCATCCAATCGGGCCCTTAGCTATCCCTCCATATGCTACAATTGAAATTTTGAGAAGAAGACATTTCAAAATAGGGGGTGGATCTGAGGACAGAAATTTAGACACAAATAAAGATACTCCATCTCAGCCATTACAATATGACGGCTGAGATTAAAACATAACAAAGGTCACACTCTCTTTTCCTCCTCTATCTCACGATATCCTCTCTCCCTACCCTCACGACCACCAGTCGACTGTCCCACATTACAGAAGGGTTGTATAACGAGATTACAAGTCCGAATTGCCCCACATATATGTCCATTCCAAAATCCACTAGTCCAATACTCCCAAGCAAAACAAAGATTGAATTTTACACTACTAAACAAAAAAATAATAATTGGAAGTGAAGAATTGATATTGGGGTTTTGTTTATTAGATTGAGACTCGGAGAGAGAAAGAGAAAGAGAGAGAGAGAGGACAATCAGCAGCCAGTGGGACTGAATTGAGTGGTGGCGAGGGAATTTGTTGGTGGCCATTTAAAAACCGTTGAAAATGCGGTCGTCGGTGATGAGGGCCGCAGAGATGGTGTCGCCGGAGTGAGGAGGGGGGGAGAGGGCTACAGAGATGGTGTCACCAGAGTGGCCCTCTCCCCCCTCCTTACTCCAGCGACACCATCTCTGTGGCCCTCATCTCCGGCGACCCTATCTCCGTCTGTTTTTAAATGGCCTCTAATGGATTCCCCCAACACCACTCAATTCAATCCCACTGTATGTTGATTGTCCTCTCTCTCTCTCTCTCTCTCTCTCTCTCTCTCTCTCTCTCACAAACTAATAAACAAAACCCCAATATCAATTCTTCACTTCCATTTATTATTTTTTTGTTTAGTAGTATAAAGTTCAATCTTTGTGAGTACTTGTTTACATATAAAATTAGCAAATCCAATAATTAATTGACACGTAATCTGAAATGCCAAACGTTGGCGAGTATCTGTCAATGAAGATACACTGGATTAATAAAACAAAGTTGAGAAAATACGATGTCGTGTTGAAAAAAGCAGTTATTGGCAGTTACGAACCCTGGTTGATGTAAAATTGACTTCGAAGCCATGATATCAATTGCTAAACACATAAACCCCACGTGTAAATTTGTGGAACGAGGCAAAATGGCGGTTAGAACACGTGGAATACTTCTTGAAAGGCAGTTATCTCCTCAACTCGTAATCATTTGAGTTAGTTTAAGTAACTGAGCAGATTCAAGATCAAAGCTTCTGGAGGAAGAATTGGAAGAATTCAAATTCAGACATGGAGGAGGAAAAAAACTGCCAACTCGAGGAGTAGAAGTTAGAGTTCGAAGCAAGCCAAGTTCAAATTCATTGACCGGGAAGTTCAACTGCAAGCAGCGTCTATAAATAGAAGAAATTGAAGAGTGAAAACCCCCGGACAAATCTTCAACAAACAGCTATCAAAAAACTAATGCTTGGTTTGTTCATTGGCATAGTAGTTTAGGATTTCGAACTCAGTTCGAAGTAGATTAGGAAGTAGATTAGGAAGTAGATTAGGAAGTAGTTAGGATCAATCTCGATTGTTCTTGTAACAATCATCTGTTCGAAGTTCTTGTAGTTGAAGTTGGAGACAATTTCGAAGTAAGTTTGCCTTTGTTGGAACTTGTGGCTCATATGTTGTGTATGAGAGGTACTGAGAAGTTCTTGTAAAAGGCCAGTGCCGAGCGAAGCGGAACGGAGCGGAGTGAGGGAGCGGAGCGACCGAACGGAGCGGAGTGGAGCGGAGCGAGTGGTATCAGAGCGCGGGTTTATTCACGCGGATTGAATCACCCGAAGAACAATGGTGGGGAATACATCTGTGTCGAAGTTCGATGTTGTAAAGTTCGACGGGACTGGTAATTTCGGACTGTGGCAACAGAGGGTAAAGGATCTGCTGGTGCAGCAGGGTTTGTCGAAGGCGTTGAGCGGGGCGTCCAAGAAACCAGAGCAGATGTCCAACGATGATTGGGAAGATCTGCAGGCAAAGGCCGTGAGTACGATTCGTTTGTGTCTTGCAGACGAAGTTATGTATCACGTGATCGGCGATGATTCGCCGGCTGGGGTTTGGGCGAAGCTGGAGAGCAGGTATATGTCGAAGTCCTTGACTAATAAACTGTTTCTGAAGCAAAAATTATTCGGGCTGAAGATGGTCGAGGGTTCTGACCTAATTCAGCATATCAACACGTTCAATCAGATTGTTAGTGATTTGTTGCGGATTGAAGTAACATTCGAAGAGGAAGATCAGGCTCTGATGTTGCTGTCCTCTCTACCGGATTGAAGTTACTGCAGCCCTTCTGGCCTATAATCAGCGCAGGTTACAGACTGAGTCGGTGCAGGGTGAAGGACTGATGGTTAAGGGGTACGAGGAATGTGGCAGAAAGTTTGAGAGGGGGAAATCTGTTGAGCGTGGGAGATCGAAATCGAAGGCAGGTTTTGAGTTGAAGTGTTACAGGTGTCATGAACCGGGTCACTTCAAGAAAAATTGTCCGCAGAAGGGAAAAGGAGGGAACTGGAAGAAGAAACAGGAAAAGGCAGGGGATAGGAAAGATGGACCATCAAATTCTGCAAACGTGGTGGAGCAGGATGATTCTGAAGATGGTGATATGCTCTCAGTCTCTGCCAATCCGGATCACTTGGCAGACTCATGGATTCTGGATTCAGCATGCTTTTATCACATGTCTCCTAACAGGGAGTGGTTTGACACCTACAGGTCAGTGGATTGTGGCAATGTTCTTATGGGTAATGATGCATCATGTAAAGTCATAGGAATAGGCACAATTAAAATCAGAATGTTTGATGGTGTTGTGAGAACCTTGGGTGATGTTAGACATGTTCCAGAGTTGAGGAAAAATTTAGTTTCGTTGGGAACTTTAGACTCCAATGGCTGTGGGTGTAAAACAGAAGGTGGAGTGATGAAGGTGACGAAGGGTGCCATGGTGATAATGAAGGGTTCCAAAGTTCCTGGCAATATTTACAAGCTGACAGGGAGTACAGTTGTAGGTGGAGCTGCTGCCACCACAACGGTTGATACTGATGATACCATTCTTTGGCATATGTGGTTGGGGCATATGGGGGAACGTGGGATGCTGGAGCTACATAAGAGAAATCTGCTGAAAGGGGTGAAATCGTGCAAAGTGGGGTTCTGTAAATTCTGTGTTCTGGGAAAGCAGTGTAAGGTGCAGTTTAGGAATGCTACTCACAGAACAAAGGGCATTCTTGACTACATTCATTCTAATGTTTGGGGGCCAGTGAGGGTAGCCTCGAAAGGGGGATCTCTGTATTTCGTGACCTTTATCGATGATTATTCGAGGAAAGTCTGGGTTTACTTCTTGCGACACAAGTCTGAGATTTATGCAACGTTCAAAATGTGGAAAGCTGAGGTGGAAAATCAGACTGGGAAGCGGATTAAGTGCCTCCGGACAGATAATGGGACTGAGTACAAGGATGTAAATTTTCTGAGGTTTTGTGAGGAGCATGGGATTCAGCGACACTGGACAGTTCGAAAGACACCGCAGCAGAATGGGGTGGCAGAAAGGATGAACAGAACCATAGCAGAAAGGGCACGGTGTATCAGACTTAATGCAGGGCTTCCAAAAATGTTCTGGGCAGAAGCAGTGAGCATGGCAGTGTTTGTGATAAACAGGTCGCCTAGTATTGCTTTGAATAGAAAGGTAGCGGAAGAGGTGTGGACAGACAGAGAGGTTGACTACTCAGTTTTGAGGATCTTTGGGTGTCCAGCCTATGTTCATGTTCCCGGTAATGAGAGGTCGAAGCTTGATGCGAAGTCCAAACAGTGTATCTTTATTGGGTATGAAAAAGGGGTTAAAGGGTACAAGCTTTGGGATCCAGAAGCAAGGAAGTAGGTGATCAGTAGAGATGTGGTATTTGATGAGGATTCAATGGTCAAGGCACATCAAGGGGTACAGAAATCCGAGTCAGGGGAAAGTAGCAAGCAGCAGGGTATACAGATTGAGCTGGGTGATTCTGACACAGGTGGCGACACAGATATAGGTGGAGACACAGGTGGTTTTCAACCAAAGGAACAGCTTGATCAACAGCAGAAGGAGCAGCAGGAGAGCATAGCCACAGGGAGACCCAAACGTGTTATCAAGCCACCAGTGAGGTATGGGTTTGAGGATATGGTTGCTTATGCTTTGTCCACTACCAGTGGGGATCCGTCTACTTTTCAGGAGGCCATCACTACCTCTGAAAAGGACAGATGGATGGAAGCCATGGTGGAGGAGATGGAGTCATTGCATAAGAACAAGACCTGGGAGTTGAAAGAATTGCCTCAAGGGAAGAAAACAGTGGGTTGCAAGTGGGTTTATAAGAAGAAGGAAGCTGCGTCTGAAAAGGAAAAGGAAAAGTTCAAGGCTAGGTTGGTAGCAAAGGGGTACTCACAGAGGAAGGGGATTGATTATGACGAGGTCTTTTGTCCAGTGGTGAGGCACACTTCGATCCGGATTCTCTTGGCATTGGTGGCTAGCTATGATATGGAGTTAGAGCAGCTGGATGTGAAAACAGCATTTCTCCATGGTGATTTGGAGGAGGTTATTTACATGGAGCAGCCTGAGGGATTCATGCAGCCAAGGACTGAGCACCTTGTTTGTAGGTTGAAGAAGTCACTTTATGGGCTGAAGCAGTCTCCAAGACAATGGTATAAGAGGTTTGACTCCTACATGGTTCGGATTGGGTTCACACGCTGTGAGTATGATTGTTGTGTCTATGTTAAGAGTCTTGACGATGGTTCATGTATTTTCCTACTACTTTATGTGGATGATATGCCTATTGCTGCAAAGAATATGGTTGAGGTGAACAGGTTGAAATCTTTGTTGGGCAAGGAGTTTGACATGAAGGATTTGGGTGCTGCTAGGAAAATACTTGGGATGGAGATTCGCAGGGACAGGCCAGCGGGGAAGCTGTGGTTATCTCAAAAGGATTATGTGATGAAAGTGTTGGAAAGGTTCGGCATGGATAGTGCTAAGCCTGTTAGCACACCTTTGGCGAGTCATTTCAGGTTGTCTACAGCACAGTGTCCGAAGTCTGAGGAAGAGATTCAGGACATGTCAAAGGTGCCTTATGCCAGCGCAGTTGGTTGCTTGATGTATGCAATGGTATGTACTAGACCCGATTTGGCCAATCCAGGCAGAGAGCATTGGAAGGCAGTCAAGTGGATGTTCAGATACTTGAGGGGTACTGTAGGCCGTGGGATTATGTTTGCAAAGCAGGATCAGATTTCAGTTGTGGGGTATGTGGATGCGGATTATGCTGGGGGTATGGATGACAGGAGGTCTACTACGGGTTACGTGTTTACACTTGCGGGTGGGCCTATTTGTTGGAGATCCATGGTTCAACCTCTAGTTGCTCTATCCACTACTGAGTCTGAATACATGGCGGTGACTGAGGCAGCTAAGGAAGCATTGTGGTTGAAGGGTTTGGTGAAAGAACTGGACATAGATCAAGGTGGAGTGCAGTTGTACTGTGACAGTCAGAGTGCCATTTATTTGGCGAAGCACCAGATATATCATGTGAGGACCAAGCACATTGACGTAAGATTTCACAAGGTGAGAGAGTTGATTGCTTCGGGTGATTTGATATTGGAAAAGGTGCACACTTCTGAGAATGCAGCTGACATGTTGACAAAGATTGTGACTGTGGACAAGTTTGAGCATTGCTTGGACTTGGTTAACGTCTCCAGATGATAGAGAGGAGACGTCCCCCCCGAATGGTTGGATCCAGATGGTTTTGTCTTCTGAATGGGTGAGGTTATTCGCCAAGGTGGAGATTGTTGGAACTTGTGGCTCATATGTTGTGTATGAGAGGTACTGAGAAGTTCTCGTAAAAGGCCAGTGCCGAGCGAAGCGGAACGGAGCGGAGCGAGGCACTGGCCCATCGTAGATTCAGTTGTTCGGGTTGGGCCGTAGGCCTGAAGGTTCGGGGGGGGGGGGGGGGGGTTCGCCCCCCCGCGGTACAGTATGGAATTATTAGGGTGAAATAGAGTAGGACTATATATATTCTCTATTGTAAAACCCTAGCCGATTTTCTTATCAGAATAATACAGACTCGCTCTCGCTCCCGTGGACGTACACGATCTTGGGGAACCACGTAAATTCCTGTGTTGATTTCCTTTACTGTTTTCGTATTCTGTTGTGTGCGTGTGGTGATTATTCTAACAACCTTTGATTTACCAATTGAAGTATCTTGTTTCTTTGTTGTTATTTGATTTCCTAAGTATATTGGTTCACGTTTCTTCACTTGTTAAGAAAAATCCTCTTGATTGAGGTAATTGAACCAATAAAACACAATCGCCTGATTAGATTTGGTTTTTCCAAAGTTAATCTGAGGGAGGAGATTGAAACTCTCTCTGCACGCTCGCACATAATTATTTTTCATTGCAAAGAAGTAAAAGAACCAAACAGTACTGGACCAATGGATTTTGGAATGGGCAGATATGTACGGCAATTCAAACTTGCAATCTGGTTATACAACCCTTCTGTAATTGTTTGAATAGGTTTGATTAAATTCCTTAGAGACCCCCTCATCTTTACTCATTTTTCCAACTGACCCCTTAACCTTTAAAAGCATCCAAACTCACCCCCTCATCTATGCGAAATGTAAAACACCCCTTACTCCGTTAACGGAATGACGTCAAATGACTATAATACCCCTTAAAAAACAGCCACATTCACCCCCTCATCTATGAAAATCATCCACAGTCACCCCCTCTCTCTTTCTTTTATTTTTTTAGTGTGTTTGTTTACAAAAAAAATTCTATTTTCAAAAATAAAATTTAATGAATTTGTTTTTTTATTTCAAAATCAGAGTGTTCATGTTTTGTTTTCAAATTTGATTTTTTTTTTCTCTAAATATGTACATTTGTTTCATTTAAAAATACATACCCAAAAAAAAAGAAGATACGTGTATATCTTTTTTTAATTTGTGGAAAACAAAACAAACTACATAATAAAAAGGAAACAAATACACTCTCTCTTTCAGAATTGAAAACCCAATTGGAAACCCAATTGGGATTAATAGGAGTATTATGACAGCCCTATGCGAGCAAAACCCACTAATTAATAGAAACTTCCAATTGACCTCCATAAACACCAAGTTAATTAACCTTGATCACTACAAATCAACTCTTGCAAACCCTAAATCGTCTGTTTCAAGGGATTTCAAAACCTAAAACCCTGATTCGAGCACTGCTTTGCGAGATTCAAAGCATTTCGACCATAACCCAGTAGATTTTTAACCCTGATCAACAAGTTTCAAGCTCGAAAATCAAGTGGGTCACGATTTAGATGTTGACTTGTGAAGTCTTTAAAGTTGATTTGGCTTTGTTTTCGTCAAACCCAGCTTGATCCAAGCTCGAACAGGATCAGGAATCTTGTTTTTGGGCTATCAAAAAGTGAGATCAGGAAATCGAGTGGATTGCGTCGGTGAGCATGTCATGCAGGTACTAGATCTTCTCGAGCACTAATTCGATCTCTTCGATCTCCGTTGCCCACATTTCATTTAGGCAGATATGCGAAACTTGTTGGAGTGGAGAGAGAGAGAGAGAGAGAGAGAGAGAGAGAGAGAGAGAGAGAGCGGAGCAGAGTTCCAATCGGCTAAAGAAGAGAAAGAAATGAGAGAGGTGAAGTTTAGAATAGAGAAGGTTTACAGCTGTTACAGTGCTGTTGATGGGCATTTTGGTCTAAAAATGTGCAAATCTCCTAAGTACAAACGGATTTGTAACAGAAGGGGTCTGTATGGTTAACGGTGAAAGATGAGGGGGTGAGTTTGGACGCTTTTAAAGGTTGGGGGGTCAGTTGGGAAAATGAGTAAAGATGAGGGGGTCTCTAAGGAATTTAACCAATAGGTTTAGTACAAAGTCTACTGCTAATTAGATGTTGGGAAAAAGACACGATCTAATTTTACTGTAGAAAATTTGGGAGATGGAGGCAAGGTGGAAATACTAGGGCCGCCGGAGATGGGTCACCGGATGGTGGAGGGAAGACGGCAGTGAAGTGGGAGGGGGAGGGAGAGAGAGAGAGAGAGAGAGAGAGAGAGAGGGAGAGAGAGAGAGAGAGAGAGAGAGAGAGAGAGAGAGATGGGGGAGTGGGTAGATGATACTTTAATCTCACCTCTCGATTTTAATGGCTAAGATGAAGTAGTGTCTCCGGATCCGGCCGCTTCAGAATATTTGAAAGTAATTTAAACAACTAAAATGCTATAACCTTTTTCTTTTTCAAAAATTTCCTGCTACACTTAGTTCATTAACCTTTAACCCTCCTTTTTTTCTTCTTTTCCTTCATTACGGTAGATAATGGCCATAGAAAAAAGTCTTGCGGGGAGTTATAAGGGCAAGAAAAATTTGGGGGAATAAAATCTTACAAGGGTATTATAGTCTCACTAGAATAAGTTATTGGTATAATGGTACTCCTTTTGTCCCTTTTTAAATATGTTGCTTCGTAAATCAAAGTTATTAAAGAAACATCATTATTACACCTATCATATAAACTTTTATCTCTATTTTATAACTTTCACATCAACTTTTTACTTTCACTTTCTAAAATTATCCTCTACTTTTACCATTAACTCTATACCCACTGACTTTTCAAAAGGGTAAAATGATAATTATACATATTTTTACCTAATAACTTTCCAAAACACACACTTACTAAGAGACATCCCAAAATGAAAATGTATACACTAAAAAAGGGACGGAGGGAGTATTCACATTTAATGGTCTCTAACGTTTGCCCCTACCAATGGACAGTTGGCCTAGTGGTATTTCCTAGCTCTCTCTCATAGGAGACCAGGATTCGAGCCTCAGTAGAGGTGTTTGGGTCTAGTGCTATGGAAAGCTGCTGGCCCCCTGTGGACCAACCCACTAACTCTCAGCTAACCCCCATTGATGTATACCGTGCGACAAAAAAACAAAAGTTTTCCCTAGAGCAACTCCAACACATGCTCTTTTCTTTAAAATGAAGAGTGGAAGTGACCTATTAAGGGGAGATTTCGTAATTTATGCCCTCTTTTTTTCAAAAAGTTGTACTGTTTGGAGGGACCCATCCACCTTTTTGTCACATTCACTCTTTAAATTTAATTTTGGCTCTAAAAAAGTGGATGGGTCCCTTTATACAATACAACTTTTTGAGGAAAAAAGGGCATAAATTACAAAATTTCTCCTCAATATGTCACTTTCACTCTTCATTTTAAAGGAAAGAGCATGTGTTGGAGTTGCTCTAAGAGCATCCCCAACAATGAGAACACAAATCCTCCCTACAAAGATTGGTGAATAGTATTTTACCTACTCACATCTCTTTCAACACTCCAACAATCCTCTCTATTACTCTCTCTATACAAATTAAATAATATAAACTAATACATATAATATATATACACACACATAAGAGGAGAGAGAAAAATAAAAAAAAGAATTAAAAAAAGGGTTTGGGAGTGAATAGTGGCTCCCTAAAAGAGAGGTGATATAGGGAGCAACTATTCACATATGTATTTTGTTAACTTATTTAGGGAGTCTGTTGTAGCCCATATTCTATGCTTGCCTACCTAAATAGAGATAAAGAGGGGTTTAAGGAGTCTATTGTACATGCTCTAAAGGCCCTAATTGGATTAGGTAAAAATAGAGCCTCCGTGTTGATGCTGACCGGATAAGGGATTGACATGACATATTTGACTTCATTTGGGTGCAAAATATGCATCTTCCATAATTTCGGCCGGCAATAAAGGACCCTGCTACGGGTACAGAAGGCTCTGTACAGAAAATGTACAGAGCACTCTCGGGGACCCACTTTTGGGTCCCACATGAGTGATCCGAACCGTTCATTATTCTTAGAAAATTTTTACGAGGGGCCACACAAAATTTTAGCTCAATCGGACGGTTAGAAGTGCTTGAACCAAAGTCCCAAGGTTTCAATCAAAAAAATTTGGATTGAAACGGTGGGATTTTGGTTCAAGCATTTCTAACCGTTCGATTGAGCTGAAATTTTGTGGAGCCCCTCGGAAAAATGTTCTAAGAATAATGAATGGGTCGGATCACTAGTGTGGGACCCAAAAGTGGGTCCCCACGAGCGCTCTGTACATTTTCTGTACAGAGCCTTCTGTACCCGTAGGATTATCGGGCAATAAATATGGCGACACAGCCCTCCATAAATTTGGATAATTTGGATTATGTCCATATTTATAGAGGCTGTTGTAGTTACACTTCTACCCCTTTGTAAATTTTTTTTTGATTTTTTTTGCACCAAATTAAATTACTAATATAGATCTTTAGTTCGATACAAAAAAATAAAATAAAAATAATCATATACTTTAGTATTTCACATTTTTTGGCTTGTTAATTTGTTGAGTTGCTTTGCAATATCCTTCAGATAAAGAAATAAAGTACTTCCATGTGTAATTTTTTTTATTTTTGGTACCAAATTAAACTATTAATAGCGATCTTTAATCCGATACAAAAAAATTTTAAAAATTATATACTTTAGAATTTCAAATTTTTGGCTTGGCTTGTCGAGTTGTTTTGTGAAATCTTTCGGATAAAAAAAATAGAGTACTCCCGCGCCTAGTTTTTTAGTTTTTTTGCGCCAAATTAAACTACCAATAGCAATCTTTAATTCGATAAAAAAATTTTAAAAATTATATACTTTAGTAGTATTTCACATTTTTTGCTTGTTGGCTTGTTCAGTTGCTTTACAATATCCTTGAAAAATTATATAATAGAAAATAAATATAAAAATTAATTACAATTAAATATTATAGCTTCATTAATTGTTAGATTTACATTACAAATTAATTAATTATTAGATTTATCTAATTAAAAAAATGCATAACTAATATGGATATACGTAAGGGCAAATAAGTCTTTTGACAGCTTTTTACATTATCCACCCAAGCTAAATCCCCTTTTAACAAAATCATCAAACCAAGTACTCACTTATCCACCATTCATAAACATCACATCATTGTGGGACCACCCTCCATCACTAATACATCTACTATTTTATCCATTATCACGATTTAATCCGCCTAAAACCAATCCGACATCCAATCTGCCTCTAAGTCGTAAACCATATGTTAACAAAACCCATTTTGAAAATCTAGCAATCACACTGGTAGTTATGAAGATCAGACAGTGGGAGAGCAATTTTGTTCACCCTCCTTCTCCCTCCTATTGGTTGAAATAGGTGGGTCCCACCACAAAATAATGTCATGCTTACCAAAAAGTGTATTGCAGAGGTAAGCATGACATCAGTTTGTAGTGAGATCCACACTAATTCAACCAATAGGAGGGAGGGTTTTATTCACCAATCGCACTCTGACAGTGGTATCGAGTGAAGAGAAAGTTCATTTCTTTCCTTTTTTTTTTTTACCCTTTTTCTTTTTCCTTTTACCCTTTTAAGTATATCTTGGAAGGAAAATGCTAATGTGTGCCTAATAGGCACACGGACACACGTTAAGGTTGAAAAAATGTATTGAAATATGTGAAAGGTATACAAGAATATGTAAAAGTGTATTAAGAAGTGTAAAACATGTATTGGAGAGTGTTTTTTTGTTTGTTTATATGCTTATTGGGTGCCCATTGGGCACACGTTAGCAAGACCCATCTTCGAATACACTTTGGAGTTGTTCATAATCTATGGTGACTTTTTGAACTTTTTGCACTTTTATAGTTTTGTATTTATGGAGTTTCAGCATAATTTTACACTTTTTGAATTCTTCTTGTCGAGACAAATCACGGAACTTAAAAGGTTTGACGCAAAACAAATAAATTCAATCTTTTTTAAATAAAGGTAAAAATAAAAAAGTGTAAGAAATTAAGAAAAACAAGGCCTTCGTCAAATGCAGTTTGGTACATTGTTGGTTAAGACAAACGCTGTGACTGAGCCAAGATTTAGATTTGGCTACCTTGTTCGATTAGGACTCCACTTACATTATCAAAAAACCCATGGTATTGACCCATAGGCATAGAAAACATACAGAGCATGCGCAGCGAAAATCTTTTTATTGAAACGGTGAGACTTTGGTTCAACCATTTCTAACTGTTTGATTGAGCTAAAATTTTGAGGGGTCCCTTGGGAAATTATTTTAAAAATAATGAACGGCTCGGATCACTTGTGTGGGTCTAAAAAATGAGTCCCCAAGCATGCTCTGTATGTTTTCTGTGCCTATGGCTCTGTACATGTAGCAAGGTCCCTTATATTATTGCATGTTGTAAATCGCAAAGTCAAGCTTGTCTTGGTCTTTGCTTCTCTGCTTCTCTTCTTCCCCCTGCCCCCGAAAAGTAATTAAGATTTGTTTCAGCTCTCTTGCACTCTTTAAAAAATACTGTAGTCATTTTAGGTTGTGTTTCTCAAATGATAAAATTAAATCGGATAAAATGGGAGATTTTATCAAAATCATTTCTCAAATGCTAAAGCTACTCCCTCTGTCTCTTTTTAAGTGATCCACTTGGGAAACGTGTATTTTTGCGGACGTTTGAAAGTGTACTTTCGTATATCGTTTTATTTTTTTTTCGCCAATGTAAAGTACTCGATCAATGAGCACTCTAATTTGGTATAAAACAAATTAAAAAGTTATATAGAGAAGTCTATTTTTTAGGGGTTTGAAATTGCATGTATTCCCATATGGATCACTTAAAAAGGGACGGAGGGAGTAGGAACTAATTTTATCAAAACTGGACGTTATTGAGAAATTGGTAAGTAAGGCATTAGGTGGAGATTTTATCAAACTAGATTTTATCATTTGGGAACACAATGTGATTTTGTCACCGCTCCATAAAACTCAACTGAAATGGAAATTCTCAATTTATCATTTGGAAAACTCAGCCAAAATAATATACTATTTTTATGATCCAAACTGTTAAAAAGCAAAAAAGATAAAACCAACTTTAAAAAGGAATGTTACATGTATTAAAAAATATAAACACCATAAGTTTGGAAATCGTCCTATTAATTTAAAGGCGTTACTTAAACATATCTCTTCTCGCAAATTGTTACTTGCAAAAGTAGTACTCCCTCCGTCCCAAAATAAAGCCCCATTCCACAAACAAAAAACAGTTTATTTCAAAAGCCAAAACTGGTCATTCTCTTATAATACATCACATAAAAAGCATGAAATTCTGTTTATTTTGAAAACAACCTTGGTGGAGCGCCCCTTAAGTGTCCCCGCGCAAACCATGGCCTTTAAAAAGATGCATTTTTTTTTTTTTGTAAAAAGAATCAATTTTTTTTCACAAATCAATAGATATCAATGTATTCTTTTAAGTTGTGAATTTTTTTAATTATTTAACAAAAAAATGCATCTTTTAAAAGACCTAAATTTACGTGCGGGATACTTATTTTGGAGTGGAGGGAGTCCTCGTATTAATATTACCCAAAGCGCAAAAACTTTGAGAGCCCTTATAATTAGAGGCAATTTGGGAACCTAATGTGGCTGCATCATTGGCATGTAGTTTTTTGAAATTCTAATCATTTCTATCTTAAAAAAAAAAAAATATTTCGGTATTGTGTGCATCTTGATGATTATTTGATGGGCATGATAAATTTTGTTTGATAGCATAATATATTCTTTCAATTTTTTACCAAGAGAGGAATTGAAGAATGAAATGGTAAAATGTATAACCCAAATATTTAAGTTATCGGTAAAATAAAAAAAGTTTTTACTTAAGTTTTCTAGGTGTTGTTTTTTATTTTTGTTTTCCAATTCATATACCCATCAGCACCCTGTAAAGATAAAAAGGCTACTCTCTCTGTCCCATTTTTTGTTCTAAATAACACTTTTTATTATCCCTAGAAGATTATCCTAATTGAAAAGTACTAATAAGCAAAATGTTTTAAGTTTACTTTCTGAAAATAAATACATATGCAATGATGATGTTTTTGAAGAGGAAAAGAAGAAAATAAAAAAATATAAAAAGTGTAATGATTGTGTTTCCATAATAAATTGAAATCTCGAAAAGAGACTAATAATTTAGAACGGAGGGAGAACTAATGAATAAAAATTAATGACTGAAAGGAGAAGAATAAAACTTTGGCATTGCGTATTGTGCTGAAAAGAGAAAGGGTCCAAGATTAGACTTGTCGACTAAGAGAAGGATAAAACTTTTAGCATTGAAAGTGTCCAAGGGCAGACTTGTCGACCAAGAGAAGGATAAAACTTTGGCATTGTACGTATTGTGCTGAAAAGAGAAAGGGTCCAACGGCACACTTGTCGAATAAGAGGAGAATAAACTATGCATAAGGGATGAACACAACAAAAAGTTAATTTATACTCGAAATAAAAATAAACCGCATCAACAAGCAAGCACAAAGAGCACACAATATTTATGTGGTTTGGCCTTAATGCCTACCTCCATGTGAGAGAGGTAAATTTCTACTATATGAAAACGTAGGAGATTACAATATACGGGAACAGAAATTTGGAACAAGAAATGGACAATTTTTTTGTTATTTGGGCTCACTCTGGGTTCCGCACAGGTGATCGAAGCCATTCTTGTTTTTCAAAATAATGTTTACTTGTACCCCGTAAAAAATCAGGCCAATAGAATATCGGTAAATGCTCTATCCATTTATCGATATCCGATTGGGCTAATTTTTTACACAGTACAAGTAAACATTATTTTGAAGAACATGAACAACTCCGATTATCCGTGTGGGATCCAAAATAGTTCCAAACAAATTGATTTGTACATTCTATGTACAAAAATTTATGTCCTGCAAGTAATGGGATGATAAATAATAGGAGTACATGGGAAGAAGGTTCCAGATGAGCTTTGAAAATGCACGTGGCTACTTTCCACCAACTCCAATAAAAGGGCTCGTTCGTTTGACCGGAGATAAAAAGATGAGATATAGAATACATGAGATATGAGTGGGATATGGAATTCCTTGGGATATGCTTAGGACATAAATGGATATAGATAAAATCCATATCCAATGTTTGTGTTCAATGAGATATAGCCATCACAAACCGTGATATTATATCCCGTACTATGTTGGATAAAAGAAATGGATGGTGATTTGAAGTCCCACTCCATTTATTTGTGTCTACACCAATGGTGGAGCTAGAAATCGAAGTCTAAGAGGATCGGATTATGAAAGAAATTTTGCTTCGAAGATTTTTTGATGACAAATCTAGTCATTAGAGTTTTTACGGGACGGTTTTGATAAATTAAAAAATTAATCTCGAGTATTATTGCATGTTGTTATGTCATTCGACGAACGCAATATCATTGTCGCACGGTATAATTCATCATGATTTAGGGTTTTTGTATTTAAAATTGTTCTTACATTATGTTTATCGTAAAAATTTTATTATTTTTGTTAAGAATATCAATAAAAAAATGTAAAATAGACTCTAAAATAGAAATTTGGGGGAGCAAGGACTGTGCTGTGCACTGGATGCACAGCACGCGTGCTACGCGGCCGGTATGGGGCCCACCCAGGATCCTGTTGTTCGATCCGAATTGTTCATTTTGTTTGTCTCATCGAGCATATTGGTCATGCCAAAATTCAGATTGAACGGACATCATCAACTACTTGATCGGTGACCATTTAGCTTTTAGTTTTGTAGAAAAAAATCACCTACAACAGTTACTTTAGTTTTTCGTTTTCAAGAAAAATGATCATCAATCAAGTAGTTATCGATGTTCGATCAACCTAAATTTTTGCATGGACAACATACTTGACGATACAAATAAAACGAACGATTCAGATCAAACAACGAGACCCGAGATGGACCCCAAACCTGCCGCGCAGCACACATGTTGTGCACCCCGTGCACAGCACAGTCCCTGCTTCTGAAATTTGAGGGGACGGGTAGCTCCGCCCCTCTCCTAAACTACTCGGTACTCGTATGGAGTAATCAACATACCAACAATGATACATGTATAACAAAAAATCTCCAACAAGTCTCCAACACATTTATATAGTGTGTGGAGCCTACACACACTTGAGTGTGAAATGTGTGTGGGCTCCACACATCATGTGAGTGTGTTAGAGACTTGTTGGAGCTAATTGTTGTACATGTATCATTTTTGTGGAGTAATCGAATAAGTCCTCGTTTGTTTGATTTGATTGATTGATAAATGATAAATTTGATTGATGGATAAAAATAATGACCATCACCAGAACCGGAGACGGGTAGCAATGCTAGGTATCTAGAACAATGTTACTAAAATTTGTAAAAAGTTTAAAACCCCCTTTGAACCCATCAAATTTCAATAATGTTAGGTAGCAGTGTGTGTTTGAGTAATTTGTGTGTAACTTTTTGTGTGTATGTAGTGTTGTTGATCAAATTTGGCACTAGTACCGCTCTATTTCATAATTATGTTCAATAAACCAACTGTCTTTTCATTTTTTTTTTTGGGATATTTTCCAAAATATAGGAAAAGCTACAATACACACTCCTTATTAATTTAGGTGTGTATGATACACATCCTTATAAAAGTTACCGAATTGGTAAACCAACTGTCTTCTCATAATTTTTCCCCTCCCCTTTTGTCTCGCTAATTAAAGTTGGGGGATTAGAAATGTTGAGCGCTGATTTCAGTGGAAAACGAAACCGAATTGGTAACCGACATCTTTGGTTATTGTTTCGATAAAAAGAAAATCACTTGTTTTGGTTAAAATTATAAGTTTCAGTTTGGTTCTGGTTTTACTAATACCTGAGCCGAACTGAACCGTTATCATCCCTACTAGAATAGACCAATATATTTGAAAAGTAAAAAGAAATTAGTAAGAATTAAGTACCTTTTCAGTTGAAGGCGAGCCATATTTGGAAATAAATGTGAGTTTGGGAGCCAACAGTTTTATAGAGTTTGCAAAGTTGATTGGGGATGTAATATTAAAACGAGAGCACATAAGATTATTTGGATAATAATTAACTTCACAATAGATTTTGTAACATGGTAAAAGTGAATGAACAATGCTTAATACATCACTTGTGTACCCCAAATACACACTATCCTGATGTGGCAAATGAAGAGAAACTCAATGTGGGGCTCACCCAAAAAATAAACTTTTCTGCATTTGCCACATTAAGTTGTGTGCATTTGAGGTACACAAATGGTGTATCCATATCATTTTCAAAGTGAATGAAAGAGCATTTGGTATTGTCCAATTCATTTTCTTCACAACACGATTGCTCACAAAACACTCAAAAGTTCAAAAATGCATAATTTATTATCCCACAATCAGGCGTCCAAACAGGATCGGAAAAAAAATTGTGATTGGTGGGAGAAATTTTTCGGTGCCGAGTGGGTATTGCTCATGTGGTACCCGCTCATCAATCATAGCCGTCCACAACGCGCTCCAATGGTCCGAATTTTAGAGAGAAAAAGAAGAGAGAGAGAGTGTTTGGGTAAGAGGAGAGAGAGAGAATCAATCTAAACCGCCCAAAACACATTTGAACGGCTCGAATTATGCTTGGGTACTGAGTGGCAAGCCACTCAGTACACATTTTTTTACATGGCATTAGCTCTCGTAGGCCAGTTTATATTTGTTATTACATTTAATCAGGTAAGCTACTGGACCGTATATTAAAGGGGTGATTTGGCTAATTTGAAAAAAATGATTTTTTGGTTTTTTTCATTTTGTTCATATTCAATTTTTTTTTGCATTTGTTAGTTTTCGGTCGATTTTTTTCCTTGGCTTGTCTCGATGAGATGAATCTAAAAAGTATAAAATTATTAGCCAAACTTAAAGTTTTGTTAATAAAGACGAAAAATAATCTAAAAAATTGGTTTATTTTTTGCTTTATTCAAAAAACTATTATTTTTTATCATAATTTTTTGTACTCTTTAGATTCGTCTCGACGAGATAAATCCAAAAAGCACAAAATTTTAACACAAAACTAACAAATACAAATTTTTTTTGAATAAAACAAAACCAAAAATATATATATATATATATATATATATATATATATTTTTTTTTTTTTTTTAAAAAAATTAGCCAAATCACCCCGCAGTCCTCGGGGGGAAGAAGAACTCTTTAAAAATTGGTGGTGGTACGTACGTACAGGTAATATATTAAAAACAATACGACTAGCCTGATCAGGGTATATACTACTGGAGTACTATATAAGAGTGCCAGTGCCTCCGATGGCAAACAAAGTTAACCAACGGAAACAAACCCCACCACACGAATAATGACATCTCCACCAAGCAGGAGGACTTCCAGTTCCTCCTCCGCCGTGAACTACCCATTTCCGTCGGAAGTAAACGTGGCCAACTTCGTCCCCATAAAGCTCGGCGCCCCATCAGATTCAGACTACTCTGTGTGGAAACAACTAATGCTCAACTTAATCGAGAGTCATCAACTGGAAGGCTTCGTTGACGGCACCATTCAGCCGCCGCCATTCCCGTTGGAGGAGCACAAGCTAGAAGAATACAGGTCGTGGAAGAGATCGGATGGTCTAGTAAGGGGGTGGGTATTTGTGACGGTGACGGAGGAAATACTGCCACAACTGGTGAACTACACAACTGCTAGAGAGGCTTGGATTGCGATCGAGGAAAGTGTTACGCCCTCCGCCCCACCTCTGCCACAATCTATCTCTGAATCTGGTAATGCATTTTGGGAACAAAATATATGGGCTTGTTTTGGGGACCAGGATTTAATTAATTATATATATATATTTTTATCATTGCCTTCTTCTTTTTTTTTTGACAAAATGCAGAGGATTATATTAATAAACGTCCAACGATGCTTACATAACGGAGTTTATTACAAATATTTTGGATAAAGCCAAACTGATCATCTAAATATAAAATGAAAAACACACAAGGCAATCGACATCTTTCACCCCAACCCAAATATAGCCTGACGCAAACAACAACACTTCATATGTACCATAGATTCTTACCTAGAATAAGTAGTCTTAAAAGAGATAAACTCTAACCAAGTATGAACACACCGATAAACTTCCACAAACTACAAATATTTCAAACCATCTTGAGTTGTTTCGCCAAAGATATCATGTAGGATTAGATCATTGTTGTCATAGATGTCGTTGGAAAGCAATTACGTCTGAAACAACCCAATTTGGAGACAAAAAATTAGTCGAATGATGAAATTAACTACTCCTGCAAAAGCGAGAGACAAAACTCTCTTAGATTAGACGACAAGTTGTTGATTTGGAGAGAGAAAAGGGGGTTGGGGGAGGGGGGGGGGGGGGGGGTGGGGACGAGGAACCGAAAATAATACCATGGTTCTCCTCCCGCCGCCGTACAAGGGTATTGAAATCCTAGGGGGAGGGGAAGGGAGAGGAAAAATCTTTGTGACGGAGAGAGAGAGAGAGAGCATCCTCGATCGTCAAAAAATTCAAAAAATATCACACTCTAAAAATTCAAAGAAGACAAATAATACTAGAAAATTTTGATTACTCTTGTCGAGATGCATTGGATTATATATTTTAACAAAGTCTAACAATTACATTGTTCATGACTTTCTTGAACCCAACTTCCTCTATACAAACTTCGATTACAATCTTTCTCGCTCTTTTATTTCATCTCTATTTTAAATAGTTTCTCCTTTTCCCCCAAGTATTATTTACTTTCACTCCAAATCTAATACTTCTTATATGTTATATTTAAAAAGTTAATTAGTATGATCCTCGGTTTATTTTTCTAACAAGTTTTTTCTTCCGAAATGGAGGAGGAAATAAAGGATGAGTTAGAGTAAGAATTTTCTTCATAATAGAGCGCTAGTCAAATAGATGAAAAAATTGAGAAATAGAAGATGGGTTGGAGATGCTCTAACAGTAGTCAAACCATACATGTGCATTAGCTTAAGGACTGCCTTTTCATTTGATATGATTTCTCTCTATGTATTGGTGATAGAATCTGAAGACGAATGGCGGACGATAACCGCAAGCCGGTACTTGCCCTTGTACAGGGCCACTCGAACCGGTGACTGGGAAAACGCTGCCAAATTCTTAGACCAAAAACCCGAAGCAGTTCGGGATGCCATCACGTATTACTCAGAAACGGCACTCATGTTGGCCGTCCGATCGTCAAAGCGAAACGACTTCGTGAAGAAGCTAATGCAGAGGATGACGCCAGAGGATGTAGCGCGGCAAGACACAAGTGGTCAAACTGCCCTCCAAAAAGCAGTGACAAGCGGCAACAATGTGGCGGCCAAATGGCTGGTGGAAAAAAACCCGCAGTTGCCCAACATTGAGACCAAGGATGGAGAAGAACTTGCTGTGCACTACGCAGCTCAGCGAGGAAATAGGGAGATGGTTGAGTACTTGTTGGAAGTTACTAAGCCGGACGGGGACCCAAATCCGTTCGAGGGAAAATTGGGTGCTGGACTCTTGACTGCACTGGTTGCTGGTGAACTTTATGGTAAGGAAATGTTTGTGAGTGTGTTCACACTCACTAAATGAGGTAAACATTACTTTCACAAGCAACACTACATACCCAAAAAAATTACCCAAAAAATACTCAAACACACACACACACACACTGGAGGTGCAGTGTGTGTGGGAGCCACACTTGTGTGTGTGTGTTTGGGTATTTTTTGGGTAACTTGTGTTTGGGTATGTATCATTTTCCTACTTTCACTCTGGGCGGTGAAAAAAGTATGGGGTCAACAGAAATAATACACAATAACACATTTTCTTTGTAATATTTTAATGGAATTATTTTGTGGTAGACCCCCATATCTTCTCTATCAATCAGAGTGAGAGTAACATTCACATACTCGTTAAGTGAGGATGAACAAAATTTTGGTATAAAGTAAAATTTTGGGCTTTTTTTAAAATATAATTTGTTCCTTTTGCTTTAGTTTTTCTTATTCGAGAAATTTTGAAGGTAAAAAAAAACTAAAAATTACAATAGACAACTTTAAAAGTTCATTATCAACTAAAATAATGTACAATAGATAGATTTTTTGAAGAAGTAAATCATGGTCAACCTAGTTAGGCATACCACGTAAATTTTGATCTTGGCCAATTTTTGAGGTTATGTTTGCATAATTTTTACATGTAATTTACCTTTTTATCCTTTCATTATGATATATGCATGCATATTTGCATATTAAGGGGGTGTTCCACTAAGTCGGTTTTTTTGAAAAAAACTGACTTTTCACGATTTTTTATGTGATGTATTGTAAGAGAATAACCTGTCTTGATGTTTGGAAAAAATAATTTATTATTAGTGGAACACCCTCTAAGTTTCCTATCTTAGAGGAATTGTATTAATTATGGTTACCGATAATTAGGTTTTTTTTTTTTGTAGTAATGGAGATAATTCAAAATGCGTGAGTGATATTCGCTGTGTTTGGTTGAGAATTTTGAGAAGAATAGTTTCCTTATATAACTGCTTCCAAAGTTCTGATTCCATCTCAAAATAAACGGCTTGGAATTCAAATAATTGTTATTATCTAAATTGAGATTATGCATAACTTCACCTGCTCCTTCACTTTTAAGTGTTTTGCTTCGTAAATCTAATTTATTAAAGAAACATTATCATTACTCATTTCACATCAATTTTTACCTCCACTTTACATCTTTCAGACTTTCACAACAATTTTTTCCATTACTTTTCAAAATCCCATTTTACCCATTTACTCTTTTTTCATTAACTTTTCAAAACACACACTTGTTAAGGAACAACTCAAAATGAAATACTCAACTCTTAAAAAGGGAACAAAAGGAGTAATTAATATTTAAAAAAACAAAAAGAAGCGCAACACGAAAATAATTGTTGGCAATAGGAGACTGTCATAAGTTATTTGCAGCAAATATGGCTTGGATGAGAGGGCTTGGTATCCGAATAATGATTCTAATAGAGGTGTTTCTGCAGTTTGGAAGGACATTTTGTGCGTGGGGCATAGGGATGGTGATCTTTTTAGCTTTTTCATGTCTAACACTAAAATTTCTGTGGGAAATGGCAGAAATATAAGGTTCTGGTTGGATCCTTGGATTGGCGAAGGCACTTTGAAAACAATTTTTCCTAGAATTTTTAACATTTGCTCCCAGAGTTTGGTTACAGTGGCTGAGGTGTTTCAGGGTATTGGATCAAGTTCTGAGCTTAATTTGATATTCAGGAGAAGTGTCTTTTCATGGGAGGAGGGGGAGTGGAACAATTTTATAGGCATGATGAATTCGGTGCAGTTACAAACATCAAGGGATGATCTATTAAGGTGGGAGGCGGAATCGTCTAAGTCCTTTTCGGTCAGATCGCTGTACAAGTTAAAAGATGGTGAATCTGGAAGAGTGAGAAAAGAGTTCTTGTTTTTATGGAAAAATTTTGCTCCTCCTAAAGTTCAATTTTTAGGTTGGTTGGCTGTCTTGAACAGAGTTAAAACGGCTGAATTTCTTTTCTCTCTGGGAGTCTTGTCTGAGGTTAATGAAAGCTTATGTCATTTTTGTGGTGAGGTTCCTGAATCTGTTACTCATTTGTTCCTACATTGTGAGGCAGTTTGGGGTACATGGTGTGAGGTAGTTCAGTGGTGGGGTTTATCTTGGGTGGTGCCGAGGTCAGTGAAGGATTTATTTACATGGTGGCAGAGCTAGAAATTTAAAAAAGTTAAAAAAGTGATATGGGACTTGTCGGCTTTTGCAGTATTATGGACAGTGTGGAAGGTCAGAAATGAGCTCATTTTTCAAGGTGTTGGTCCAAGGTGGAGGGTTTTGGGAGATATCATTAATCACAGGATTGCTTGTTGGTTCCAGTCTTACCATGGAGCAAAGAGTTTTTCTTTTGGAGACTTTGTGTTCAATTTTCCCTCCCTTATTGAGTCCCTATAATCTGCTAGTTAGGAGCTTATGGTAGCATGGTAGTTCCTGCTGGGGAGTTTGCTCTTGCTTGGAGTTGATGTCTTGTTAACTCTTTCTGTTTTTTTGTTTCTCTTGTTCCCTCGTTTTCATTTGGACTGGCGCTAAAAGCCCAATTGTGGGTTTCTTCCCCTTTCCATTTGGACGTGTTGGATCCCCTTGTACTTCTTCTTTTCGTTTAATAAATTCTTTCTTTGCTGATCAAAAAAAAAAAAAAAAATAGGAGACTGTCATATTAATGAGTTAACATGTGTTTAATTCCCACTTGATTTATTAGTTTCCCAAACTAAGTAACTTGGCTTTTTGGGTTTTTTCTTATTCAAAATTTTCTTTTCTTTGTGTTTGTTAGCTTTGCATCTAATTTTTGTTGATTATTGATTCTCTAGACGAGAGGAATTGAAAATGTAGAAATTATGACCGAACAAGAATAATTTCTACGTTTTCAATTCCTCTCGTCTAGAGAATCAATAATCCACAAAAATTAGACACAAAACTTACACTTTTTTTTTTTTTTGAATAAATACAAAATCCAAAAACTCAAGTGACTTATTATTGAAAAATTTATTGTACAGACATTGCTTCAACTTTCCTTCGACGCTACCCAACGTTAGCATCCATGAACCCCAATCCGTTATGGGAGATCAGCTGTCGCCATACTTCATTTCGTAGCAGAACCCGCTTAAACTTCTTTCAGCGCTTAATATATTCTGGTAAGTCTCTTCTGTTTGTACAGAATTATATGATAATGAGGTTTGAAGACTTTGAAGCATATCTAAAGACACTTTTTTTAGAATGTAATTTGCTCCCACTCGATAGAGTTCGCTGTCAGGTTCAAGCAAAATCATCCCTAGGATACAATAAAGCCTTTGGGTGAAAAACTGCAAGCAACAATATTAAAAAACTTAGAAATCCTCCTTAGAACAGAACTATTGTGTGTGTGTGTGGGAATAGGGGTTTTTACAGAGACGTAAGTGCTCTTTGGGAAATAATGCACCTCTTGAAAAGAACACGTACTTTGAAATTCACAGCTAGTCGTTTGAACATCACATCCCTGGAACAATTAATTCTTTCACACCCATTTGTTTGAAAGACACCCTTGAACATTTAGCTTCTTTCACACCCATTCTTTTGGAAGATACCCATTCCTTCCATTAACTTTGGACCTTGATCTGGCGCCCCAAATAGATAATCAAATTAACATAAGACAAAATGTCTCAACATCTTCATTTTTGAAAACCATTCTTGACAGGGAAAGGCTAAAGTATATCCTCTTATGATCCCACAATCATAAATACAAATTATGCCATTTTAAGGAAAATGTTATAATATTGAGTGATTAATATTATGTCATTGGGTCAATGTTATGACGGGAGATGTGACTATGAGAATGCAATTTCATTTTGAAAAATGTTATGCATTATATGGTGAAAATGTTATGTCATTTTGTAGTTTGAAAATGTTACGCCTTCGATTTTTGTTATGTTACACCCTAAAATTAATGCTTTGATATCAAGTGGTTAATGATATTATGGGATACTTTATCTCTGGACAAGTGTGGGCATACCCTAGCATTTCCCTTCTTGGCATAAACAATGCATGTCACGCCCTCAATTTTCAACATAAAATAAATAAATATTTTCTCAATAGAACGTCGTTACGAACTTTACATATTTGTCCGAAGATTACCTCATAATATTCTGTATTTATAATAAACGATAACACTAAATTCGGCACCCCGGATCCCATATGATGGCATGTTTTAAAATATTATATTCTTTCAAAGTGTAACGTTACAATGCTTCAAATAACTCTTTATGCCATGTTCTAACTATGTCATGCACATCAAGCACTCCATCTCATGCTCCAAAGCAGTACCTGAAAACAATAAGGATGAGCATTCACTTGGCCCAGTAGAAATTTCTTTAATAAGTTTAAAAAAAATGCTTAATCAGATATAATAAAAGTGATGAATAATCAAATTCAACGTCCACAACTAGTCAACTCTCGTACTTTCATCTTCGCATACTACTTATTCACTCCACACAACAATAATTGTGGACTATCAACTCTCGTACTTTCATCTCTCCGCACAACCCATCACTATGTTATCACCAAATCATTCTCTGTGTGTTTCCTTGAAATACAATTAACCGGATCCAACAACCCTTATATTAAACCATCTTCAAAATACCATAACGTTATGTTTCAACCAAGTAACCATTTTCCTTCATTATTTCCAATCCCTCAGTAAAACACAATTTCAACATCCTTCATTCACTGAAGCATATTTAATTATCCTCCATCAAGTTCATCGAGCATGTCCATCGACTCACGCCAATCAATGTCATATATGTACTTATTATTTAATATAGCATTCACCACGTGTCCATTGTACAACATAATATTTTGCATATAATCAAGAGAATATCCATAGAATCCATATAACTCCTAATACCATCATTATAGTCCTCTAGAGACTCAACAAAAGCTCAAAGTAATGTTTAAGGTCGCCACAATTAGTCGTAGAGTCGGAATACACCATAACTTCAAAATCAAAATAAAATTTAACAATCAAGCTATCATAAACTGGCTATAATTTTCCATAGGTTCAAAAGTTAATCCCAGTACCACCACCATTTAAACAAGACTTTCAGTACATCAACATCAACATAAAATTTGTCTCATTCGAAGTCCGGATGACCAAGATATGCTTGTCTGAAGTTACACGAAAATAACCCAAAATTTCAGTTTCAACAGGTACGCCAACTTCAATAAAAAAACTGCTATTTCCTAGAAGAAATTAAGGCACAACCCTTATATACTTTCGAAGGTATACGAGTCTAGTTTCAGAATCAAAAGGCAGATTGAAGTTTCAAGCTTCCTAGACAAAAGGACGGTCATTTCCGTAAGGTGTGACAGTGCTGTCTACACAGTGAATTCACTACCATGGTCCGATAAAACATTTCTCATATATTCTGTACTTTGAATTAATTTCCGAAAATTTTACAAGATTTAGTAAACACAAGAACAAACATACAATAAAAATATAAAAAATTCACAAGCTTTTAGAAATTCGCAATAAATTTTTTTAGGAACCTCTAATATTTTTTGTGAAACACAGATTCGAGCAGAAACAATAGCAGACCAGCCTCGTGTTCCAAAATCCAATAAAAATTGCATACTCCATATTTTTCAATGATTCCAACACCAAAACATCGCTAACTTATCAAGGTTTAAGACCCATGAGGAGCCGTAATCAATAAACTTGTTAACTACAACAAAATTCACGAAATACACAGCTCCCATAATCTGCCCAGATTTTCAGATTCTCAAAACGCAGTTTGGTACGAGAATTATTTAAAAATAACAACTTCATATTTTTCTTCAATTTTTGGACACGATCTAGTATACTCATACATGAACATCACATAAAAGAGACGATTACTAAGTCTAAGACACCAAGAACACAGATTCAGCATGACAGCTAAACAGAGTACAACTCGGTGCGGGATTTTTCTAGACGTCGTTTCATATAATTTGTATCTAAAAATTTTACACAGCATATACAACTTACAGGGGAATATCCCAGAAAAGTTTCGTAAAATTTGAAGATGTGTAACCCTGTCTAAAAATTCGTGGATGTGGAGTACGAAATCTAACATTTTCAGTGACAGATTTTCTAGAACACAAAACATGTGGAGAGGATGAAGAAACCCCTACCTCAATGGGTATTGAGCAAAACCTAAGAAATCCTAGCTTCCTCACTTGTAACCCACTGAAAATCAGCCCCTTTCCCAAGCTCCCATGCGCGATTTAAGCTCCTAAACACCGGATACTCGAAGGATTTGAAGTGGTTTGACAAGGTTTTATTCACCTGATTGGGAGGAGGAGAAATGACCTTCTCTCTCTAACTCTTTCTATTTATACTCCCCAAACCCTAATCACACCACACACCCCTCAAGTTCCAACATATTACAATCAAGCACAAGACTCACCAATTTCTCGCATTACCCACACATCAACATATAAAATAAATATATATATATATATATATATATATATATATATATATATATATATATATATATATAGGGTTTGCTTCACATCCGGACTTTTAATTTCCGCACCTCATGATCCAAAATTTTTTTTGACGATCCGATCCGTCCAATGTGTTCAGAAGGTGTTTTCAAGGGTCCACGCGAAAAATCTTCAAAAAAAAATACCGGGAAGGGCTTGATCCAAGCAGTTTTCGCAAAAAATATATATTTACATTTTTTGTGAAAACTGCTTGGATCAAGCCCTTCCCGGTATTTTTTTTTGAAGATTTTCCGCGTGGACCCTTGAAAACACCTTCTGAACACATTGGACGGATCGGATTTTCCAAAAATAATTTGCAACACAAAAAAACCCCCTTTTTTTCCTTATTTCCGGGAGTGTGGACTAGAAATTTAGGCTATATATATATATTTACACAGCTCCTCTGTTTTGTTTTTTTTTTTTATTCTAAAATTTTCGAGTCTTCACAATGCATACAAGATTAACATTATTTTCAAATAACAATATTTTGTGATTTCGTGTAGGTGTTCCTCTAAAATTAGAAAGAAATGCAAACAAGCTTGTAGGAAGGGACATTGAGAATTCTGCGGATGGCGTCGTTTCTCCTTTGGGTTATGGTTAGACTTTTTCCTCCTATTCTCATTTAACTATTTATAATGGTAGCATTTTAGGACTTGTACCTACGAATCTGTGCCCTAGCTCGAGTAGCCATCAGCCTTTTATAGGGATACTGTTTAGCTAAATACCAAAAAAAAAAAAAAAAGCAAAAAGATTTTTTTTTTTGTTTGAGTGCGTACTTATGTCTTAGGGCATCCACAGTGGGTTTTTAAGAAAACTCCTAGGTAAGATTCCTACCATATAACAATTCATTTGCTCAATTTTGGTCTTCAATGAGCTCCCCATAGAAGCTCCTAAGGATGACTCCTTAGCATGACTCCTATCACACTAGCTAAGTTTAGAGAGGGAGTTGGGAGTGAGGAGAAGAGAGAGAAAGAGAGAAGGAGAAGTTCGAGGAAGGGGGAATGGAAGACCCACTTACATTTTTGTGTCCATAAATACTCTTAGGACACTCTTGGAGCCAATTTTAGAGAGTTCATTGAGGTACTCTCACACTTCTAAATTTGCAAGTCCTTAACAATTTTGCTTAATTATGTGTCAACTTTAGGAGTCATTTTAGGAGCCAATTACTATAAAGAGTCCTCTGTATGGATGCCCTTAGCCTAACACTTCAACTTGAGATCCCTTTTTCGGCGGTGTGTAAAACACAGAATTGTGAAACTCATATCGTTATTGTTGGTGGCTTGAATTTTTTGTCTTAATAATGAAAAGTGAATTAGTTGTTTATCGATTGACGAGATAGTGATTCAAAAAGTTAGTTAGTAGTTTTCCGTTTGATTTTAGCAACTCAGTTGCTAAAATCAACCATGATTTTAGCAAATGAGTTTAACAGGTGCTAAAATCATGATTTTGAAATAAAAAAATGAAGTGGTTCCGTGTATCGTTTTTCGATTTTTTTCACACCAAATTAAAGTATTCCTCGTGTACTTTAATTCGGTGTGAAAAAAATCGAAAAACGATAAACGGAACCACTTAATTTTGTGATTTGAAATAGCTAGCGAAAGTCCTCAAACTGAAATTAATTTCGCCGTGGGCCTCCACATATAAAAGGTTCAGGCCGCCCCTGAACCCTTTCCTTCCTTGGCAAAATTTAAAATAGTCCTTCCACCCTTTTATATATATCTGATTTTGGAAGTTGTGTTATGCAGTGAGCCAAAAGTTGCATGCAATGTTTTGGGATGTCGCTGAAAAGCTTGGTATTGACTAAACAATTGCACATCCCTCTGTATGACTGTATGTATATACACATTCCCACTATCCAGAACCATTAATTGCTTATTCATTTGAAATGCAGTGCCAACGATTAAGTCCGTACGGGAAACCAAACTGAAACACCACCAAGCACTCAAGTTCCTCAAACACCTTTGTGAGGAGGTAGTGAAATCCGAACTCCCAAATGCGGGTGACATCTTCAGAAAGGCGCTATTCAGTGCGGCGACCTTGGGAATTTGCGAGATCGTGGAAGAAATCTTGGACGTGTTCCCCAGTGGAATTTACTTCACGTATCAGAGGCAACGAACCTTATTCCAACTCGCAATTGAAAACCGTCAGGAGAATGTTTTCAACCTCATATACCAGATGGATGAGAACCATGACCATTTTTTGTGGAGACGCGATAAGTTCCAAAACAACGCGCTACACACAGCTGGAAACTTTGCATCTCGGCAACAAATCTCACTCCAAGCGAATGTGGCTGGTGCGGCTCTGCAGATGCAGCGTGAGCTACAATGGTTTAAGGTAATAGTCTACTATTATTCAGACCCATTAGAGCATGTCTGTACAAGTCCGATTTTGTCCATGCTCACCAAATGAGAATGAATATTATCCTCACGTAGGTCCCACACACATTTATTACGTGGAACAGACATATACTTGAGGGGTTGCTTTTGGTATTGTGTCCGAATAGTTGTGTTCCTAGCTATCTTTTGTTTACTCCTATAAGAATAAGAATAATGCTACATGTACAACCGTTTTGGTTTCAACCATTTACAACTCACTCACATACATGTGGAGCCCACACACAATCATAGCATTTTTACTTTTTTCTTCCTTTTTTTAGACTCTTTAAAAAATTGAACCATGTGTTTTACTTTTAAAATTTTTTTCATGTAGCAAACATGTACAAAAATTAATCCAAAAATCCAAATATGAAAACATCTAATTTTAGATAGCCATGGGACAGCTATAAATAACCACGTACAGTCTTGGTACAAACTGAATTCATCTTATGGTAAAGTTCATTTATAGCGCTGGGGGATTTGCAAAGGGCTAGATAGCATTCTAGAGGACGTGAAACATTCGAATCCACGTATAATGCCTTGATTTTTGAACACGTTAATTAATTCAATTTATGAAAATGATTAACTTAATTTAGACAAATTAAAACAGTAAATGCTTGATTAACTTCAAAAGATATTAGTCTCATCATTACATTCCAAAATACCAAGTTTAATTATGATCAAAACACATAACTGGAATTAAAATTTAAATAAGTAACAGAGCTTCCAGTTGGAATAGGTGTTCCAAACTTCTTCGTGCTCTGCTTCAACTTGCTGATTCTCAACCTGGTGGTATTGCTAATCTCCCTATATTTCCAATGCCAAGGCCAACAATAGCACCTTAAGAAAACGATGCTCGATAGATAACCCCTAACCTTCTAACCCTTACATTACACGTACATAACAATTCAAGTACAACAATAATAAATAAACATTCATTCCATCTTTCAGTACAAGTTCACCCTGTATGAATTCCAAAGTTCTCCTTTGTTAGAGTCCTTCTGGCCGATCTCCTCATGGATTCCGTTTAGGTTGCTCTAAGTATCGCCACTCAATTAGAATCCTTCCGGTCTCCTCAAAGACTCCATTTAGGTTGCTCTAAACATCACCGGTCTTTCAAGCCACCCTTTTCCCAAGGGTTCCTACTAGGCCACCCATAACCCTATATCACTCATCATTATTAATTATAGTTGTCCTACTAACGTGTAGGGGTCCGGATACCGAGCACCTAACCATCGAGAGAGATACCTCTAAGGAACATGGCTGAGAGGTTTCCTATGAGGGACTCCTCGGATGAGCAATACAATATGAAGAAATCCGTTCAATAAGAGTAGAGTGGGGGTTCGGCCCACCTCCTCTGATATTCACTGAGACACTCACCATGCTATATTTGCTATCAACCTAGCAGGATCAACGGGAAAGGGGCTCGGCATAGGGCTGAAGGATTGATCAATACCATTAAACCGACTCGAGCGTGTCGGAAAGATGCCGGAAGGCTACAGAGGCTGACTCAGCAAAGGCTTTAATGTTGCATGTGCATGTAACAAATAGTGATCATGACGAGTGACGTCACCCGAACGGTTACGACACGTGTCATGGCTTTACTAGAGGCATGTGCTCGCAGTATATACTCTCGGATACGTCATCGTGACGTCAACCGAGCTGTTAAGTCACGTGACGGACACAATCGTACTCGGATGGCAAGTCAAGGCTCACCTATAAAAGGTAACCTTCATCAGGTGATCAAGGTACACATAACCTTCCCAAAAACCCTAGATCTACACTTCATCTCTTTCATTTACTAACTTAACAGTTGGAGTGCCATTCTGGACTCTGCGGTCTAGTCCGACGCTAATGGTGTGTTAAGTGTGCAGGTCTAGCTGTACCTGAGTGAAGGACGATCACCCCCATCCACCATCACCGTCAGAAAGAACCCTCTGGAAAAGCAGGCTCCACAATTGGCAACTCCGCTGGGGACGAGTGAACTCCTCACTTCTTCGGCGCTTCTTCTTCCTCTTGGAGACTACTCTTCCTCTCCTCCTTACTCCCTCTAGTTCTTCCATGGTGATTGTTGAAGACAATGGAACCGCCGCTCCGGCGGGCGGTGCTAACCCCACCGAAACCTCTCGGATGGGAGTCATCTCTCACCCTATCACCAGCCTCTCTCCGAGCCCAATTCCACTTGAATTCGTGCCAGGGCCAGCCATGAGCTAAGGCTTAATAGGCCGGCTTCTTAGGCCCCCCCAAAAAATGAAAAAATAAGGCCCCCTAATATTTTTTAGTACCAAGTATGTAGGCCCATTTTAAGTGATGATGGTGGACGATGCTTTTGATTCTTATAGTACAATGTATTTTTTGGGTTTTTTTCGTGTTAAATACATGCATGTAGTTTTGAAACGGTGTTTACCGACTTTATATTTAGTTTCACTAGCATTTTTAAGGGCCTTCATTTTTAAACTTCGTCTTAGGCCCCTGAAATGCCAGGGCCGGCCTTGATTCGTGCCGCAAATGTAGGAGCAAATGGCTGCGATGAAGACTCAAATTGAGGCCCTAACGAGAAAGCTACCCACCGCCCCAGCCTCACGTTCAGGGGCGTCAAGGCGACGGCGTAAGGCGGTGGCTCAAGCGACTCAGCTCACTCACTATACTCAACGTCCTTCGGCCAATGAGTGATCCCTCCCAGGCACCTGACCCCCTCTCCCAGAAGGCATTCGAAGATTGTGCCCACAAAACATACTACTCGGACAGGAGGTCACTCTACGTCTAGTTCCCAGTCCACCATGGGGCGTTCTGGATCTCGGGCTTCACGACATGATGACGTACTAGAAGACGTTAACAGTGAAAAGGCTCCGGTACTATACGACACGGATGGTCGAGAAATCATTCGTAGCAAATCTGCAGGTCACAGTGACCGACGTGATGATCGCCACCGAGAGCGTGACGATAGAGCTTCACCGAAAAATACCCATCACCGAGACCGAAGTCCTTGGTGAAATAGAGATCGCGAAGACCTGGCCACTCCTGAGTACGATATGGATGACACCGGTGATTATATAATCGTATGGGACCCACGTACCGGAGAATCAAAGCGATACCGAGCAGAAACAAGCTTAAGGCGCTCTCCACATGCCTGAGATTCCGGGAAACGGAAAGAGCACCCCACAGAGCTCGGTGCGGGCGATGAGCGGCACAGGCTGAACGCCAAAAAGGCATAAAACGCTGGCAAGGCCTACAAGGCCCCTCGTTCGTCCGAGAAACCAATTGATTCCAGGCTCCAAAAAATTCAAGACTTACTGTTCATACGGGAAATCCAGGAGGCACAACCACCGAAGAACTTCGTTGTCCCGAAGTTCACAAAGTATGATGCCAAATCGGACGCGGTGATGCATCTTGTGCATGACCGACAACTCATGGGACTCTACAGCTACGATGAAGTCATTATGTGTAAGGCCTTCCCAGTAAGCCTCCAGGGCCTCGGTTTGGTGTGGTTCAATCAACTGCAGCCCAACTCTATCAGCTCATTCAAGCAACTAGAGGAGGCCTTCACTGCTCGGTTCGTGACAAACAGTACATAGCCAAAAACAATTGACGCACAAGTGGGCTTGAAACGACAGCCTGGAGAGAAACTGCGGACTTACGCAGAGCGCTATTGGGAGATCTACAACGCCATTGAAAATTGTGACCAGCAGATGGCTGCCATATCTTTCAAATATGGCCTGGACGAGACTTCGGCAATCTTCGAGGAACTCATGCTCCACCCTCTGGCAAACATGAGCCGGTTAATGGGAATAGTTGAAAAGTTCGCCCAATGGGAAGAAATCATATCCGGGAGACAGCTCTCAAGGACCTCAAGCAACCAGAAGGCTAGTGCTGGTGATTACTCGGGAAAAAAGCAAGTTAATACAGTCAAGTTTGGGAACAACAAAGGGTGGAAAAAGGAACGCGAGCCGTTCAAGGAACGAGAGCCAAAGCCTCACGAGTTTGTCGCCATAACAATGGTGTTCAACTTACCTCTTTACAAGCTGATAAGAGCTACCTCTCGGGAACCTTGGTTCGTTTGGCCGACCAATAAGCTGGGGACACCTGAAGGCCAACCAGCCGACTGCAAGGTCAAATGTACCCATCATAATGAACTGAGACACTATACCACTACTTGCCAGCCTTTTAAGGAGTTCTTGGAATGGCAGGCGGCGCGGGGGATCCAGGACCAGTATATTGACCGCCAAAAGACAGCGGCTCGAGCTCAACAGCCTCCTTAAAACAACACTCCTGAACAAGTTATTGTACATGTAATTCATGGGGTTGCAACGAAGGAAAAAACCGCAGCACTTTGGGCCATTCCGAGCTCCGCTACTCAAGTCCTCACAGTTGGTGGAAACCCTAAGCTTGCTTTCAGACCGCGATGAACAGTGGACTATCACATTCACTGAGCAAGATCTAAAGAACGTGCAGCTACCACACAATGATGCTCTGGTTATTTCCATTTACATTGGGGTTCCCAAGGTCAAGCGAGTGCTAGTTGACCGAGGGAGTTCCACAGAGATTATGTACTATTCAGCTTTTAAATCATTGCGGCTGAACCCGGACCATCTGATGCTGCCCAACTCCCCCCTCTTCGGTTTCAACGGAGCTCCGGTCTGGCTGATGGGATAGATCACCCTTCCAGTTCAAGACGGATTGAAGGAAATACAAGTGGAGTTTGTCGTTGTGGATGCGTCGAGCCCTTACAATTTGATACTCGAACGAACTTGGTTGCACGAAATGAAGGCCATCGCCTCTACCTATCACCAAGTCGTTCGGTTCATTGGTGTCGAGGGGTGACAGGAAGACATTAGAGGTGAACAAATGGTACCAAGAAGATGCCAAGTGAATGCAGTCCACATGAAGAAGAAAACAACTAAGGGAAAGAAGAAAAAAGAACCAAAACCGATGTCTATTAAGGAACCAGAAGGTCCGGTCTTGGAAGATGTTAGACTTCCAGCCGAGGAGAAGGCATTGGAAAATTTGGTGACAGTACCCATAAATGAAGACGGAAGCCGGTACTTTCTCCTTAGATCAACATTAACAAACCTTTGAACGGGAGCAACTGGCGGAATATCGAGGTCTTTGCCTGGACTCCATACGAGATGCCGGGCATTGACCCTTAGTTTATCTCCCACTCCCTCAACGTCGACCCTCTCCGGAAGCCCATGATAGAGAAGCCGAGACGTTCATCTCCGGCTCATTCAGATGCAGTTATTACGGAAGTTGGCAGACTACTTAACGTTGAGGCTATCCGAGAGGTTCAATTTCCTACCTAGTTGGCCAATACCGTGGTGGTACCGAAGAAGAATGGGAAGCTACGCGTTTGCATAGACTACACCAATCTCAATGATGCTTACCCGAAAGACTATTTTCCACTACCACGGATTGACCAACTAGTTGATGCTACGGCTGGCCACGCTCTACTCAGCATGATGGATGCTTATAGTGGATATCACCAGATAGCGATGGCGATACAAGACCAAGAGAAGACAGCTTTCATCTCTCCTCGAGGAATCTACTGCTACAAAGTCATGCCCTTCGGGCTGAAGAACACTGGAGCAACATACTAGCGCATGGTTACAAAAATGTTCGCCAAGCAACTCGGGGACACAATGGAAGCATAAATTGATGACATGGTAGTCAAGAGCAAATACGCTTCAGATCATCTAAAAAATTCCATCCAAAATCCCCTTTGGACATCCAACCAATTGGCTAGGGGAGAAAATTATGGAAACGCAAATGCACATTAAATAATTCACATGATTATTCCAATGCCTAACCCATATTCACGCTTAACACAATACAGGGGCAAAAAAATGCTCCTGCATTGTAAATCTAACTTATTAAAGAAACATCATCATTACTCCTTTCACATCAACTTTTGCCTCCACTTTACACCTTTCATGTCAATTTTTACCACCACTTTCCAAAATTATCCTTACCATTAACTCTTTTCCCATTAACCTTTCAAAAGGGCAAAATAATAATTGTACAAATTTTACCTATTAACATTTTCAAACATACAACTATTAAGGGACAACTCAAAATGAAATATTCAACAATTAAAAAGGGACGGAGGGAGTATCAATTTCCTACTCCCAACCTCACTTGAAACTACCCCACAAATCGATTAAGCTTACAATGCAACATTTTTCAAGTAATCCGAACTTTGATTCAAATCGAAGGGCTAAAGTGAAATTCACCATTTGTTAATGGACTAACCAACACTTCTTTATGATGAATTGAGTGTCTTAACTATGCATTATTTTGTAGATTATTCTGTATTCTATTTGGGCAATTGTAACTGAATTGTTCCAAATGCCAAAAAATAAATGATCCTTACTCATTTCCAATTCATCCACTTCTAAATATAGGTCGTAGAAAAACTTTTACATCCTCCAGACAGATATGCCAGGAACAACAAGGATAAAACCCCTCAAGACGTATTCACCGCGACACACAAAGGTCTAGTTGAGAAAGGAGAGAAGTGGATGAAAGACACTGCAAGTTCGTGCACAATCGTGGCGGCTCTTATTGTCACAGTGGTGTTTGCAGCTTCCATCACTGTGCCGGGCGGGGTCAGCCCCAACGGCCTCCCGATCTTCTTGGAAGATGGAGTCTTTAATATATTCGGCGTGTTTGATGCGCTTGCGCTGTTCTCCTCAACAACTTCCTTGCTGATGTTCTTGTCCATCTTCACAGCGCGTTATGGGGAACATGATTTTTTGTATTCCTTACCCGGGAAGTTGATTTTTGGGTTGGTGACTCTGTTCCTGTCCATCATATGCATGATGATTGCATTTGGTGCAACATTGAAAATTGTGTTTGGGGACAAAAAGGCGTGGGTTGTCATTCCTGTAGTTGTATTATCCTCTATGCCCATCACCCTTTTTGCTTTGCTACAATTTCCGTTACTACTTGATATGATCCAATCCACTTACCGCCCGGGCTTATTCAGGAAAAGAAGTAATCGCATTCTGTACTAAAGAGCAGGCCAAATGAGGTGGGAATTCACTTTCATCATTTATCTTTAAACCACTTATCTGATCAACCTCTTTGAGATAAGATTGACTGGGTGTTGAAGGGTGTTATGTGTTGGGGTTAGGGATTTAGTGAAGTCTTGTACTCAAGTGAAGCGCTTGACAAACATGGATTTTGTGTGCGAGAGAGAGTAATCTGTGAGAGTTGTGAGAGTTGTGAGAGTGATATTTAGTTTGTGAAGTTGATTTTTGTGATTGAATAGTAAAATCTTGAGTGTGCAATTGTGTATCTGAGTGAGTATTGACAGTGAATTCTCTCTTGCCTTATCCCTATAGTGGTATCAAAGCCAGACGTGGGAAGCATTTGAGCCCAGGGACGGCTCCATGTGTAAGGGAGGGTGTTCAAGTGAACACTCCCAACAATTTTTTTTTGTTTAAAGTACATGTAATATTTTTAGTTTTTGTTTAGTTTAACCCTTCTTGAACATGCACCCAACTTAAAAATCTTTGAACATTCATTCCAATAATAATTGAACATCCAACCTAAAAATGGAGAAAATTTTGGGTGCAAATAAAGTATGGGTGACATGGTACCGTGCGGCACATCTGAGCCATCCAAAAATGCAATCGGTCGCCTAGATTAAAACACACATTTTCTTTCCTTTTTTATGTTTTGTATTCCGCTTGACATTTTAATCCAGATCATCAGTTGCCTTTTTTGACGGCCCAGATGTGCTGCGGGTACCACGTGGTACCCTCTCTATACCCAAAATTTTCTCCAAAAACTGAGCCCACAGGTCAATCCAATGTAAACAACCAAATTACAACCCACAAAAAAGATCTCTTCATATCATCCAAAAGAAGATAATATCTTTAAAAGATTTGTCTCAACTTATTCGCCACAATTTCTTTTAAAAATGGTATTGGTAGATTAAATACTCTTGTTTACCTCATTCAAGAAACTGTAAAATCTTATTCTCTAATTTGCAGAAGATTGTATTTTGTCTCACCACTGTGCAAGATAAGAACTTTAAAAATTTATGAATTCTTCACATTTTTTGTAATATGAAGGGGAAAATGCACATTACCTACCTGTGATTTGCCCGATTTGCAGATGACCTCCCTCACGTTTGAAAATGACCAAATGACCCCCTATGGTTTTGGACTAAACTGCAATCTTGACTCTGTTAACGGCAAAAGGCAAAAAGTCCAGTACCCCTTTACTTTAAAAAAAAAAAATCAGAAATACCCTATACTTTGAATTGGGATAAGTTACTCTATATGCCTTTCTCTTCTCTCTCTCCTTCTTGCTTAGAAAATGGAAATTAATAACAATAAAATCTATATTTTAAAAATAAGATGTTAGCCTAACTGTTCACTTTAATAATTTTCACAATTAGTCCTGAACTAATAGGTTTAGAACCAACTCTTAAGCGAACAATGAGCCTTATCAAGGGGCAGGAACAAATGTCTATTTTCCCTCTCGCTCAGTTTCCGAGCACAAGGGGCAGCACCAAATGTCCTCAACTTCAAGCAAAATAAAGTAGGGTAGTCACAAACACTTTGTCAAACAGCCGATTTGCAAAAGTGACCAAGGTACCCACAAAACTTATCACAGATTCACACAAACATTTTGCCAAGGACCTGAAACGTAAATGGTTACTTACCCAAGAGATTGACCTTACAACCAGACGAGCCAGACCGAACACTAACTGAATCAAACCAGCCTCAGATCTGAATCGTAAGGATTCCGGAAGCAAGAAAAATTTAGAACAAGTGTTTTTACAAGCATCAACCCATAACTTTGCAAGACCTCTTAACATGCAAGTATTAAGAAAAAGGGAAATTTATTGAAATGGTCCCTCTAGTTTCACCCCTGTCTCAATTTGGTACCTCTCTTTTCAATTCCATTCAATCGAACCCTGTAGTTTCAATTTCGTACGAATTGAGTACAATTGATAACGAATGTGAACAAAGCTGATGCAAAATCCCAATTTGGGGTTTTTTTAGGGACAAACCTGACTTTTCGCCCTCATTCCGGCCCACAAAAGAAACCCTAACTATTTTTTTTAAAATAAGCAAAGAAATTTATTAATCATCGCAAACGGAACGATTACAATGATTAAAGGGGAGAGAGCACAAGGAATCACAACCAAACCACGCATCCCAACTAGGTTGGCACCCGAGGAGAGGACAATCATATGCCGCTCAAAACCCGAAATATGAAAAGGATGGCAAGATGCCAGCCATACAAAATAAACCAAAAATACATCAGTTCCAATCCAACAGACATCAAAATTCAGATGACTAGCAAAAGCTATTGAGCCAAAATCTAGAGAAGTCGGTCACTGTTGCACGAAATCCTTATAAAACTTGAATCTGCGCTGCCCTGCTCTTCCTAATACCTTGTAGACATCTTTTGAAGTCCTCAACGGAGTATGTCTTTAGATCAAAATTCGCCTTAGTCCAAAATGCTCCTCTAGTTCGTATTTTATCCACCAGCTTTTCCACATCCAGGCCAGTCCCGTGGAATATGATTAGATTTCTTTCTAGCCACAAAGACCACAAGACCGCATAGAAACACATATTCCAAATACCCTTTTCAACATTTTTAACCTTAACAGACAGCCACCAAGACATCATGTTATAGGTGTTACCTGGGCTGACCCAAAACATACCCCACCAGTTGATAATTGTAGACCAAACAACCCAAGCAATTTCGCAGTTAACAAGTAAATGATCAGCAGTTTCAATGATTTTTACAAAAAGCACATAAGCCTACCACTTCAGCATCATTCTGATTATTGCTTAACATCCCTCTTTTCAAAAGTTCACTACTGGTGGCAAGTTTTTCTTGTAAAGCTTGCCACACAAACACCTCAACTTTAAAAGGGTAGAGATTCTTCCAAATAAGACTACACTTAGGGCCAATAAAATTATGATCATTGAATGAATTTTCCCATTTTTCGTAGAAGGATTTTACAGAGTACGTACCTGAGTTGTGATCCCATTTCCATTTGAGGTAGTCAACTCCATTTGGAATTAGGTAGTCAACTCCATTTGGAAACCCTAACTACTTGGTATCCTTTTACCTTATCTTTTTTCGTCTGAAGTGAAAAAAGGGAAGAAAAAAAAAAGACAATTTTTTTTATAGTTTTACTTTTACTTTTATGAAGCTATGCATGCTTCTCTTGTTATTTGTTTACTTGGGTTTGTATTTTTTTTTTTTTCGGGTTTACGAAGTTGGTTAAGTAGGATTTGGACATTGCTGGACAAGAAAAGCAATTGTCTCACTACTAGCTCTAAATATCAGATCTGTTTCTTTGTTCCCAAACCATGGGCTAAACATCACATCATCTCATTATCCCCCCTAATTGCTTCATCCCTCTCCGCTAAACATCACATCATCTCATTATCCCCCTGATTGCTTCATCCCTCTCCCTAAAATTGCATCCAAGCGGGCCCTTCGCTGTCCCTCCATATGCTACAACTGAAATTTCAAGAAAAACATTTCAAAATAGGGGGTGGATCCGGGGACACAAGTTTAGACACAAAAAAAGACACTCCAGCTCAGCCATTAAAATAGAGGGCCGAAATTAAAACTCAACAAAGGACACACACACTCTCTCTCTCTCTCTCTCTCTCTCCCTCTTCTCCATCTCACGCTATCCTCTCTCCCTACCCTCGCGACCACCAGTCGACTGCCCCACACTACAGAAGGGTTGTATAACCAGATTGCAAGTCCGAATTGCCCCACATATGCTGATTCCAAAATCCACTGGTCCAATACTCCCAGGCAAAACAAAGATTGAATTTTACACTACTAAACAAAGATTGAATCTACTGGTCCGAAGAAATTTGAAGCTCTCATTGAAGAACAAAGCACTTTGCTCTAGTTGGGGCTTGACTCAGAGGATTTTTACTTCTCTATAGTTTGTGTTTTAGCTTTGCCTAGGTTTGTCGGCTGTTTTGTTTGTTTTTGTTGGGGCGTTGTATTGGGGGATAATCCCTAAACTGTGGTTCATTCTTCGTTGAGCTTAATAAATTTTGCACTTATCGAAAAAAATATAAAATAAAATATAAAATAAATGGAAGTGAAGAATTGATATTGGGGTTTTGTTTATTAGATTGAGACTCAAAGAGAGAGATAGGACAATCAGCAACCAACGGGACTGAATTGAGTGGTGTTGGGCGAATTCGTTAGAGGCTAGGGCTGAACAAAAAGAACAATGAACCGAACCGAACTGGTTTTTTCTTTTTTTTTTTTTTTTCCGGTTTTTCAATACACCGGTCTGGTTCTCAGTTCAGAGGAATTCCAAAATTTAGGAACCGGTTGGGTTCCCGGTTCTTGGGTTTTAAACCTCAGTTCGAACCAAACTGAGCGGTTTTACACATATATATGTAAAATACATATTATTTGTACTATTATTACAAAAAAGAGAAGGGCGTGGGAGTCAAACCCCAACTGTCCGCATGGTAACACCCACACCTATCGACTTGGCTTGCCAAGCATTTGTGTCTAAGAGTAGGAAATAATAGTACTTATTATTACAATTCCTTTATGTATATATATATCAAATTACAACACCACCCACAAGAAAATTCCTTTATGTATATATATATCAAATTACAACACCACCCACAAGAAAATCCTAAAAGTAAAATGTTTCAGTCTCTCTAAAAAAAAAAGGTAGCGACACCAGCCCCTTCTCTCTCTCTCTCTAAGAACGAGATTGAGATCGAGATCGTAGCTACCAACTGTCGTGGCGTCGGACGACGGTGGTGAATGCTGATGATGAATGGAGATGATATCAATTCGTGTATGCGATTCGTGTATGTATAACTCGATTCGTATATGTATAGATGGGATTAGATCGATTTGTTTGCGTGTGAATCGATTTGTTTGTGGAATTTGGATCATTATATGCGTGTATATATAGATCGATTACATTTTGTGTATATCACAATTTGATTGATTTGATACGTATACATTTATGTATATGCCGTTGTGTGTAGATTTTTGTCTCTCCCCCTCTGAACTGAACCGATCTTTGTACCGGGACGAACCGAACCGATCTCTAGAAATCCGGTTTCGGTTCTATGGTTCCTCCGAACCGATTTTGCTCGGTTCACTCAAAATCTCCTCCGAACAGAATCGGTTACAACCCTAGAGGCCATTTAAAAACATTAATGCTACATACACACCCTCCCATACATACCCTCACTCACACCCACCTTGGATTGCTGACACATGTCCTCCCTCTTACCTGACTTCCAAAGTGAGAGGACACATGTTAGCAATCCAAAGTGGGTGTGAGTGAGGGTGTGAATGGAGGGTGTGTATGTAACATTACTCATTTAAAAATCGCTAGAGATTGGGTTGGAAAGATGGTGTCGCCAGAAATTATACAGCCCTTCTGCAATTGTTTGAATAGGGGTTTAGTACAAAGTCTACTGTTACTTAGATGTTTGGAAAAAAGACACACGATCTAATTTTACTGTAGAAATTTGGGAGATGGAGACAAGGTGGAAAAATTGGGGCCGCTGGATGGTGGAGAGGGTAGATAGCAGTGAAGTGGGAGGGTGTTGGAGAGAGAGAGAGAGAGAGAGAGAGAGAGAGATGGGGCTGGATGGTGGAGAGGGTAGATAGCAGTGAAGTGGGAGAGAGAGAGAGAGAGAGAGAGAGAGAGAGAGAGAGAGAGAGAGAGAGAGAGATGGGGGAGTGGGTAGGTGATACTTTAATCAAAGTCCTCGATTTTAATGGCTAGGATGAAATGTCTTTTTTTTGTGTCTAAAGTTGTATCCACGGATCCGGCCACTTCAAAATATTTGAAAGTAATTGTTTAATTAAACAACTATAATGCTATAACTTTTTCTTTTTCAAAAATTTCCTGCTACACTTAGCTCATTATCCTTTATCCCTCCTTTTTTCTTCTTTTCTTCCATTACGGTAGATAATGGTCATAGAAAAAAATCTTGCGGGGAGTTGAAAGGGCAAGAAAAATTTAGGGAAGGTAAATGATAACTAAGAAAATAAAATCATACAAGGGTATTATAGTCTCACTAGAATAAGTTTTTCTCGCATTTAACTTCTTCTATTATAGTCTCACTAGAATAAGTTATTGGTATAATGGTATTCCCTTCATCCCTTTTTAAGTGTGTTATTTCGTAAATCTAACTTATTACAGAAACATCATCATTACACCTATCACCTCAATTTGTATCTCTACTTTACACTTTTCACATCAACTTTTACTTCCATTTTCCAAAATTATCATCCACTTTTACCCATTAACTCTCTACCCACTAAATTTTTGAAAGGGCAAAATAATAATTGTAAAAATGTTTACCTATTAACTTTTCAAAATATACACTTATTAAGGGACAACTCAAAATTAAATATTCAAAGATTAAAAAAGGAAGGAGGGAGTATCAATTTCCTACTCCTAACCTCACTTGACACTACCCTACAAATTAATTAAGCTTACAATGCAACATTTTTCAGATAATCCGAACTTGATTCAAATCAAAGGGCTATAGTGAAATTCACCATTTGTTAATGGACCAACCAACACTTCTTCAGGATGAATTTAGTGTCTTAACTATGCATTATTTTGTAGATTATTCTGTAATCTATTTGGGCAATTGTAACTAAATTGTTCCAAATGCCAGAAAATAAATGATTCTTACTCATTTCCAATTCATCCACTTCTAAATGCAGGTCGTAGAAAAGCTTTTACATCCTCTAGATAGATATGCCAGGAACAACAAGGACAAAACCCCTCAAGACGTATTCATTGCGACACACATGGGTCTAGTCGAGAAAGGATAGAAGTGGATGAAAGACACCGCAAGTTTGTGCACAATTGTGGCGGCTCTTATTGTCACAGTGGTGTTTGTGGCCGCCATCACTATGCCGGGTGGGATCAATGCCAACGGCCTCTCGATCTTCTTGGAAGATGGAGTCTTTAATCTGTTCGGCGTGTTTGACGCGGTTGCCCTATTCACCTCAACAACTTCCTTGCCGATGTTCTTGTCCATCTTCACGCCGAGTTACGGGGAATAGGATTTTTTGTGTTCCTTACTCGGGAAGTTGATTATTGGGCTGGTGACTCTGTCTGTCAATCATATCCATGATGATTGCATTTGGTGCAACATTGAAAATTGTGTTTGGGGACAAAAAGGTGTGGGTTGTCATTACTGTAGTTGTATTATCCTCTGTGCGCATCACCCCTTTTGGTTTGCTACAATTTTCGTTACTACTTGATATGATCCGATCCACTTACTACCGGGCTTATTCAGGAAAGAAGTAATCGCATTCTGTACTAAAGAGTAGACGAAATGAGGTGGAAATTCACTTTCGGCATTTATCTTTAAACTACTTATCTGATCAATCTCTTCTAGATAAGCCTTATCAGGTGTTTTAGGGTGTTATGTGTTGGGGTTAGGGATTTAGTGAAGTTTTGTAATCTTTAATTTTTGTGATTGAATAATAAAATCTTGAGTGTGCAATTGTGTATCTGAGTATTGACAGGACTATCAAGGGTTTGAATCCCTCTCGTCTTATCCTTATAGTTGTATCAAAGCCAGAAGTGGGAAGCATTTGAGCTAGGTACGGCTCCATGTGTAAGCGAGGGGTGTTCAAGTGAACACTCCCAACAAATTTTTTTTTGTTAGAATACAAGTAGTATTTTTAGTTTTTGTTTAGTTTAGCCCTTCTTGAACACCCAACTCATAAATCTTTAAACACTCAATTGAATAATATTTGAACATCTAGCCCAAAAAATCGAGAAAATTTTGGGTGCAGAGTATAGGTGACGTGGTACCCGTGTGGCACATCCCGGCCGTTCAAAAATGCAACCAATGGCCCAGATTGAAACACAATTTTGCTTTTTTTTTTTAAATCCGTTTGACATTTCAATCCGAACCGTCAGTTGCATTTTTTGACGGCTCGGATGTGCTGCACAGGTACCACGCGGTACCCTCTCCTTACCCAAAATTTAATCCAAAAAATGAGCCCACAAGTCAATCCTATGTAAACAACCAAATTATAACCCACAAAAAAATCTCTTCGTATCATCTAAAAGAATATCATATCTTTAAAAGATTTGTCTCTAACTTATTCGCCACAATTTCTTTTAAATTGTATTGGTAGATTAAATACTCTTGTTTACCTCATTCAAGAAACCGTAAATTTGATTCTCCTATTTGCAGAAGACTGTATTTTGCCTCACCACTATGCAAGATAAGAACTTTAAAAATTTATGAAATTTTCACATTTTTCATAATAAGAAGGGAAAAATGCACATTACTTGCCTGCGGTTTGCCCGATTTGCAGATGACCTCCCTCACGTTTAAAAATGACAAAGTGACCTCTCTACTGTTTTGGACTAAACTGCAATCTTGACTTTGTTAACGGCAAAAGGCAAAAAGACTCTAGTATCCCTGTACTATTTTAAAAAATCAGAAATACCCTGTACTTTGAATTGGGATAAGTTACTTTATGTGCCTTTCTCTTCTCTCTCTCCTTCTTGCTTAGAAAATGGAAATTAATAACAATAAAATCTATATTTTAAAAATAGTTATGTTAACCTAATTGTTTACTTCAATAATTTTCACAATTAGTCCTGAACTAAAAGGTTTAGAACCAACTCTTAAGCGAACAATGAACCTTATCAAGGGGCAGCAGCAAATGTCTATTTCCCTTTCGCTCAGTTTTCAAGCAGAAGGGGCAGCACCAAATGTCTTCAACTTCAAGCAAAATAAAGTAGGGTAGTCACAAACAATTTGTCAAACAACTCATTTGCAAACGTGAATATGGTACCCACAAAACTGATCACAGATTCACACAAACATTTTGCCGAGGACCTGAAACATAAATGGTTACTTACCCGGCCAAGAAATTGACCTCACAAACCAAACCAGATCTACGATTGGAGACGAGCCAGAACAAACACTAACGGAATCAAACCAGCCTCAGATATGAATCGTAAGGATTTAGAACAAGTGTTTTTACAAATATCAACCCATAACTTTGCAAGACCTCACAACATGCAAGTAGTGCGGCATGGAAAGGGGATAAGGAGGGGTGTTTTCGTCAAAAACTCTCCCCTTCTTCAACCGAATAACTTTTGGGGATGGTATAGGGAGCCCAAAAGTTATCAGGGAGAGAAACCTCAATAGGTAGAATGGAAGAGGGGGTGAAGGTCATCAGGGAAGCAAATTGGCATTGCCAAACGGGGGATAAGGGTGGGGCTCCCTCTTAAGATGGGTGAAAAATTATAAGGGGGTGATATCCCCCATCCAAACATGGCGTTAGCTTTATCCCTCATCATCTCCTCCAACAGAGCAATTTTTCAGTGCTGAGCGGGTACCACATAGTACCAGTGCGCGCGATCTATGCCGTCCATTTCGGTTTTGGACGGTTCGGATTATGGAGAGAGAAACAGGAGAGAGAAAGGGGAGAGAGACGAGGAGAGATAGGGACAGCTCAGATGCAACGTTTGGGTACCACGTAGGCAAATTTCAGTACCCAAAATTTTTTCCCTCCGGCAATACTTTACTGGTCACGTAAGGTCCTTTGGCCAAAATTTTCATTTTTAGTGTCTTACTAATTTTATTTAAATTTTGATTCTCTTTATGTTCCTAATCATACCTCTCTCTCAAGATAGATTTAAAAAGTAAAAATTACTATAAAAGTGAAAAACAGTGCTCATTAATGGTCGTTAGTGTCCTCATTGTCTAAATTTTTTTCAAACTTGAATTCACTGTTTTACTTTCTTTAACTTCTCGTCAACATGATGATATTTGTGACGAGAAAACTAACTAAAAAAAAACTTTAAAATTTAGTAAAACTGATCATCTTTATGTTTTTGGAACTTGGGAAAGGAAAGGGAAATTAAGAGAAAATAGGACTTGTATTTTAAATTTTCCCTTCTGTTTCTCTAAAAACCAAACATTAGAAAGTGCTTCCTTTCCATGTATTTCCCCAATTTCCAAACACACCTTAAATGTGGTTAATTTAGGCCAAACAAACCCTAATTCTCACCCTCACCACCACAATCAGCGGGCCAGACCAGATCCTCATTTGAGGAGCTAGTGACACCTCTAGTCTACAACGACGAAGCCGTCGACCACGCCTTCAGAACTAACCAGAGAGTTACTTTCACCCGCGACCTTGTCTTCGCAAAACTGGTATTGCTTCAGAAGTTCACACGAGATTGCTCTCTGTAACAGGGAGAAAACATATAATGTATGCCGTACTTCATAATAAATTATAAAAAGTTCATACGAAATTGCAGCAGACACCAGCTTAGTAAATGTTAGAAGCAAACAATCACTCCTTCCGTCCCGGATTTCTTGTCCGTTTACATGCATGCCTATCCTTTTTCAATTGTTTATATTTTTCAATGTTTAATGTTTTTCACACTTCTAAAAACTATGTTTGTAGAACTTATCAAGAATCATCAAACCAAATCCATATTTGAGTATATAATATTTTATATTTGAAAATATAAATATTTTTTGAGGTGTCAAAGTGGACAAGGAATGTGGGACGAAGCGAGTACAATTTAATTCCAAAAGATGCTTATTATTTCTCACTCTTTTTGCTTATTGTACCTTTAATTAAAAACTTAAGATAAGTTGTCGAGATTTCGCGTGATGTACGAGTTTCGCGGTCAAGGGGGAGTTGTATAAAATCAATGCCTTGTAGTTCATGGCTTACTCCCTAGTGGTTTGGGTGGACAAGAGGTCAAAGGTTTGCGAAGCGCTGCTGTGTTTGACTAGCTCTTGGTGGGGCGGTGGATGCCATGGCTCTTTGGTTCCTTCTGGGGTTCTCCGTGGGTCTGGAGTCCCTATTGTCACTCGCATGGGAGGGCTGCTATGCCTGGTCACTTTCTCCTTGCACCTGCTTTTCTAAGAAATAATTAGTGTGAATTGCAATGGAAACACTAAAAAGCAGGGCTGGCCCTGGGTACAAGCCGACTAGGCCATCGCTTAGGGCCCCCAATTTTTGGCCCAATAGTAGGGCCCCCAAATTTCTAGATCATAATAGATATTATATAGGTCAATTGTTTAGCAGATAGCGTTACATTGGTTCAGCGGTAAGTCTTCCTTGATGTAGCCCTAAGATCTCGTGTTTGAGTTTTCCTAACCGCAATTTTTTGAAACCTAGACATTTGGAATATGCACAAAAAATTCGAAACCAATGCAGACAGAGTAAATGGACCCCGTGACCTTGCGTTCAAGTACTACTCACCTCAAATGACCACTGCACCAAAAGGTGCTTTTGATACTCATAATGAACAACAAATATAGATACAAGTTTTAAAAGGGCCCTATTTTAAAACTCGCTTGGGGTCCTGAAAATCTCAGGGCCAGGCCTGTAAACAAGTCATCGATGGCGGTGAGAACGACTCTAACCATCTGAACACAAAACTTCATATAGGGCGGACATTGCACTATGCTTTCAAATTTTTAACAAGGACCGACACTCTTTTGACTGAGAATCTTCTAGTGGAGTAAATTTTTTGTTACATATTCACTTAATCAATGTGTGCCTGAATCACATGTTTCATTTGAGTAGAATTGCGAAGAGTTGTCTTCCACAGTATCAAATATTCAATATTATCAAGCATAACTAGCAAAGAAATATTCTGAAGAGAGATATTAATGGGTGACTTATTAGGTCCAACAAAAAGAAAATCACATTAGCAACGCAAAACTAATGTAAAGTTCGTAGAGTAGATCTACTAAAGATCACCATCACCACCTCTTGAATTTTCCAGAGTCTTTCGGACGTCGCTAGGAACTTACTGGCGTTTCTGTAAGCATCTAGATTCTCTAAGGCCATCTCTAGCGGTGGAGTTAAAAATGTGGTGTTATATGACACAAAAGTATAAAAAGTGGGACCCATTTATGTGTTGTTATGTGTTGTTAAATTAATGACTGTTGGAGTGGTGTTGTTAAAGTGTAAAAAAATATACAAATATGGATATGTATGAAGTACCCTCTTCTGCCCCCCCTCTTCCCTTCTCTCTCTCTCCCCTACTTTTTTCCACCAATTGCCGATTCTCTCTCCTGTGTCAGAGGGTCAGGAAATTTTTTCTCCTCTTTCTCTCTCCTCTCTTCTCTCTTTTCTTTGTAGCTACGGCAGGTGTGCCAGTTAACATCCGGACTAATTTTTTTCTAACTGTTACACACTTTAACTACCTCTTAACTACACTATTGCGGAGCAAAAAATGAAACATGCTAGTTAACTGTGTTAGTGACTGACTAATTTGGGACTTTAACTACACCACTACAGATGCCCTAAAATGTTCCAGACACTTCTAGACATTACATTAGTTTTTAAGTTGCTGATGTGATTTTCTTTTTGTTGGATGTTTTTTACTTTATTGTACTTGTGTGTTTAACGTTATGGGTGGGTCACCCCCAAGAAATGGCCAGGAGTAGTAATGGCATGTTTTAACATACTACATGTGAGATGTGAGCTTTTGTGGATTTGGGCAGAGTGGGTGCAACTTATGGTGAACTTTCGAGGTTATGCGAATAGATTTGGGACTAATGATACTTACCATGAAACTGCAGGAGGCAATCAAATGCATGCGTCATTCAAAGAGAACTATATTGACAACAGATGATGTCGATAGTGCCCACAACTTGAGAAATGTTGAGGTAATTGAGGCATGCTACAATGTGCACCCGCTCATATGAGATTTTGTGGCTCTAAATTTGAGTTTTGTGGCACCAAATATGAGACAATATGAGATTTTGTGGTACCAAATTGTTGCCACCAAATTCTCCAAGGACAGGAGAAACGGAGTTGGTCAACACCTAGTGGTGTAGAAGATGCGAGGGCGTGCCAGGAGATGTGAATCTCCAATGAGAATAAGGAAAAGCGCCTGAAACTACTAACTTCTTTCAAGCAAATGTGAAACTTGAATAAAAGAGAAACTAAAGTTACAACGGTTCGTGGGCCTTGAACAAGGACTTTCACAATTGAAGAAAACTAAGGTTTACATAGAAGAAGAAGAAGAAACAGGATAGAGGTAGAAGATAGACATAGATAGAAGAAGAAATGATCGATCGACTAACTGAAAGTTAGGAGATAAACTAAATTTACTTGCTGCAGTGAGCTTTGTTGGTGCTGGGACCTCTCTAATGTTGCACAATGACTTATATTTATAGGCATCATTTGCCTATGAATGGTTCAGGAGATTTTCGGACCCACTAAGCACATCTTCTGCCCACTTTCTTTAGAAATCTTCTCCAAAGCTGCCAAGTGTCTCTTTGACTCAGTCATCCCCTTTTATTTGGTGCTGAAATTAACTCCTAGGCCGCCAAGTGTCCCATTACTTCTATAACTAACCACTTTCCACAAAAAGTGGTAACTAACTCCTTGGAGGCTTTCATCCCACGTGGCAATAACTACTCACTTTCCTTTATTTAAACTTCATGCATTTGAAAGAATGTCTGATGCTCTCACATATCGCCACGTGTCAGGAGATATTCGTACCAGGAGATATTGTGCTGACAAATGTCCCATATGGCCAAAATTAACTATTTGTGATTTTATCTAATTATCACATGTTAATTTTGGCCTCTTGGAAAAAATCATGAGATAAACTTTGCTTCCTACAATTTAGGTAACCACCTTATCATTTTCAAAAGATGCATTATCTCATAAATTGTAGGGAATTCAGCTTAGGGATAAATCCGAATTCAAATTAAAGTCTTTTTTAGGCAATATTATTGCCACGTGTACAATTTTAAAAATTATGGTACAAACACAAATATGAGATTTTGTGGCTCCAAATATGAGATGGCATACGGTATGCACCTCATACGAATGGACGGCTGAAATTGCGCCATGTATGACGTGTGGGAATTTGTGTCAACTTTGACCATTGACTATATGAGATAGTGTGTATATCAATATGAGATTTTATGGACTCCAATATTTATTGTTGTGATTACCGATATGAGATTTTGTGGCTCTAAATATGAGATTTTGTGTTCTAATTTGAGATTTTGTGGCTCTAAATATGAGATTTTGTGCCTCAAAATATGAGATTTTGTGGCTTAAATATGAGATTTTGTGGCTCCAAATATAGGTCCGCACGCACTGTAGCAAAGTCCGCATGGATCCAATATGAGATTGTGTGGCTCCAAATATGAGATTTTGTGGACATATATGAGATTTTGTGACTATTCATATGAGTGGCATACCATATGCATTTCGTATCTCTAGCCACAAAATTTCATATTTAGAGCCACAAAATCTCATATTTTGAGTCACAAAATCTCATATTGAGTAATTTTTAGAGGGTGTACATTGTAGCATGACCCGAGGTAATTACCTATTTCAAGAAGTTGAATTCTATAGTTTTACATTTCACGTTACATTCAGAATTGTGGAGAAATATAGATTCTGAACTTAATTAGGATGCTAGTTCTTAACTAATCTTGTTGAGAAGAAGCAAAGAATGTATGTTGCTTGGGTATGTTGAACTTATTAGTGTAAGCTAGATTTAAGAACAGATCTTTGTGTTAATGACCAGTTAGAAGAAAAATTCGATCCGAGAAAAGCATCTTATGAGCAGCGTGGCATAGGTAAAGCAGAACGATGAGGTGACCCCCTTGCCGAATTAAAGAAAATCTAAGTTGCTCATCCAGTTTGGTATGGCTTGGCTTATTGATGTTTCATACGTTACCACTAAGAGTTTGATGTGTTACTGATATCCTTTTGGATATTAAGAAAGTGCAGGCTAATGTACTCAGTAATTTGTAGTATGGAAATTAGATTTTCTATACTTGAATGAGCAATGCATTGAAGGAGATGTTTTTTAAATACATGTGTAGTTAGGGTTTTCCAGAAGCTCATTGAGGAAATAAAATGGAATTTTTTGAGCTTCTTCTGACGAGAAAAAGTCCAATCTATTAGGATCTCAACCCTGCAAAAAAAGAAGTGGAGGACACTCATTAAAGGGAAAAAATTGATTGGCAGAATGTCTAACCACGAGTGGGATGGAGGATATTGTGGTGAAAGATTCCTCGTACCAGCGAAGCTTCTTTCAACATTCCGATTTCGCACATATTAGTAACTTTGGCTAAGGTGATTATTTTCTTTTTTGCCTACATTCTTGATAGGGATCTTTTCAAAAAGATGTTTTATTCACGGCAAACATTTATTTTAGCACGATGACTCTAGTATTTTTTAACAGACTTCTCAGATGGAAAATATTGCCCTTTCATGGTCGTGTTATTTATTTTTCCCTTCTTATATCTATATAGCTTTTTAGTTTCTAATCTAACTGTCATATCATGTTTTCACCTTAGCCCATTTTATGATTTTTCCTCCGGGGATCCCTTGCGGTTAAGAAGAGCGGTTGGACCCAAGGATTTGTTTTACCTTGATGACAAGGATTTGGATTTTAAAGATGTAAGATTTACCTGTCATACCAACTCTCCTCCATTTAATTTTATGGATGGTTCTCCAAGATCCCTTTTCTTATTTTTTTTCCTGATTTTTTTGCATGTAGGTGATTGAAGCTCCTCTGACAAAAGCTCCACTTGATACTTCAATTGTTTGCCACTGGCTAGCTGTTGAAGGACTACAACCTACTATTCCGGACAATGCTCCTGTTGAAGGTTTGTAAATCTAAATTAAAATATATTTTCTTTTCTTGAACAATTCTATTTTAGTGGCTTGAATGCATATTAGAGGAGCTTTATATTCATAATGATTGCTTGTAATTGTAGTTATTGCTGCTACTCTTGATAACAAAAAACCTGAGCAAAAAGATGATGGACTTTCTGTTGACATTAAATTACCGGTTAAGCATGTACTGTCTAGGGAGCTTCAGGTATATGATCTAACTTTTTTCCCCCAACAACGCAATTTTGTTTGATTACAACTCGTCTACCTCTTAATTTAATTTGTACAATCCTGCTTGCTGGTGCAGCTATACTTTGATAAAATCACTGAGCTTGCTGTGAGCAGGTCGGACTCGGTTCTTTACAAGGAAACCGTAGTGAGTTTGGCCACAGACTCCGGACTTCATCCTTTAGTTCCTTATTTCACGTACTTTATTGCAGATGAGGTACTTTCAAGGCTGACTATCTCAGATAAACAACATTTTAAACCTTGTAGCATTTGTCTTGCTGATTTCCCTGCTTTTATCACTTGAGTAATATCTGGTTTCTCGTGGTTTGAATGAATTCCATCTGCTATTTTCTCTGATGGATCTTGTGGGGAGTCTTCTCCAGAATCCTCACATCCACATAGAACCTTACGTACGTTGCTTATCACTGAGTTTTTTGGTTGATTTACATACATGTAGGGACCTACAGACAGTGTAGAATCTTATTTTCTGAAATGGACTGTTTTGCGATGACCATTACTAGGGTCTACAGTAAATTGCACATGGGACACTCCAGTGTGGTGGTAGGTTTGCCCACCATTAGAGGAATAGTCTAAATTGCAGCTACCCAAGTTAAGTCCCACCAGCTGCAAATCATTTCACTTGCCCTGCTGAATTGAATGGGATGTGCTGAATTCCTAATTCAGTTCCTAACTGATTTTTCTTTTTCTTTTTCCTTTATTTTATTTTATTTTATCTATTTATTTATTTATTTATTTTTTTGAACTGGCCTGGGAAAGCTTGGGAAGTTATATGAGGGCTTAGCTTTATCAACTTGGAATCAGAATTTGAACCCAGGCGATGATATAGCTACCTTCTTTGAACGAATATCTGCACTGTTGTTATTGACAACTGGTTTGTGAATCAAGCCTGACATGATAAGATGAATTCAACATCTTTTAAGTTGAATAAACTGAGTTTAGCTTGCATTAATACATTCCTTTTAGCGGAGATGTCCGTCTCAATGGATGAAAGTATAAAAAAACAATGGGTGAAATAAGGTTTGGGAAAAGGGTTTCAGTAACCATCTTGGGACTGGTTGTTAGTCCTTCACTCATGTAGCTCCACTGCACATTCTCAAGAAATGCTGAGAACATATAACCTTGTTACAGAGTCTCCCTGTTGTGGATTTAATGAGGTAGTATTTCCTTCCCCAGCTGGACCAGTTGATGCCATCCGTTGTTACCTGCCTTGTTGCAAAGCGATTAGGGAACAGATTTGCTGACAACCACTGGGAACTTAGAGACTTCACAGCAAAGCTGGTTGCTTCAATTTGCAAGAGGTGAGACCTATTATACATTTCATATTTTGCACATGAAAAACAACTACAAGTACCATTGGGATTCCACCCCGTGTGGGCCATTGGGCTTAGACCCAGTTAGGAGGGGCTAGGTTTTTTATTGTAACTCTATATAAACTCATTATAATCTTGTTTTATGTGTGTGACAAAAGTGAGAGAAAAAGACAGAGAGTTTGAGAGAGATACACAAGAGACTTGGTGAGGATTCAACTATTGTGAGACAGAGTGTGAGTGTGTAACACAATATTCACGGGTTATTCTCCAGATCATAGTGAAATCTCCCTCCCCGTGGATGTAGGTTTGATTTGGCCGAACCACGTAAATTGGTGTGTTTGCTTTCTCTTGATTTTACTGTTTTCTGTGTGTGTGGTGCATGTGTTGTGCATAACAAGTGGTATCAGAGCTTTGGTTGAAGCACCGGAGAGCGCAGAGCAGTCGGATAATCACTCGAAGGCCTTTGGAGCACTGTTTGAAGCTTTGGTCGGACAAAATAGGTGACGAAACTTATTTTTGATCAGAGGGAAAGGTGCTACTCTCGGAGTCGATCACAACGGTGTGTTGGGTGATCGGTTTTGTCACCGGAGGACAGAGCACGGATGTTTTGAACACCTACGGACGGAGCCGAGAGGTGGCGAGTGGTTAGACCGGACAAAAAGTGATATAATCGAAGTTTTGAGCACACTACCGTGTAGGGTTTTTCGAGACGAACACAACAGTGGTCGGAACGTCACCGGAAAGTGCTCCACGCGCCCTCACGCGCAAGACAAAGGTGGGCGCGTGAGATCTAGTCTCACGGTGAGCATCACGCGCCGACAGAGGCGGCGGGGAGCTAGGACTGTCGTCAGGGGTTCTAGGGCTGACGTCATCAAGGGTTCAAACGGTTCAGGCGGAGATCCAAAAGGGTCAGACATGTCAGGGTTCAGGGTCAAAGAGGTCAAAGGGGTCAGATGTCAGGTCAAAAAGGTCAGGCCGGAGGTCAAAAGGTTTAGACCGGTTAGACCGGCGGTTCAGAGATAAAGTCAGACCGGATAACAGTCCGAAAACAGACCAGAAGGAGTTTTTCGACAGGTTCAGTGGGTTTTAGACCCGTCTTGACCGGTTCGGACCGGTTCCCGACTTTTCTCGACATCCCAAATCTAATCCCGGGCTCGGTTTGCGAAGATTTGGTACGGATATTGACGGTATGTTTTATTTTACTGCTTTAAATTGTTTCGGGGAGTAACAGATCAATTGGGGGAGTTTCTTGGGGTGTGTTATTTCAGATTATCTTGTTTGTTGAGATGTCGGAGATAAATATGAATGTTGTGCTAGTATTGACGACGACCAATTATGCGATTTAGACCTAGAATGGAGGATATGCTCATTTTGAAAGAGCTTTATGAGCCCTTGGAACACGTAGGAGTCAAACCGACGGAGGTGAAAACTGAAGATTGAAAGAGTTTGAACAGGAAAGCAGTTGCTTTGATCCGCCAGTGTGTTGGACAGGAGGTTATTCATCATGTAGCACAGGAGATAGATGTTTATGCTTTATGGACAAAATTGGAGGGGATGTATCAGCCGAAAACATCCAGAAATAAGGCGCTACTGATGAGGAGGCTGGTGAATTTGAAGCTCCGGGTTGGGGATTCGGTTGCCAGACATTCCAGTGAGTTCCAGAATTTGGTTAATCAGTTGTCTAATGTTGGGTTGAAGTTCGATGATGAGTTGCAGGCTTTGTTGTTGCTCAGTTCTCTACCGGATAATTAGGAGACACTAGTTGTTTCCCTGAGTAACTCCGCGCCGGAAGGGAAGTTGACGATGACTATGGTTAAGGATGCTATTTTCAACGATGAGGCGAGGAGGAGAGGGATGAGGACTGAACAGGTTGACGATACACATGCACTGATTTCGGACAATAACAGGGGCAGAAGCCATGGAAAGGGAAACGGAAAGAGGGGAGGCAGAAACCGTTTCAAGTTGAGGGGGCATAGTTTCACTTGCTATCATTGCCAGGAAGAGGGGCATATAAAGAGAAGCTGTCCAAGGTTTAAGGCAGGGAAAGAGAGAAACCCACCAAAGGAGGCAACATTGGCTTTTCAGAATTCCGATAATGATGAGTTAGCATTGGCAGTGTTAGATGCTACGGATGCAGGGAAATCGGATTGGGTACTAGATTCGGGGTGCTCATATCATATTTGCATGGATAGATCACAGTTTTGGGAGTATGAGGCATGTGATGGAGGTCTTGTTCGGATGGCTAATGGTTCTGCGAATAGGGTTGTTGGCAAGGGGACAGTGAAGTTTCGAGTGCTGAGTGGGAAGACTGTGAAGGTAGCAGGAATGAGGCACGTGCCAGGGGTAAAGAAGAACTTGGCATCTCTCGGGATACTTGATGACAGAGGATGTAGTTTTTCTGTTGATTCTGGAGCACATCGGGTTTCTGATGGAAAGCGGGATATATTGCTGCGTAAGAAATTTGGTGGGTTGTACAGACTTGCGGGATCTGTTGTGACAGGAGGGGTGTGAACGCTGCCACGGGGCCCTTGACTTCACCGATTTGAAAATTCGATCGATTTTGTGGAGTCGCCACCCGGGTTTGCGGAAAATTACTCGAGAAACTATTTTTTTGAAAAGTTGTGACTTTCGTGCCATATTTAGAAAAAGGCTTTGGTCATTTAAAATGATTCTTGGGTTCGGAGCCAGGTTACGAGAGGGAAAGGGTTTTACAGCACCCCACTCGCCTGACACGAGATCGGTATCTACTTTAATATTCATGGGATTTTTGCAAAATATTTTATCATGAAATTTTATTCACATAATAAGCAAATAAGTTGCATAAATGATGATGCAAAACAATAAAATGTAACAGAATAATTTAAAGCAATAAAATACAACGAAATAATTTAAAATTGAAATCAATTAAATAAATTCTAATTTTTAAACAACTGGGGTGCCCTAAGTAAAGAGAATTAAAATGCCCTGGTAGATTAATTTTTAGAATTTATTTTCTCCCCCTGATATTTTTGAAAAATAATTTTTGAAATATAAAAATCATGTTTTAAATAGAAAAATTATTATGCTTTCAAAAGCGGAATATTTAAAAGAAATTATTTAAAATCTTGGGCAAAATAAATTCTAGAAACTGTAACTTTATTTTAGTGATAGAAAAATGATAATTTTTTACCCTATTTTTATTGGAACAATAATTTAATTTTAAAAACAAGAAAATTACCCAAAAATAGTGAACTGGGGCGCCCTAATTTGGGCATAACTAGGGCGCCCTAGTTGATTAATTTTCAACAAATTTTGCAATAATTTGATAAAGATAATTTCCATTCCTCATTTGGTACATTTCCAGTATATTTTACTGGGATGTGAGGTTGAGGAATTTTTCCTTCAGGATTAAACTTGATATTTTTACCTTGAAATTGCTCTTTGAAATGCACCATTGGGACTTGTTTGCAAATGATGGAAAAGTTGCGGATATTTGCTGGTGGTAAAACTCAGTTAAGGTATTGGAACAAGTTGGTTTCACAGTGGCTGAAAGTTTTGGAAATACCTTTGAAATTGTAGTGAATTTTTGAGGGATTTTTAGTAGATTTTTGGGTAGGATATTGGTTGAGGGAGAGAGATACTAACAGCAGTAACAGGAAAGAAAGGTGAGAGAATATCAAGGGAGTAATGTCTTGAAAACACTCTTGAATTTAGTGAATTTTTAGGATGTTTTTGGTAGAATTTTTGATAAAAATCAGAGGGATGGTGAAGAAATACAGTAGTAGCAGCAGGGAGACAGGGAGTAATGGCTGCAAAGGAAGTGTAGAGTAGAATTGAGAGAGTAAGGTTAAGGTAAGGAATAGATGTGTGTAGTTGTAGAAATGAAGAGGGAGGGAGTTTATATAGAGGTGGAGAAGTAGAAAATGACAAGGGAAACAGAGGAGGAGCGTCTGGAGCATTTGAGACTGTAAAGAACGAACATCAATTATGAAATTCGTCTGCAAATGCTCTGGAGGTTATGATTTCAAGGGAACTAAGGCGCCCTAGTTGATAAAAAGTAGGGGGGGGGGGGGGGGGGGGGGGGGGGGTGGGGCTCTGATTTGCTTGAACTAGGGCGCCCTAGTTGAATGAAAATTGGGGCGCCTTAGTTTGAGGGGAACTGGGGCGCCCTAGTTAGACTGCACTACAGACAAAACTTTGTAGGACTTCCCCAGGTGCTACCGAACTCCGTTTTGAGTGAGGTTTGAAGCGTTGGAAATCTTGTTGAGTCTACTTTCTAACCCAATTGGTTTGGACTCAAAATAATTTGTACATGAAATTTATGACCATTTTACCCTCAGAAGGTCGGGAAAACGAGTCATTTTACTAAAACATGAGCATCTCCCTCATTTTGGAATGGAATAAGACATATTATATATCGAAAAAGAGGGTTTTGAATGTACTAGAAGATGATGTAGGCTCGGGTTTGTTTTGAAGAGACTTTGGTAATTTAGGCTATGGAAGAACCCTTGGGGTGCATCTCAAGATTGATTTCACGGTAATTATTGATTTATCCTCATCATCGGGAAGGCCGACGGGCCGCAACTTAAGGGCATTTCGGGGGTCCAAATTGGGGTGTCTACAAGGGGCTGCTGTTAGACATGGAGCAAGCGGTATAGTGAGATCAATTAGGCAGGAGAAGCACCATTTGCTGACACGTACACGGAGAGAGCAGGGTTGCTCAGGAGTTGTGCGGGATTCAGGCCTGAAGGAAAAGTAATGGTTTCAGGTTGTCCATGAGAAAGCCCAGGAGAAGGAGACGGATATTTTGGGGGCCCCGACGAAACCAAAAGGAGTTTCTTTCGTTCTTGATATGCTTGATGGTAGTGATCTCTCCGGATTTGTCGACAAAGGGGGGAGGGACACTATCACCAAGGATGCCGAGCCAGTGAGTCTCGGCCGCACCCCAGTTGAGGGGGTGCGGGCACCCTAGTTGAGGGGGTGCGGGCGCTTCTGTTGGTGAGCGCATAGATGGGCTGACGTTATTTCCCAATTTACCGTCACCACCTCCAAATGTTGTCTGGAGAACCAACATGAGAGTTATTACTACAAACCCACGAAAGAGTTTCACGAATGATTCTTGTTTGCTTAAATGTTGAATCACTTCCTAGTTCCTGCTCGCGTATACACATGGGATGTCAATTGCAATATGTACACGAGAAGTTAATCAAATGATAATGAGCCAAAATTCAGATGAAACAAATATGCCACTAGGGGGTTGACCAGACTTAGTTGTGGTACTCTGGCGGTTAAATGAATTTATTGGTTGGATCAATCCTTGTTTCTCCTTAATGGCATTATTTCTAAAGTCCTATTACTACGCTTCTAGGGAAAGGATGCCGCCTCTAACCTAGCAATAGATAAAATTTACTATTTTTATTATTATTATTTTTTATTTTTATTTTTTGATAAGTGGATGTTCGGCCAGCTTGTGAGCACCCCGACTATTTCTGAGGCGAGGTAGCGACCAGGCATAACCTCCAGTGGCCCCAAGAGTTTGTTGGCAAGGAAATTCGAATCTAAGATCTTAGGTGGCAGCAAACCCCTTAAATCCCAAGACAAGACCACTTTGCCAACCCCATGGCGTTGATAAAACTTTATTATAATTCAGCATTGTGCTTGTTAGAAGATTTTTGGATTTGATCTAGATACCTTGTTTAAAATCCCATGAAGACAAACAAAAGGCTGTGGAGCACTTGGAGCAGCAGCCTCCCCCCAAGAAAGTAGCGACTGATGGCCCAATAAATATTCCAGCTAAGAATTCTTTGTGGAGCGCTGCTTTAGGCAATTCTGATGCAGGTGCATCACCATTTTCTAGGCGGATGTCTGGGGAAGGCATTTTAGGTAGTAGAAGTCAAGTTGGCAGGGTTGATAATAATCAAGCTTTGAACACGTCGGCTGTGCTCAATCAGGCTTGGAAAGATGATCTAGACTTAGGGCGTCGTCTTGTCTCATTGTTTGAACTGTTTGGTGAAAGTATTTTCAACTTTATTCCAACTCCCGAGATGTCTTCATTCTTGTAACGAAATTTGGAAGAGGATTAAACTGTTGAATAATTATAGGTTGTTTTGTGACTAACAGAAGAATTTGGATTTCTAAAGGCGAGCAAGCTCTCTATTTCCCCCCAGTTTATGATTTCTCTGCAAGGTTTGGTTGATAATAGGATTGCAGTAACAGTAAAGAAGTAACAGAAGAATGAGAACAACTCGATTATAGCAATATCTATATATATAGCAACGTAGATAGCAGGCATAGTTAGTCGAGAAGTTGGACTAATACAAGTCAAATTCATTCCCACTTCAACTACAAGTTTAATTCACTGCGGTACCCACAAACTATGAAGTTCTCTTCATTGAGGCAATGCGAATGATCGTGTCAAAATCAAATTTATTATAACCCGTAAAATGAGTAAAATGGATTTAGTAGTAAAGCGGGAGTACGGGTGTCGAACCGCAGGGACTAAGTGTTACTTTCAATTTTAAAACCGATTTCCACAGTGACTTAAAAATGAAGTTTTTTTGTGATTTTAACTTAGAGCTAATTAAATAAAAAGAGATTTAAATTTTCTGTTTTTTAGTGAATTGAGAGGAAGCTTAGGGTACCGGTTTCACCACTAACTTTGCATTCAATGGTCTACAAACTATGTAACAATCTCGTGACTACACCAATTAATGTGGTAGTGATGAACTCCTGGCTACAAGCCGAAGTACTATCGTCCAGAAATTCAAATAAAAGTGAGCCAAAAATAAACCATCTTAGATGGGCACGGCCTGTCTACGCTAAACTAAGATCATAGGCACAGCCCGTCTCATCTCAAGCAAGGCATCATTTTAACTCACTTAATATTTGGTAGCTTGAAAACAATTGCATAACCGTTGTATTTATAATCACAGAAAATAAATACAACATACACTGAATTTTACAATGAAATCTATTTGAAACAAAGTCTGGATTATACAATCACCACATTTCATTGGTCTAGCCACAAAATAAAATTACAAAAGTAAATAAACCATAGTTACAAAGCCAGGGCTTACCGACACCCTAAGAAAGGATTTAGTTGGCCATGTAGACACTGATCAGAGCCATGGGAATGGCAGTAAAGCTTCTGGGTTTTGCTGAGAATGGGAAGGGAGTATTTTCTTCTCTCTGGTCTCGGACTCTTTTTTTTCCTCCTCTCTTTTGAAACCAAATGATGTCTTTTATAGGCAAATGAAGAGAGAGTCAAAGTAGACAATGGGCGGAGTGGGAAATTACTATGCAATTGAATAACAAATCTAAAGGTTTGGTGTGTCAGGCAATTGCCTTCCTCCAGATATGCTCCAATTGAATATGTCCATGGGATTGATTTTAATAATCAATTGGTGCGCCATTGTGAGTCCCTTTGTTGAAAATCAATCACAGAGTTCCACCAAAATTTGAGTAATCAGCTCCACCGGGTCTGCGATCACTTCGACTAATTTTCGAAACGGAGTCCGATCGGGGCGCAAGAACAGTCAATCTTCTTATTTTAATACCGGGAATAGAACGGTATATCTCTTGTAATTTTTGTGCTTGGCATGTGTTTCGTGGGACGAAACAAGATATCATCTGGACTCCGCAATTAAAACTCCATTAATTTCCATTTTCCAATTCCCAGGCGTGGCCATGATTTCTTTGTTTTTCCTCCACTAACATTGATAAAATAAATCAATGGGTTGTCCACCCACATTCAAATTGGCAGAGTTCGGTCAGTGGTAATTCGGAAGGTAGGCTGGGAAAATGATCCAGTGTTGCGCTCATACGTGACACGCAATTCTCTCGATTTAAGGCCAAAAAGTGGTATCCTGTCCTCGGAACCTAAAATCACAAAAACACAATAACAGACATTAAATAATAATAATAATAAAGGACATAACAAATGTATGTTAGGCGGCCTAAATGTATACATTTCGGCACTTATCAGCGAATCTACAGAATTTCCTCGTCAATGAGAGATTAAATTACGGGTCCATCTATAGGAAGCAGGGGGTCTGTGGTGACACAGACATAGTCACTACAGGCTGTGTAGTGGCTCCAAAACCAGGGCTGGCCTTGATGTTTGGGTTGCCCAAGCCGGACCAAAATTTGGTTGCCCACTTAATATTAAGTCATTAAAAAAACGTACGATTAAAAAATATATATCTATATTACTGTAGACACCCCGATTTTGAACCCGGGATGCGCTCGAGCATTCCCGATGATGAAATGGACCAATCGTGGCTACCCGAGGCTTGAACAATGCTTGGAACTTGGCAAAACCACCCAAAAACCTCTTCAAAACAAACCTAATCCTACACCATCTTCTAGTACATTCAAAACCCTCTTTATTGATATATAATTCATCCCAATCCGTTTTGAAATGAGAGAGATACACGAATGTTGCTAAAACAACTTGTTTTCCCGACCGTTTGAGGGTAAAATGGTCATACATTTGGATGTATAAATTTTCTGGATTCCAAACCACTTGGGTTAGAAAGTAGACTCAAAAAGCTTTCCAACGCTTCAAATCGCGTCAAAATCGGAGTTCGGTAGCACCCGGGGCGGCCCCGCAAAGTTTTACCTTTTGAGCAACAGCCTTGAGTGCTCAAGCCCCAACATTGAGCGCTCAAGCCCTAAAAAAACACCTTGAGCGCTCAAGCCTACGGCTTTGAGCGCTCAACTCTGATCCAGATCAGTTTTCTGCAGAGCATCTAATCATGATATTCTACTGCAAGAGGAGCGTCTACCTATGTTTTCTACTGCCTAAATACACTTCCTAGACCCTTGAACATCTCCTCAATCACCCCCCAAACCCAATTCAAAAATTAAACTCATTTTCCTCCCATTTCTCTCTCTCTATATAAACCACTCTCCACCCATTGTTTAGGCCCCCTTTGGCTGAATCTCTCTCCCACACACCCTTCATCAGATCAAACCCACTCTCTCTCATCCTTCAATCACGTTTTAGCCTCCCTCTCATCCATTTCCATCATCTTCAACCTCCAAAACACCCAAAAATCTCATCTTTAAGACAAAATACACATGGGTCTTTTAGATATCAACTTCAACAGCCCCTCTCTCACTCTAATAAGCCATTTACAGCCCATACATTCCATCCATTTTGTCCAAACCCAGCTCTTCAACCAAAACCCACCTCATCCAAGTCAAAATCACCATTTTAAGCTCAAATACACCCCCATCCACTCAATCAATCATCCAATCAGCTCTACACTCACATTCCTCTGTCCAAAATACCTCAAATCAAGCCCATATTCTATGCCACTACTCAATCATCCATCAAAACCCCAAGTTACAAGCCTTAATCAAGCCAAAAAGGTAGTTAATGTGTGAAATACCACATTTTGGGTTCTCTGAGGGAGACCGGTAGGTCCAAGCAAGTTCTTTGTACTTGCATTGGGCTTATAAGGTCCAAGATATGTGATCAAAACCTTTTTAAAATCTGCTGCTGCAGGAGGGTTGAGCGCTCAATCTTGAGGCTTTGAGCGCTCAAGTCCCCTCATGGACAGCTACTGTTCCTGTAGTTTTTATCTCTTCTTGGTTTTTGGTCATCATCTTATGGCTAAGTAACATCCATTTTGCTTTAAATCAACTTATTCCATCTCCAATGTTCATGCATGAATACTACTTAGCCATTTCATGATGATCAAAAGTCAAAACGTTCATAAATACCATTTCAAGGGCAGAAACAGCACCTTTAAGGCTTATTTATCTCTTAATGTTGTAACAATGGTCCTGAGAAGCAATGAAAATTCATTTTTAAGTCAGAAACCAGAAAGCCACATTATGGCTTGAGCGCTCAAAGTCATGTCTTTGAGCGCTCAAGCTGTTCTTGATGGTTGAGCGCTCAAGCCATCACCCTTGAGCGCTCAATCCCTATCCTGGGATCCAGATTGCAAGTCAGTTTATCAAATCTCAGGCTCACAATCTCATGTGTTGTTGTATAGTTTCTGTTGTTTCTTATTCCTGTAAATGTTCATAGTAATTTCCTTTATTGTTGTCATCATCATCCATGTAGATCACGTGCACGAGCATCCACCGTAGATTCGCATCTTTTGTGTATATATTGTTGTTATGTGATTCCTGTCCCCGATTCCTCGTCTACGTGAATAGAATTAATTTTCAAACATTTTCAAAATCCCACAAAATGTCGAGTAGAGACCGGTTCACGGACCGGGCGAGAGGGGTGCCGTAAAACCCTTCCCCTCTCGTAACCAAACCCCTGAATCCGAGAAATCTTTGGTTCCGCCATGATCAGTGAAATCTTTTTCAATGGGCAAACGAGTCATTTTTGATCGGTTTCTCGGGTTCGGACCTCAAATCCGGGTGGCGACTCTAACAATCTTCAATCTTTTCGAACGCGAAACCGCACCGATTTCCGTGGGCCGTCCACAAGCTGGCGACTCCGCTGGGGACGATTGGTTAATATATATTTTATTTAATTACACTTGTGTAATTTTTTATTACACTTTTGTAATTTTATTGAAATATGTGTTAATCAAAGTGGGTTTAATTCGAAAAATATTTTGTGGGATTTTGAAAATGTTTGAAATTTACTTCTTGCATTACACTTGCATATTTCTTAGCCCCGCTGGCGTGTTTTGGCAATCCTGCTCGGCTTGCCGGTGACAGGGAATCCCAAAATGCCCAGCAGCCCTCGACCGTGATAAATCACATCGTCACTATCTTTTTTAACGGTTGGAAGCGGTTTTGATTTTGAGTCCGGGGTACCCTTGGTGACCAAAACCAGCCTTTTGCATGTAATTAGCCATAGAACCCCACGTTTAGCAACCAACCCGTACGTTAAGTTTACATGCTCCATCTTGTTACGTGCTATGTGTTACTGTCTTTTCAAGCATGCCATACTGCATACATACATACATTCGCATCCGTACATATTCTTGTTACGTTGTTGATATAGTATAAGTTAGGTTCCCGGCAGTTAGTAGAAGGTTGCCTTGGCCCGATGATGAGTCGTGCATCCCATATGCGCGTTGTTCTTACGAGTTAGCCTTTAGGACGATCGGACGTGGGAAAATTTGGATCATCAAATTCCTAACACTGATCTAAACGGGTTTAAGGGACCTTGGCCCAAGGAGGGTCAATCGCCCTTAGGCATCCGATCTTAGATCATTGTCGGAATATGTGTGGACCAGAATTTTCCAAATCCGACCATCTGATATCAAGGACTTATCGCTTAAAAGAAAACTTGAGGATTGGGGCAATCTTCCAAAGCTGTCGAATACAGTCTAGGAGACTTTAAATACGTGTTATGTGTTACCGCTTTCCTCGCCATGCCATGTTGCATTCATGCATTTGCATTGTATATACTCGCCGCGAGCGTCGTTTGTATAGATATTCCGTGTTGATATCCCATTTAGTTTTAATGCATCTATGGTTAGTAGGAGGTTGCCTTGGCCCGATGATGAGTCGTGCATCCCATATGCGCGTTGTTCTTACGAGTTAGCCTTTAGGACGACCGGACGTGGGAAAATTTGGATCATCAAAATTCCTAACACTGATCTAAACGGGTTTAAGGGACCTTGGCCCAAGGAGGGTCAATCGCCCTTAGGCATTTGATCTTAGATCATTGTCGGAATTTGTGTGGATCAGAATCTCCCAAATCCGACCATCCGATATCAAGGACTTATCACTTAAAAGAAAACTTGAGGATTGGGGCAATCTTCCAAAGCTGTCGAATACAGTCTAGGAGACTTTAAATCCATGGAGTTTGAGATACCTCCGGTGTTGGTCGTGCCTGAACGGCCACCTGTGATTCAAACTAGCCTTAAGATCATTTGTATCTGGATTGCAACATCCAAATTGCTTTGTCTCGGATGACCAGGAAAAGTGCTACGGCGTCAACATTTAGGCTTTAGGTTGAAACGATGTACCTACCGAGTAATGGTTTACCCGGGGTGTTGGAAAATCATCTGTGCAATGGTCTTAAGTGAGATTTGGATCCGGTAGACTAACCCTAGGTTGTACATGCAGTCTAGGAGACTTTAAATCCATGGAGTTTGAGATACCTCCAGTGTTCGCCGTGCTTAAACGGCTCCCCGTGTCTCAGGCTAGCCTTAAGTGCATCTGTATCCGGATTTCAACAACCTTATTGCTCTGTCTCGGATGGTCTATAAGGAGATTGGCTCTGATTCCACGACAATTGGAATTTAACCTGCCTGTCACGACTTACCCGTGGTTGTTGATTTGCACATCCGTGCAATGTCTTAAGTGAGACTGAGACCGATAATCTAGATCTTAGGACGACACGACAACAATGCATGCACAACATTTCCTTCAATAAAACCAGGGGCGCAATCTGAGTTTGATCTTTTGCGTTACTGTCGGTCCTGAGCCATTGGGCCAAGTGAGAAAACCTTACCCGAAGACTGTCTCGACCACCATCGCCAAAGTCTGAAACAAGCATGTCGGCCGATCAAGAGCAAGAATCCCCAAATGAGTTCGAACGACTGAGGAAGGAAATGCAAGATGAGAGGGTCCAGAATGACACTAGAATTGCTCAACTCATGGCAATCATGGTAAATATCCAAAGCTGGCTACCCCCACCACATCAACAAATACCCGATGGCGGAGCCCGAAATCATGAGGTACCTAATGATGAGCATCTGGAACAGCTTCTCCCCCTGAGAATCCTCAATTGGCTGAGATGTTAGCCAAAATTGCTAGACTCGAAGAATCTGTGACCAAGAGTGAGAAGCGGGCCATCACCGGTTTCGACATGGACAAACTCTGCATTTTCCCGGGTGCCAAACTCCCTAAGAAATTCAAACATGTGGACTTTGAGAAGTTCGATGGGACCGGAGATCCAAGGGGACACATTCAGGCGTACGTGAGCTCCCTTTCATTGCAAGATGTTGATGAGCCCACTATGGCCCAAATGTTCCACGAAACTCTCATAGGGCCTGCACTTCAATGGCTCTTGTCTCTTGACATCTCAAGGAGGCAAACATGGGAAGATATGACAACTGCTTTTATTAAGCAGTATGAATATAACGTCCAGCTCAAGGTGACCACTCGTGAACTTGAAAGCATCAAGATGAAAGAGAAGGAGTCCTTTGCAGAGTTTGTGAAAAGATGGAGGGCCAAGGCCGCACAAATGACTGATCATCCTAGTGATAAGGATCAAATGAGGATCATAACCAAGAATCTACAACCTGACTTGGCCCAGTACATGGTGATGGCCCAGGCACATAACTTTGAGACCTACTTTGAGACGGGTCTGTCAATTGAGGAAGCAATACGGGATGACATTCTTGAAAAAGATGGCCCCACTCCAAAAACCAAGAACAACAACTCTGAGGATAACACCCCATTCAGCTCCACAAAACACAACTCCAACCAATCAGCACCCATCAACAAAATCACAGTCCAAACCAACCACTCTAAAAAACCACAAAGAACCCTCTCACAGTTCTCCACACCCCTATCCTTGGTGTATAAAGAACTCCATGAAGCTGGTTTTCTCAAACCACTCCCTCCAACTCCTTTACCTCAAAAGCTCCCAGCCTACCACAACCCAAATGCCTTTTGTGCCTTCCATCAAATGCCTGGTCATGCTACCGATGAGTGTCATCGCCTCCGCCACAAGATTCAAGATCTCATTGACAACGGATTCATCTCTGCTCCACTGGCAAAACTGAACAACTCGCCGAACCAATGAACCATCGATGGCCATGCAATAATTCAATCTTCCACGAGTGCAAGTTTTCACTTCTCATTGAGTCAGTTTGTATTTCGAGTCTGTTTATGTTTTTGCTTTCCCCATCTATGTGTTTTCATCCTTGAGTCTGTAATGTCTTGTTGTTATTATCAAAAAAAAAATAGAGTCAACCTTTGTAGTCCCGAACTACGCACGACCTAATTCCTTGCAAAGGGATACGTAGGCAACCCTTCGCGGTTCGGTCGCAACTATCAAAAATCAATGTCACGCTGTTATGTTGAAATTGTCATCATAAACTTGGGTTTTCCCTAAACTTGGAATTGTTTTACTCCATCATTTGAGAAACATGATAATCACTTCAAAACATGAGATGAATTTTGATTAAACCCTTGCCCCGCACAAGGAGGATTTCCAGTAGGCCATTCCTAAGCGCCATCAAGAAGCAATGCTTTGACACAGGAAAAGCCTGCTAGGTCAAAAACCCGCAAAGGCGGCCTAGGCAAAAGTTAAGGCAAAAGCTCGCTAGATCAAACTTCAAAATGAGATCTAGGCAAAAGTTAGAGCAAGCATGAGTTCTCTCCATCAAGTTGCACGATTCAAAATGAAGAAGGGCATTCTTTGTTTTATTCCCCACATAAATATCCATTGCAAGCCCCTTTGAGCCTGAATCGATTTCTTTGAAAAAGAACCCAGCTAGGCAGCTATCCCCCATGCTGGGGTGAAAGGAAAGAATAAAACATGCCCAAGATGTAGGTGCATGAGAATTCAAGCCATCACAGGAATAAAAGTCTCAAACTCGTTGGCACATGAAAATGCCAAATGCAAGAGACACAACAAGATGAGGAGCACCGAAGAAATGGAACAGAAAAGTGAAATGGAAAGAAAGTGCCAATCAAAAACAGGCACAAAGGAAAAGAAGAGGAAAAGAAGAAAGCTCCCATCAAAAAAAGCAAAAAGGGCATGAATGGAGTCCAAGATAGCTGCCAGCTCAAATAACCCCGAGGAAAAATGAGATGTTTTGAGCCTATAATCCTTCCTTTGTTAAGCCCATAACCGCGGCCCTGTCATAACCTAGATAAAAGTCCTTTCAGATTGGAAAGTGCAACTCGATAGCAGGAATTCAAGTCAAAAGGGAACAGTCTAATCTCCCTCGAAAATCAAAAGTCAAAGCATTGTGCAAACGCTGGCTTCATTCAAAGCAAAAATCCAAACCGGGGCATATCAACAGGTCTTCATCAGCAACCCTTTAAACTGGGGCATTTTGAAGAAAAATCAATGAGGCATCATCAGGCAAGAAATCTTGTGTTTTGGTAAGAAGATTTGAATGAACATCACTTGATGGAGTGAAACAATCACAAAATAAAAATTCAATTTTATCATGACAATTTCGAAGTTAATAGTAAGACATGTTTGGCATCTTTCAGAACTTCGAGTCAACGTAGTCTTCCATGTCTTTCGAGTCAACACGTTCTTGCTCCTATCTGTCAGGTCAACATGGTCAATCAAATTCCTCAAGCCTTGTCCGTCAAAGTCCGCCTTTCTTGTCCAAAGGGCCAATCAAGTTCCTTGGCCCTATCAGTCTTATCAATGTCCACCCTCTTGTCAAAAGGGCGATCAAATTCCTTAGCCTTAGTCTTATCTATCCTTGACTAGTGGAAACAATTTCAATGCATCAAAGAACTCGTGTTTGGGAACATGGTCAATTGGTCGCCAAAACCATCAGCAGAGGCGAGAAAGAAAATCAGAATTGAGGTTCATCATCTGTGAAGGCACGTCAACCCGAAATTGGGGCATGTCAGCCTGATGCCATTTCTAGGGGAAGCATACACCCAAATCCAGGACAGGAACATAGGAGCCTAAAAGCCTCAAACCAATCCAAAACCCAAGTCATGCCAAGCGCAAACCCAAAAGGGAAAGACAGTAAAGCAAAAGAGCAACCCCATTGAGCCTCCTACTTTTTAAAAAGAAGGGATGTTGTCATTGTTCTCGTCGAGTGTCGATGCATGAGTCGCACGTAATCGTCCTGAGGGACAACTTTTAAATCAATCGTCCTGAGGGACAAACTTTTGAATTTATCATCCTATAGAACAGCCGCCTAGTTGGCGCACCCCAATCATTTTAGCCACCTAGCTGGCGCACCCCAATCATTTTAGCCGCCTAACTGGCGCATTAGTCATATCAAATTGTTAGTTGTCTTAATCACTCAAGTTAGTGCTTTTAATCCGTTGTTCTAAGTATTTGTTGTTGATAAACCGTCGTGTCGCTAAGTCCATCACATAAATGTGTTTGGTTCAGTAGCGTATTGATTGCCTTTTTGCTCAGTAAGCAATCACATTTCCTTGATTGTCTCGTTGCTCAGTAGACAATCATCTTATCATTGGCTATCTTGTTGCTCAAGGGATAGCCCCATTAGATTTAGCCTCCCCGTTGTTCAGAGGGTAGCTACGCTTAATCGCTTTAGCCTCCTGGCTGGTGCATATGAATGAATCCAATCACAATCACAATCACAATCATTTGCTTTTAGTGTTTTGACTCGCGAAGGCTTGTCTATTCACGTAAAATCATAATTCATTTGTTTGGCGTTTCACGACCCCGGAAGGCTCGTTGATTCGCATAATCATTCAAAAGCCGCTTAACCCGCGCATCCAATAATCATTCAAAAGCTGCCTAACCCGCGCACCCCAATCATTCAAAAGCCGCCTAACCCGCGCATCCAATAATCATTCAAAAGCCGCCTAACCCGCGCACCCCAATCATTCAAAAGCCGTCTAACCAGCGCACCCCAACCATTCAAAAGCCGCTTAACCCGCGTATCCAATAATCATTCAAAAGCCGCCTAACCCGCGCACCCCAATCATTCAAAAGCCGCCTAACCCGCGCATCCAATAAACATTCAAAAGCCGCCTAACCCGCGCACCCTAATCATTCAAAAGCCGCCTAACCCGCACATCCAATAATCATTCAAAAGCCGCCTAACCCACGCATCCAATAATCATTCAATCAATCATCAATCATTCAAACAATCACCCATCCATCATCAATCCTCTATTGTGTGCATCATCATTCATCATTCATTGTCAAGAGAATCATCAATCTATTCCTTTGCCCCGAAGAAATATGTCGGTCTGATCCCTGCAATGGGGTACGTAGGCAGCTCGTAGAGCACGACCAATTGATCTTTAAAGTTTTCCTTTGCAGCTTGAGATGAATCGCAGGGAATAAGTCGGGTTGTCTATATCTTGGACGTCACTCATACCAAATCAATGGCATCGAGTCCCGTCCAAGAGGGGCAACTGTAGACACCCCGATTTTGAACCCGGGATGCGCTCGAGCATTCCCGATGATGAAATGGACCAATCGTGGCTACCCGAGGCTTGAACAATGCTTGGAACTTGGCAAAACCACCCAAAAACCTCTTCAAAACAAACCTAATCCTACACCATCTTCTAGTACATTCAAAACCCTCTTTATTGATATATAATTCATCCCAATCCGTTTTGAAATGAGAGAGATACACGAATGTTGCTAAAACAACTTGTTTTCCCGACCGTTTGAGGGTAAAATGGTCATACATTTGGATGTATAAATTTTCTGGATTCCAAACCACTTGGGTTAGAAAGTAGACTCAAAAAGCTTTCCAACGCTTCAAATCGCGTCAAAATCGGAGTTCGGTAGCACCCGGGGCGGCCCCGCAAAGTTTTACCTTTTGAGCAACAGCCTTGAGCGCTCAAGGCCCCAACATTGAGCGCTCAAGCCCTAAAAAAACACCTTGATCGCTCAAGCCTACGGCTTTGAGCGCTCAACTCTGATCCAGATCAGTTTTCTGCAGAGCATCTAATCATTATATTCTACTGCAAGAGGAGCGTCTACCTATGTTTTCTACTGCCTAAATACACTTCCTAAACCCTTGAACATCTCCTCAATCACCCCCCAAACCCAATTCAAAAATTAAACTCATTTCCCTCCCATTTCTCTCTCTATATAAACCACTCTCCACCCATTGTTTAGGCCCCCTTTGGCTGAATCTCTCTCCCACACACCCTTCATCAGATCAAACCCACTCTCTCTCATCCTTCAATCACGTTTTAGCCTCCCTCTCATCCATTTCCATCATCTTCAACCTCCAAAACACCCAAAAATCTCATCTTTAAGACAAAATACACATGGGTCTTTTAGATATCAACTTTAACAGCCCCTCTCTCACTCTAATAAGCCGTTTACAGCCCATACATTCCATCCATTTTGTCCAAACCCAGCTCTTCAACCAAAACCCACCTCATCCAAGTCAAAATCACCATTTTAAGCTCAAATACACCCCCATCCACTCAATCAATCATCCAATCAGCTCTACACTCACACTCCTCTGTCCAAAATACCTCAAATCAAGCCCATATTCTATGCCACTACTCAATCATCCATCAAAACCCCAAGTTACAAGCCTTAATCAAGCCAAAAAGGTAGTTAATGTGTGAAATACCACATTTTGGGTTCTCTGAGGGAGACCAGTAGGTCCAAGCAAGTTCTTTGTACTTGCATTGGGCTTATAAGGTCCAAGATATGTGATCAAAACCTTTTTAAAATCTGCTGCTGCAGGAAGGTTGAGCGCTCAATCTTGAGGCTTTGAGCGCTCAAGTCCCCTCATGGACAGCTACTGTTCCTGTAGTTTTTATCTCTTCTTGGTTTTTGGTCATCATCTTATGGCTAAGTAACATCCATTTTGCTTTAAATCAACTTATTCCATCTCCAATGTTCATGCATGAATACTACTTAGCCATTTCATGATGATCAAAAGTCAAAACGTTCATAAATACCATTTCAAGGGCAGAAACAGCAACTGTAAGGCTTATTTATCTCTTAATGTTGTAACAATGGTCCTGAGAAGCAATGAAAATTCATTTTTAAGTCAGAAACCAGAAAGCCACATTATGGCTTGAGCGCTCAAAGTCATGTCTTTGAGCGCTCAAGCCTTCACCCTTGAGCGCTCAATCCCTATCCTGGGATCCAGATTGCAAGTCAGTTTATCAAATCTCAGGCTCACAATCTCATGTGTTGTTGTATAGTTTCTGTTGTTTCTTATTCCTGTAAATGTTCATAGTAATTTCCTTTATTGTTGTCATCATCATCCATGTAGATCACGTGCACGAGCATCCACCGTAGATTCGCATCTTTTGTGTATATATTGTTGTTATGTGATTCCTGTCTCCGATTCCTCATCTACGTGAATAGAATTAATTTTCAAACATTTTCAAAATCCCACAAAATGTCGAGTAGAGACCGGTTCACGGACCGGGCGAGAGGGGTGCCGTAAAACCCTTCCCCTCTCGTAACCAAACCCCCGAATCCGAGAAATCTTTGGTTCCGCCATGATCAGTGAAATCTTTTTCAATGGGCAAACGAGTCATTTTTGATCGGTTTCTCGGGTTCGGACCTCAAATCCGGGTGGCGACTCTAACAATCTTCAATCTTTTCGAACGCAAAACCGCACCGATTTCCGTGGGCCGTCCACAGTTACATTGTTCTTTTAATTTTAATTACACCAACAAATTAAAAATCGAAATGTAATCCCGATTATAGTCCCTAATGATAAGTACAATCCGATTCAAAGAAAAAAATTTCTCCTTGTATTTTTTGAAGCAAATTTTTCTTGATTTTTGAACTAAGAGAGAAAAAAACACTTAAAAAACATTTATGGTGTGCTAAAGATTTGAACCTTAGACTCCAAAACCACTAAAGTATAACTAAAATTTAACACTAGTTGTTTAAAAGTCTTATTTTTATCTCTAATAGTTCAAACAAAAAAAATAAAACAAAAAAATGTCATAGCGGCATATGGTTCCCCAAGGATTGGAACCAGCGCCGTTTGCTTTCGAATGAACAAAAGGCACAAACTAACCAGCTGGGCTAGCGCCCTACTCGGTTTGGAACTCGCAATATTTAATAAATATTATATGTACTATAGCAATTTTTTTTTTTTTTGGTTGCCCCTGCTCAGGTGGGTTGCCCAAGCCCGGAGGCTTACTGGGCTTACCCCAGGGCCGGCCCTTTCCAAAACTACGCCGTTTTGGTTGCCTTTCAGTCTAACAATTTCTCCCCCAAAACGACGTTGTTTTGCTTAATGAAACTCTTATAAAACTACGTTGTTTTGGTAAACCAATTGCATCTCTATTTGCCTATAAAACTACGTCGTTTCGTACTTGTCTTCGAAAAAAATAATAGCCGACCAACAGATTGCCTAACTTGGGCATTTCTAAGCCCACCAGGCCATTTCTCAAGTGCCCCCAATTTTTGGCCCAAAAATAGGCCCCCGGATAGGAAGATATATTAAATATTTTTTACGTCAACTCTTTTGCATACAATGTTGTAGTAGCTTAGTGGTAAAGTCTTTGAGTTTTACTCATGAGGTCTTGTGTTCAATCCCTCCAATCTTCAATTTTTGAGGTCAATTAACTTCAAAAATGGAAAAAAAAACAATGACTTTGCTCGTTTCCTCTTCTAAAACTGACTTTTATATTTCTAAACTAAATATTTTAGAAATAGTGATTGGATGGAAAGAGACTATGGGCCCTACATATTCTCAACCACTATGTGTATTACCGTTGGACTCCACAGTTCTGCTTCTCTCTACTCCTTTACCTCTTTCTTTTGCTTCTCCTTCCACAGTTCTGCTTCTCTCTCCTTCTTTACCTCTCTCAGTTCTGCTTCTCTCCTCTCATTTACATCTCTCAACAGTGATTCTCTCTCCTCAGTTCTGCAAAAGCATAAGCGACTACTGACACCTCCTTCACTCCTCTCCTCAGATCTGCAACAACAGAAGCGAATACCAACCTGAGGAGTCATCTCCCCTCTCGATTTCTATACAGAGAATCCCATGCGCGAATCTCTCTCTCTCTCTCTCTCTCTCTCTCTCCAGACCCATCTTCCCCCTACCCAACCCTAAGAAGCTTTAATTGACATATCCCATCCGCAACACAGTTGTACGGGCTTGTCTTCTTGAAGAGTTTTACGTTTGTATTCTATTTTCATACCAATTAGTATTGTTGTCATCGGCTAAGATCATTCGCACTCCAATGGAGTTATTCAACTACAAGCATTCGTCGTTGAGGAATGTCATAGAACGATGCTTTGGGGTTCTGAAAGGAAGGTTTCCAATTGTGAACACCCCGCGGAATGTCCACGAAAACTGTTGTTGTTTGAAAAATGGTTTCGATTGATTGGATGGAGTCGCCACCCGGGTTTGAGGACCGTACCTGAGAAACCAATTACAAAATGACTCTTTTACCCTTTGGAATAGAAAATATTTCACTGGTCTTTTAAAACGAGATTTCTTAGGTCCGGGAGCTAGATTACGTGAGGGGAAGGAATTTAAAGCATTCCTCATGCCCGGTGCGACCACCGGTCTCTATTAAATGTTTAAGGGATTTTGAAAACACCGTTTGAATAGACTTTAATCACCAACTCATGCAATAACACATAAATACATAAAGAAAATTCATGAAATGAAGGTGGACGCTTGTGCTTATGTCGTGGGAGGATATTCTAAATGCATAATACATTGGAACTTGACCAAATCATCTTCAAATTGCCCTGAGATGCTCCAGAAACCGATTACAAACATCACAGTTGCCACACCCAGATGGCAATCTGGGCACTTGGAGTAATCTTCTTTGTGACTTATGCTCTTCAAACCCCATTGTTTAACTTAAGAAAGGTGGAAAGAGTTATCACTTTTAAAGAAATGGGAAAGAGTATATGTTGAACTTATGGATGATTTATGGAGACATACATGACAAATGCTCATGAGATCGAGACCTTTTTTCTGCCAATTGAAGTGTACTTGTTTTAACTAGAAAATGGATCATGTATTCACACATAGCTCATCATCAACACGCACACACTCTACTTTTATCATGATTTCACCATCAAATGCATTCAAAAACTATTTCAATGAACATTTTCGTCCATGCAATGGAACATCATACTGAAAATGATATGAAATGAACTTAAATAAACATATAAGAATGCAAGAAGGGAGAAAAACACTGGATATGAAATTGGATTCCAAGCACCTGCATCATGCTATTCTAGGCGCCTGGAGTTGATTTGGATACTAGTGAAGAACTTTCATTTTTGTGAAATTTGAAATCTTTCCAAACTCTTAACTACTAAGAGCTTGGATGGTGTCCCTTCAGGGCCTTTTGAGCACAATTGGTAGACAATCTACCTTTTAGAGCTTGATTGATGAACTTGGATTGTGAGTTTGGGTGATTTTGGAGATTGGGCACGCTGAAATTAGCTTCTAGGGCTTTGAATATCAGGTTACAAGTGTTTGGTTGAGGTTTGATAGTGGGGGGGTGAGAATATGTGGAGTTAAGGTAGTATAAAAGTGGGTTTTAAGGCTTGAACAAGATGGAACAGAGGGGAAATAGCTTGGGATTAGTTTTCTGAGGAAAATTCTGCAGAATAATAGTAGGGGAGTAAGGGAGAGCTGATCCTCTTCCAAATGAAGAAGAAGAGAGGGTATTTATAGGCAAAATACGGGTCATTTAGGCCATTAGGGGTTGGAGTTTAGGGGTCCATTTAGGCCACTCAATTTTCCCTCCAGCTTATCTCTTAGAAAATCCCTCCAAAAATCCTCTTCAAAGTTCAATAAGACACTCCTTCCCTCTCATTTCACCTTAGGGATCAAGTAACTGGAGTGAGTCCGGACGCTTGGAATTGGGGAGTCCGGATGCCTGGATTGAGTTCGGGAGCCCGGAATAGGGAATCCAGGCGCCTGGATTGAGTCTGGGCGCCTGGAATAGGGTAATCCAGGCGCCTGGACTTGTAGACTACACCGGATTTCAAACTTTGCGAGGCCATTTCGGGTGCTACCAAACTCCGTTTTGCGCATGGTTTGAAGCGTTGGAAAGCTTGTCAAGTCTACTTTTTAACCCAAGTGGTTTGAACCCAAGATGATTTGTACATCAAAATATATGACCATTTTACCCTCAAAAGGTCAGGAAAACAAGTCGTTTGGGTAAAACATGCATATCTCCCTCATTTCAAAATGGATTGGGACGTATTATATATCGATAAAGAGGGTTTTGAATGTACTAGAAGGTGGTGTAGTCTTGGGTTTATTTTGAAGAGGTTTAGGAGGGGTTTTCAAGTTCACAATCAAGCTCCGCGTGCTCTTATAGGGCATTTTCATCCTTGGGGATGCTTGATAAGTTTCTCGGGTCAAAATCGGGGTGTCTACAGTTGCCCCTCTTGGATGGAACTCCACATCATTTCTTGATACGAGTTATATCTAAGACAGAGACATCCCAATTTGTTCCGTGAGCCTTTCTCAAGCTGCAAAGGAAAACATTAAAATCACGGTCGTGCCATTTAGGTTGCCTACGTACCCCATTGTAGGGATCAGACCGGCGTAGTTCTTGGGGGCAAAGGAATAGATTGATGATTCACTTGACAATGAACGATGAATGATGATGCACACAATAGATGATTAATGATTGATAGATGATTGATCATCCCTCAGGACGATTGTTTCAAAAGTTTGTCCCTCAGGACGATTGATTAAAAGTTGTCCCTTAGGACGATTGATTTAATAGTTTGTCCCTCATGACGATTGATTTAAAAGTTGTCCCTCAGGACGATTGATTTAAAAGTTATCCCTCAGGACGATTGGTTTAAAAGTTATCCCTCGGGACGAGTGATTTAAAAGTTTGTCCCTCAGAACGATTGATTTAAAAGTTGTCCCTCAGGACGATTGATTTAAAAGTTATCCCTCAGGATGATTGATTTAAAAGTTTGTCACTCAAGACGATTGATTTAAAAGTTGTCCCTCAGGACGATTGATTTAAAAGTTATCCCACAGGACAATTGATTTAAAAGTTTGTCCCTCAGGACGATTGATTTAAAAGTTGTCCCTCAGGACGATTGATTTAAAAAGTTGTCCTTAGAACGATTGATTTAAAAGTTTGTCCCTCAAGATGTTTGATTTAAAAGTTTGTCCCTCCGGACGATTGATTTAAAAGTTGTCCCTCAGGATGATTCATTGAAAACTGTCCCGCAAGACGATTGTTTTAAAAGTTGTCCCGCAGGACGATTAATTTAAAAGTTGTCCCTCGGGACGATTGATTGAAAACTGTCCCGCAGGATGATTGATTGAAAACTGTCCCGCAGGATGATTAATTGAAAACTGTCCCTCCAGACGATTGATTGAAAAGTGTCCCGTAGGACGATTGTTTTAAAAGTTGTCCCGCAGGACGATTGATTTACAACTGTTCCGCAGGACGATTGCATGTGACTCATGCATCGACACTCGACCACAACGACAACATTCCTTCTTTAAAAAGTAGGAGGCTTAATGGGGTGGCTCTTTTGCTTTACTGCCTTTCCTTTTGGCCAGGGTTTGAGTTTGAGATTGGCAAGACTTGGATTGGTTTCAGACTTTTAGGCTCCTATCCCCCAGTCCTAGATTTGGGTGTATGTTTCCCCCCAGAAATGGCATTAGGCTGACATGTCGCCACAGATGATGATCATAAATTATGATTTTCTTTCTCCGCTCTGCTGATGCTGGTGATCAATTGACCATGTACCCAAATACGAGTTCTTTTATGCATTGAAATTGTTTTCACGAGTCAAGGATTGACAAAATTAAGACGACATGATTGACTTCTTGACAAAGAGGTGGATTTTTACAAGGCCGAGAAATTTGGTCGGCCTTTTTGGTCAAAAGAGTGGACATTGATAAGACCGACAAGGCCAAGAAATTTGATCGGCCTTTTTGACAAGGGGGTGGATCTTAACAAACGAGGCTTGAGGAATTTGATTGACCATGTTGACTAAACGGATAGGAGCAACTATGTGAATGGCTTGACTAGGGTGCCCCGAGTGGGCAAAGGTTGATATGGAAGAACATGTCGACTCGAAGAATATGGAAGACTATGTTGACCCAAAGTTCTGAAAGATGGCAAACATGCCTCACCATTGGTGTCGAAATTGTGATGATAAAATTGGATTTTAATTTTGTGATTTTTTACTCCATCAAGTGATGTTCATTCAAATCTTCTTATCAAAACACAAGATTTCTTGTCATGAACCCATGCCACATATTGCTGATGATGCCTCGCTGATTTTCCTTCAAAATGCCCCAGTTTAGAGGGCTGCTGATGAAGACCCGTTGATATGTCCTAGATTGGATTTTTGCTTTGTATGACGCCAATGTTTGCACAATGCTTTGACTTTAGATTTTCAAGGGAGATTAGACTGTTCCCTTTTGACTTGACTTCTCACTATCAAGTTGCACTTTCCAATTTGAAAGGACTTTTATCTAGGTTGTGACAGGGCCAAGGTCATGGGCTTAACAAAGGAAGGATAATAGGCTCAAAAATCTCATTTT